>CM023484.1:136816070-136925686 GCA_013339685.2 Hyalomma asiaticum | reverse complement strand
CAGAGAAAGTTGACAAAAACTGGGGGACCCTTAAGCTTCGCCTTTAAGAGTTGAACGCGATAGCGAAATCCGGCCCCTAGTGTGCACTTCAAACACTCAGTGCATACTTATTAATGTGTGTTGTTACACACACACACACACGCGCGTGCGCGCGACATATCTATAGTAATGGTAGAGGTTTTCGATCTATTTGACAGCACTTTTATATCAAGTTCTTGAAAATATTATGCAGTGATGTAGTCACATGGTCCTGTATTATGAACTGCGCCTAGGCGTGACACTTTCATTCGTAAATCGTCACATTCTGTGGTCCTTCTTGCGTTAACTACCTGGCAGCTGTTCGATTTGTTCTTCTGGAGACCTCTTCCGGCCAACCGCAACAAGCATCGCCTTATGGTGGGTGGAATGGCAAACAGCACATTATCTAATGTTTGCTGTTTGCTTGATATATGTTCCCTGTCCTAGAACGGCGGAACCAGATAGGCTCTGCTGTGGACGCATGGCCTCCGAGACGGCGGGCGCGCCCGCCGTCTCGGAGGCCATGGTAGTCGAGACATGTTTTTCACAATGTCTCACAGATGGCAGCATATTATCTAATGTTTGCTGTTTGCTTGATATGCTCAATAAAGTTTATTCCTCCTAGAAATCGCCGAATGGGCTCATTTCCGTCGTGACACCTGCCGAACAAAATGCGTTAAGGAGACTCCTTCCACTACCTGACATTTATGGGGTGTTTTTTTTTTCCGAGGCGTATGAGTTGGATACGCTTCCTCGTTCTTTCAGTGAAGCTTATACAGTTTTAATACCCAAGACGGACCAGAGTGATAAGTTAAAGTTGGTTTCCTCATATAGACCGATTTCACTGACGAACTGTGATTACAAAATTTTGATGAAAGTTCTAGCACGCCGACTCCAAGGTGTCATTAAAGAATTGGTCGGCCCTCACCAAACATGTGGAATTATGGGTAGATCCATTGTGACTAATATTCACAAGATTCGATCTGTGCTCGAGTGTTGCGATGCTACTAACGGAGGTGTAGCGATACTTCAGCTCGATCTAGAAAAAGCATTTGATTGTGTTTCTCATGCTCTCTTGCTTGACATCCTAGAGCACGTCAGTGTTGGCTCTGTCATTAGAAATGGGGTGGCTATGGCATATCGGAACTGCAGAACTCGCTTGATAGTTAACAAGTCACTGGGACGCTCTATTAGCATAAAGCGTTCTGTTCGGCAGGGCTGCCCACTGAGTCCCCTATTGTTTGGTATTTACATAGAAACTCTGTGTTTAGCAATAATTGAGAGCAGTAGCATACGGGGATTTAGGTTACAAACATCGGAAGTTAAAATCCTGTCGTATGCAGACGATGTTGCGGTATGTTGTATGGATAAAGAAAGTGTTGCCGCTACTGTTGCAGTAGTGAAGAGATTCAGCAATGCAAGTGGAAGCCTCGTAAACTGGGGAAAGTGCCTTGGGTTTTGGCATGGACAATGGTTATCAAAATCAGACATTTTCGCCAATGTTAATTGGGTAACCACTCCTGTTAAATATCTAGGTGTTCCCCTAGAATTTTATAAAACCAATAATGAATACTGGGAAGAACAAACAAGAGAGACACAGTTGAAGGTGAATAGGTGGAAAGGTAACAATCTGTCCATGTTTTCTAAAGCTACTCTTTGCAACCTCTTTATTGTCGCCAAACTATGGTATGTGATGCAAGTACTACATTGTTCACGGACCAACATACAGAAGCTTCATCGAATATTCGCAATCTTTGTTTGGGCTTCGAATTGGGAAAGGTGCAGTAGAACTTATTTGTTCAGAAGAGTGAAGGATGGGGGTTGGGATTACCACACCTTTTCATTAGACAGGTTGTTAACAGGTTCTTCTTTCTTCGCGAAACAGATGATCCTTTCCTCCGCACTGTGTGCCAGTTGAGGTTGATGAGAGCATTGCCTGAATATGTGGTTGGTACTGAACACATGCCAGGGTCTATTTTTGGGTTCCTTAAAGAGGTCATTTTAAGTGTTCGTTTTTTGTCTGTTAGATTTTCTAGCGAATACCTTTTCTCAGTGAAACGTAAAAAGCTGTACAAAGATGTATGTGATTCAGTATTCCCAGTCCCCTTGTATAGAGTGGAGGCCAAGGTCAGGACGTCCTTAAGCGGGTGAAAAGAATGGAAGTAGCGCCTGCTGCAAAATCATTCTTTTTTAAGCTTCACACAGGGACCTTATCTGTGAAGACTTTTCTAGAAGATCGTGGTTTATTTACACCTTGGGGTTCAGATTGTCTTATATGTAAAAAGCCAGAAACCATCGACCACGTGTTTTTACATTGCTGGGAGGGCGTGTATTTTTGGGATGTCCTTCAAAGAACTTTAAAAAAGGATTTACCTTTAGATTCATATGGGATCAGATTTCTTTCAGTTGACGATGAAGAAGGCTTGCCGCTGGATTTAATTATGTTAACGGGCCTCCATTGCCTATGGCGAGCTCGCATGGCAGGGTTTTATTGTGAGCCTGATGCAAGGCCCGCGCGACTATATTTTCGAGAATGTATGTTAAAGTTTGTTGAATACCAGAAAACGAAGGAATGCCAACCTGAGTGGTTGTCCAGGGTCGTACCCTTGACAACGCTCAAGGAATTCTAGATGATTTTTGTCCAGTTTCACTGAGTCTGTTTGTTCTCTAGACTACCGAAGTGTGCTCTTTTACCGGGTGTGTACAAAGAGGCAATAACGAAAAAAAAAATACATCGTGGCTTTGTGGTAGGACGCATGCTTGCCACGCAAACGGCCCGGGTTCGATCCTCAGTGGGTCCGAAGATTTGTGTTCTTTTTTATTTGCATCTTTCTCAATTTTTCGGTCACGGTTCATTTTTCGCTCACGGAGAGACGCCGACACCGACGGCGGTATTTCTGCGAAACGAGCTCTCTAACGCTATCGCGTTAAATACCCTCCTATCGGCAGGAGCCTATCGATTGGACCTATAGGATGGAACAGAGCGGCCGTGGCTTAAGAGAATAGTGAGGGTGAGAGGGACTACTAAATTTCGCTTAAAGGTGCGCTACAACACTTTTCTGAACATAGCCAGAAAATGGTGCTGATCAGTCGTTGAACCTCCTGCAAACATGTGAGGAAATATTATTGCGCTTCGCGAACTACGAAATTTGCGATTGGGTTTCAAATGTAGCTGGAAATTGTCTGCTCTCCTTTCAACAAAGGACGTCACTGGGAGTACCTACTATGCCGCTTGACTTTTCTCGGTCCTTTCTGAATATAGATGCGTACATTGCATTTATTTCTTCAACTGAAAATGGACAAATAAAACATTATGATCTTTTCAGGTTCATGAGAACAACCAATGCTATTTCTGGCTCAACCGGCATTATCAGTGCCCCCAGTGATGTCAATTGTTGAAAAAAGAGTGCGAGCTTACAGCTGTGTTTGAAAGCATCTTGCATGTCCCGTAGGGCATCCAATGCACTATAATATCTGTCTCACATGTTCACAATGCTGATCGTTTTGTGACTAGGTTCGAAAAGTGTACGGCGACCCATTTAAGTGTCATTTTCGGTATCGTGGGAGGAAGCACAACTGACGAAGGGCCTCATAGGCGGGGGTGAGAACACAGACGAGGGTGCCTTCGGCGCAGTTGCTTTTCGGAATGTACTCTCTAAACCACTGGTTCGTCTTCATGAGTGGCTTTCCCGTCTTCGCAGGGAAACACAAGCCTACCAGTGCGGCATGTCGCCGTATTCAACATGGATGCCGACGACTACAGGGACGTGTGTGGAGGCGGCAAACACCCGCTTATCACACGAATCCGCCGCCTGCTCGATCGGCGAGGAGCTGCTGTTGGTGCCGGAGCATGATTAGCACGAATTATCGCGCAACTTTGTTAAATGAACTAAAAGAAGTAAAACATATATTGTTTGTAACATTACATCTAGGGGAGCTGCAGCGTGTATATATATATATATATATATATATATATATATATATATATATATATATATATATATATATGACTAGTAGGCCCTCGGAATTGGCGAGAACAATGCGGAAAGCGTTTATTCAACGTTTCAGCCGAAGACCGGCCTTCATCAGGAATGCCTATGGTTGTATTCCCGCTTCTATTTATACCTGTCTGAGAGAGCTTTTCCTTAAAAAAAGAGGAAGAAAGAAGAAAGAAAATAATATAGAGAGAATAAGAAAAGAAGAGAAAACAAACGAAACAGCACAGGAAGGATAGAGGACCTGTGCTGTTTCTTTAGTGTCCTAAAAAAATTACTGTTTTTTAGAGTTCACTTTATAAACTCAATTTACAAATGGGAAGGGTGTAGCGTGTGCGGTGCCCAGTGTAACATACGAAATGGCCGGCACGTCAGCAGCGTTCACTTAGACCAATAAAATGCGACTTCGCTGTCTCGAGGCGAGGTAACTGCAGCGGACACCACGAATTCGGTGCAGCGTAAAGAGAAATTGTTGGTACGCGGTTTTGGAATTCAGTGTCAAATATGGTATAACCGTACAAATAGGAATCGATATGTGCTGGCCCAGTCCATGAAATTACTAACCTGAGAGGTGTTTTTTTTTTTTGCTAAATTTAGGTTACTGTAACTAAGCATGCGGAACAACTAGACAAACAAATATGTGGCTAATAAAAGATCTAAAACTACTACTGCGAGCAAGTGCCAACGTAACTTTCTATTTTTCTGCTATTCAGATACCCTAAAGGCCCAGAGGGCATCATATAGGGAGGGTTGGGGATGGGGATTACAATGACTGGTCATAAGACACGCTAAACAAGAAAATGAGTGCACGAACAAGAATAAGTAAACATGAGTTCAAGGAAGAAAAACAATGCTATTATAAAAAATCTGTAATAATAAAAAAAACTCGCTAGTGAAAAGTGCGTATAGTATACTTCGAGCACTTAACATTATAATAATCTTTAGCAGTTTCGCATGGAAGTGATCAAAAAGAGCATTGAATAAAGGCAACGGAAACATAAAGCGAATGACAAAATAAATAACTATATTAAAAAATTCAAGTTCTACACAGTCATCGGGAGATAAAGTTTGTCTATTGTCTGTTCATTTTGGCTTGTTTGTTTGTTGAGGGGAGGAACACGTGTTGCCAATAACTATCAGCTAAGAGTTCTAGAAATGGCTTCAAGCTCTTTACACATGCCCCATAAATCACAATGGCTGCGATGTCAGCAGAGAGAAGATTCCACTCTCGGCTGGCTAGGAGAAGTGTCGAGTAAAAGAAGGGATTAGTGGGGGCAAAAATGGCTTCAATTTGGTGTGGGTCATGGAGTCACGAAGATACATGACGAAAGGGCCTGATATTTAGGGTATCGTGGGACGAGTGATTGTAGTAAAGCTTGTGAAAAGAGGTGAGTCGTACCAGCAACCTGCGTTTTTCGAGAACAGCTCATTTAACTGAAGAAAGAGATTTCGGTTATACTTTATGTTCGTAAGTACTGTTTTGAGATGAAGCGATGTGCAAAGACACCAGTTTCTGTTTGAGGTAGGCCCTGCGTGCATTCCAAAAACACGGCGTTTTCAATTTTATAGCGTACTAGAGTCTTTAAGCAAGAAATTCGTTCTCAGATTTAGCGGAACGCCAATTTTACCATATGAAGCCAAGTGATATGGCTGCTTTGCTAACAAGTGCGTCTGTATATGAGCGTTCCTTCACAGGTCGTATGACAAAGGAACACTAACATATTTGTATGTTAGTGCTCCTAGGCACGGCGTTCGTGTTGTCCACTTCTCTTCCCTTGTGTCCGTCTAAAACGTATTTTGTCTAATATCCAATCGCAAAACATGAGGTTAGCTGTAGTATCGAACCTGAGAGCTTTTTTTTTAGGGGCGAAGCTCCTCTTAGTCTAACCTTGTCACGCGTCAGGCGTCAGTCGTCAGGCGTCAGGCGTAACCCGCGTGCTGGGAGGCACGCGCTCGCCCTCGGCGTTCGCCTCGGCGCGTGCCTCTCTCTCTCTCCCGGCGCGTGCCTCTGCTGTCTTCTGAGAGCGAGAGAGAGACAGAGAGAGAGCGAAAGGCGCGCGTTGGCAATGGAAACGCTCTTTCTTAGAGGAACGCTCTACCATCTCGCAAAGAAGGAAACGGCGCTCTCACCCGCGAGAGACAACGTTGGCGCAGGCATCGTCTCCTAGCGAGTTTCTTGATTGAGAAATACCGACTGCTCGCGTTGGAGAAGCGTTCACCGGCAACCCATATATATAGTATATATATATTATATATATATATATAATAATATATATATATATCGATATATATATATATATATATATATATAGATATATATATGCACTGGATCTTGACTTGCAATGAAGTGCCGGTGGGATATTTCACTTGTGCATAGTGAACCCTATTAAGGATACGGACGCTGTCCACAATTTCCTTAAAGTAGCCTCGTGTAGATCCAGGCATACTTGCGGTGCTAACAACATAATTAGGTAAAGAGCAACAGAGGCGTAGCTGGCATACAGTTCGCAAAAAGGGATCTTGAACATCCCGAAAGAAAAGGAAACGATTAACTAGTTGGCGCACGAATAGATGCGACAAACCGAGTCCTCCAGCTTTAACTCGTCTGAACAGATTCGTCCTACTGCATCTTTCCCAAGTGGAACCCCACACAAAAATCGCGAATATTCTGTGAAGCTTTTGAACATTCACACGCTTACAACAGAACACTTGCATCACATACCATAGCTTGCTCATGAGAAATACATTACATACAGCAGCTCTAGAAAACAATGAGAGACAAGTGGTGTTGAACCGCGTTGCTTTTTCCCGAATTTGTTTCACCTGATTAACCCAGTATTCATCGGTGCTTTTATAGTGCTCGAACGGTACGCCTAAATACTTTCCTGGACTTTTAAACCACCTTATGTTAGCATAAGTATCCGGGGCTTGTGACCATTCACCTTGCCATAACTCCAGACTCTTTCCCCAGTTTACTAAACTTCCTGTAATTTGTCCAAATTCCCTAACAACAGCACTTGTCTCTTGCACACTTTCTTTTGAAGTACAACACACTGCTACATCATCAGCATACGCCAGAACTTTAACTTCGGCTTCGAGGAGCCTAAAACCACGGATTCTTTCATTGCGTAAGATTGCCAAACATAAACTCTCAATATACAGCGCAAACAACAGTGGGCTTGCTGGGCAGCCCTGGCGGACAGAACGCTCCAGCTTAATAGGATCTCCCGGCATCTTGTTGATAATTAGTCTAGTAGTACAGTTCTGATACGCCAGGGATACACCGTCTCTAATTACCGATCCAACATTAACATGCTCAAGTATAGCAAATAGCGCATCATGCGGTACGCGATCAAAAGCCTTTTCTAAATCGAGCTGCAGAATGGCTACAGCAGATTGAAGGGCATCGCAGCACTCAAGGACACACCGCATCGTGTGTGTGTTGGTCAAGATGGAACGACCCTTGATTCCACATGTTTGGTGCTCGCCAACCATTCACTCCGTGGATATGCTGTAATTTTTTTTTAATTGCGAAGCATTTGTTAGCGAACTTCGGCGAGTTTGACAGTATCTATCTATCTATCTATCTATCTATCTATCTATCTATCTATCTATCTATCTATCTATCTATTTATCTATCTAGCCGCCTACGATTTCGTGCTCTCCTGGCCGTTTCGCTAATCGGATGTTTACGAAAATTGGTATGCCACAACATGACTGCCTGACGAACATAAATGGCAGGTCATAACATGAAATTCATGACATGCGTGTCATGAGCGGCATGATTTACATGTCACAGTCTTGGTGCTCTTCTGGTCGTCTCGTTAATGGGATGTATATAAAAAATTGGCAGATCCCACGTGTAGTGGGAATCAAGGAAATGCGAAGCACGCATCAGGAACGTAAAATGGATTTGCATTGTTGTCTCGCTATACCGAGTTTGGTGCATATGAAGTTAACGAAACAGCCACAAGAGCACCAAGACTGTGGCATGTAAACCATCCCGCTCATACACGCATGTCACGATTCTAACGTTATGACTTGTCATTTACGTTCGTCATGCAGTCGTGTTGTGCCATAGCAATTTTGGTATCCATCCCTTTAAGGAAATGAGTGGCATGTAGATCATGCCGCTAATGACATGCATGTCACGATTTTCATGTTATGACCTGTAATTTATGATCGTCATGCAGTCATGTTGTGCCAAACCAATTTTCGTATATGCTCCGTGCAGTCGAGCTTCCATGTGCGACATCAGCACCAGAATGCACTGCCTGACGGAGTGAAGAAGCAAAATTGGGCAGACTGTGACAGGGAAATACGCGTACGCCATGCGCGTCTCCAACTCTATAGCAGCAGCGACCGCCCGTCCCACCTCCTTTCGTTTTATTTCCCTTGAGACGCGCGCTCCAAACCTGCGGCAAACTGTTCCAAAGGGCGAGGCCGCGAGCGTTCGTGTGGTTCGCAGCACGCCCGGAAAGCAGCGAAGAAACGCGCGCGTCGCTGTCGCCTCGGTTTTCACCATGCGCGACTGAGCTGTCCGGATGGATGGATGGATGGATGGATGGATGCTATGATCGTCCCCTTTGTAGCGGGGCGGTGACATGTGCGCCACCAGGCTCGTAAGAAGATTTCCGACGGTCCGACGAGAGCTACGTAGCGCCCTCTGGTCAGTAGATGGAGCCCATACATCCCATTAACGAAACGGCAGTATAGCGCCAGGACCATGGCATGTAAATCATGCCGGTCATGACACGCGTGTCATGATTCTAATGTTACGATCTGTCATTTACGTTCGTCATGCTGTCGTGTTGTGCCATAGCAATTGTGGTATACATCCCATTAACCAAACGCCTGGCATGTCAATCATGCCGCCCATGACATGCATGTTATGCTTTTCATGTTATGACCTGTAATTTATGTTCGTCATGCAGTCATGTTGCTGCATACTAATTTTCCTACACATCCCACTCACGAAATGGCCAAGAGAGCACCAAGACCGTGGCATATAAATCATGTCGCTCATGACATCCATGTCGTGGGTTTCATATTGTGACTTGCCATTTACGTTCATGATGCAGTCATCTTGTGGCATGCCAATTTTCGTATACATCCCGTCAACGAAACGCGTGGCATGTAAATCATGTCGTCCATGACATGCATATTATGATTTTCATGTTGCGACCTGTCAGTCATGTTCGCCATGCAGTCATGTCGTGGCATAGCAATTTTCGTATACATCCCATTAACGAAACGGCCAGGAGAGCACCATGACCGTCGCATGTAAATCATGTCATTCATGACATGCATGTCATGATTTTCATGTTATGACATGTCATTTATGTTAGCCATGCAGTCATATTGTGGCATACCAATTTTTGTATACATCCCATTAACGAGACGACCAGGAGAGCACAAAGACTCTGACATGTAAATCATGCCGCTCATGACACGCATGTCAGGATTTTCATGTTATGACCTGCCATTTATGTTCGTCAGGCAATCATGCTGTGCCATGCCAATTTTCGCATGGTCGCACGGCAACATGTCGACGAAATGCTGCCTGACGACATCATTCAGCCGTCTACGAGCCAATGGGCATCACCCGTGGTGTTAGTGAGAAAGAAGGATGGAACCCTACGTTTATGCATCGATTATCGTCGCCTGAACAAGATCACGAAGAAAGACGTGTATCCTCTCCCACGGATAGACGATGCCTTGGATCGATTCTACAACGCGAAGTATTTTTCGTCGATGGACCTCAAAACCGGCTACTGGCAAATCGAAGTAGAAGAGAGAGACCGAGATAAGACTGCCTTCATAACACCAGACGGCCTGTTCGAGTTTAAGGTCACGCCCTTTGGTCTTTGCTCGGCGCCTCCGACGTTCCAACGGGTTATGGACACAGTACTGGCAGGCTTCAAGTGGCAGACTTGCCTCGTCTACTTGGATGACGTAGTCGTATTTGCTTCCAGCTTCGACGAACACCGAAATTCACACGGACGCAAGCAGCATAGGGCTTGGTGCCGTGCTCGTGCAGAGGACCGACGGACTTGAAGGGTTATTAGTTACGCTAGCCGGTCACTTTCGAAGGCGGAAGCGGATTATTCCACCACGGAAAAGGAATGCCTTGCCATCATCTGGGCTAAATCAAAGTTCCGCCCCTACCTGTACGGCAGGCCTTTTAAAGCCGTGAGTGACCACCACGCCTTGTGCTGGCTAGCTAACTTGAAATATTCATCAGGACGCCTCGCACGATGGAGTCTTCGACTGCAAGAGTTTGACATCACCGTCGTCTACAAGAGCGGACGAAAGCACTCCGACGCCGACTGCTTGTTTCGCACCCCCGTGGATCCGCGCCCCCGTGTGACCAGGACGACGACTCTTTCTTGGGACCCATAAGTACCGACGACTTCGCGGAACGCCAGCGAGTTGACCCAGAGCTCAAGAGCCTCATGGACTATCTGGAAGGCAAGACCGTCGCCGTGCCAAAGGTATTCCACCGAGGACTGGCTTCGTTTTTCCTGGGGAACAATGTTCTCCTGAAGAAGAATTTCTCGCCGCTTCGGGCCGACCACCTCCTCGTGGTGCCTTCAGCGTTACGTCCGGGGGTTCTGGAAGCTCTACACGACGACCCCACAGCCGGACACCTCGGTTTTCCCCTCACACTATCAAGAACACAAGAGAAGTACTATTGGCGTCGCCTCACTGCCGACGTCGCCCATTACGTAAAGACATGCAGAGACTGTCAGCGACGCATGACGCCGACAACTAGGCCAGCCGGACTTCTGCGACCCATCGAACCACCTCGACGGCCGTTCCAGCAAATCGGCATGGACTCTCTGGGGCCGTTACCAACGTCGACTTCCGGCAATAAATGGAACGTCGTAGCGACTGACTACCTCACCCGCTATGCCGAAACAAGGGCCCTGCCCAAGGGCAGTGCCGCCGAGTTCGCCAAGTTCTTCATTGAGAACATCGTCCTGCGTCACGGAGCCCCGGAGGTCCTCATCACCGACCGAGGTATGGGCTTTACGGCTGACCTAACTCAGGCGATCTTGAGGTACAGTCAGACAAGCCACCGTCGAACCACCGCGTACCACCTGCAGACGAATGGCCTCACCGAGCGTCTAAATAAGACCATCGCCGACATGCTGACCATGTACATCGACGCCGAACACAAGACGTGGGACGCTATACTTCCGTATGTGACCTTCGCGTACAACACGGCCGTGCAAGAAACTACACAGCTTACGCCATACAAGCTTGTATACGGACGGAGCCCAACAACGACGCTTGACGCCGTGCTACCGGTCGGCACCGACGAAGAAGACGTCGACGTTGCCAGCTACCTGGAGCATGCCGAAGAAGCTCGACAGCTTGCTCGGTTGCGTATCAAGGACCAGCAGGCGGTCGACAGGCGCCACTACAACCTTCGACGACGCCACACCGAATACCAACCCGGCGACCTCGTCTGGGTCTGGACGCCAATACGACGACGCGGACTGTGTGAGAAGCTCTTGCGCCGCTACTTTGGACTCTACAAGATAGTCCGACGTTGTGGTGAATTGGACTATGAGGTCGTGCCTCATGGCTTAACGTCATCCCAGCGGCGCCGTGCACGACCCGAAGTTGTACACATGGTGCGACTCAAACCTTATTACGCGCGCTGATTAACTGTGACGTAGTGCTAATTTATTGCGTGTACTCTCACTTTCATGATGTGTCTTCAGCATCGAGACGATGCTTTTTCAGAAGGGGGTAGTGACACGTGCGGTTGTTTTGGTTTAAGTGGAAAGCCGTTATCACTTCTCAGTGACACGCGAGCTGGTTTTGATTGTTTGCGGGGAGCGCCGTTATCACTTTCTCTTACGCGCAACCTAGGCGGCGTTTATCTTGCATGCGACTGCTGGAACCATGTGGACCATTCTTGAAACTTTGCATGCTTGACGCGCACATTTCAGTGCCTTCTGGAATTCCAGAGATAATGCGAGAACGCGTTATCACGCGTGTATAAAAGCCGACGCATTACGCCGCTTGTCAGTCTTTCCGTCGACCGACGACTGTTCACGCCGCTATTGCTGTACATTGTCATTGGCTTTCTTTTGCTGGGCACAAGTTCGTCCAATAAACAGTTCCCCTGACATCACTTGAGTCATGCGTGCTTCGCCTTGAGTGCTGTGTGCGTCACTACCACGTGACAATATAATAGCTTCATACGAGCTAGTTTGGCGCGATTTTCTAAACTAAGCAATCCGGCTCTGGTTAGTAGTTGCGACGGTGAGTCAGTCAGTTTGTACTTGTAAATAAACCTAATTGCTCTTCGCTGAACTCTCTCTAGCTTTTTTTTAGTTTGCTTGTATACAGAAACCAGGAAACAAGTGCATATTCAAGAAGTGGTCTGATGAATGTGGTGTGGGCGAGTAGTTTAATATCTGGCGTGGTATGATGGAGCCGCCTCAGAAGAAAGACAAGTTTCTTTAAAGCTTTGGAAGCTACAAAGTCAGCATGGGCGTTCCATCTAAGATTATCTGATACGACGAGGCCGAGGTACTTATATTCCTTAAGTGTTGCCAATTGAGTGCTACCAACTGTATACGGATAAACAGATAAGCTTTGTTTTCTTGTAATGCGCATGACCGCTGATTTGGTGCTTACATTGAGGCTCATTTGCCAATTGCCACACCGGTCCATTATTGATTTCAGAGCCTGATTTAGTAGTTCGTGATCTTCAGGTGAATTTATTTCTTGGTATACTATGCAATCGTCGACGAAGAGTCTTATGTGAGTGTTGACTATGTCGGGTAGATCATTTATGAAGATTAAAAATAGAATTGGCGCAAGCAAACTGCCTTGCGGAACACCGGAGGTAACCGTGGTAATTTCCGAGAATTCATGATTAACTTCAACAAACTGTGTCCGGCTCGCAAGGTAGTTTTCGACCCAGTTGGTAATTTGTCCCCCGCCTATTGTACATTCCAGCTTCCTAACCAGTTTCGTGTGAGACACTCTATCGAACGCTTTAGAAAAATCTAGCAGAATTAGGTTCACTTGCTTTTGAAGGTAGATGCTTAAGGAAAGGTCGTGAATCAGTTCTGTCAGTTGAGTGACCGTAGATAGCCCTTTGTGGAATCCGTGCTGGAAAGGCGATAATATGCGTTTCTGTTCAAGGAAGACGGTTATGTGTTTGAGGATGATATGTTCAAGAATTTACATGCGGAGCTTGTTAGATGGGTCTATAGTTGCAGGCATCAGCTTTGTTTCCAGATTTACGTACAGGTACTATCTTGGCTTTTTTCCAGTCATCAGGGAGGGAAGAAGTTAACAGAGATTTCCTGTAAATGATACAAAGATATCTGGCTACCCATTCTGCGTATTGCGTCAGGAATTGATTGGGAATATTATCAGGTCCATCTCCTTTTTTAGGACCTAACTTTAATAACAGGGCTCTCACTCGAGCCTCGTCGACTACGATTGGTTCAATTTCACTGCAATAGGTTTTTTTTATGATTCCGGTGTATTTCCGTTATCGGTAGTGAAGACCGATTGAAAGTAGGAGTTCATTGAATTGGCTCTATTTTTACTTTCTTCGGGCGTTAACGGGCTTACCCTATGCTTCAACTAGAGCGTGTAAGGTGTGTTAAATAAAACTAAATAAAGGCCGTCTCTGATCCGAATCCTGACCTCCCATTTACATCCAGGTAGATTAAGGTTGCCGCTCTCGTTTGTCCTCTGGTTGCAACTGGTGTCTTAGCGGTGTCCGTAGTATACTGACCTCGCTTCGAGTGCTCATATCACGCTGTGGAGGTTTACAAAAGTCATCGGCGTAGCCCAAGCGGTGGCTTAGTGAGCAGTTTCTATTGTAGTCATGGAAAAGTTGTGATCGTCGCCTTGCGATTAAATATTCGTCATCGTCAGCTAATCGGTACGCTACGAGGAGGAATAAACTTTATTTTTAAGGCAGCAGATTTATGAGACCTAGGCCTCTATGCCTGGATGACGGCCCCGAGTCCTTGGGCCTTAGCGGCATCTTCGGCCTGCTGGATTGCCTTTAGTTGGTCTGCCGGTGTAGAGCTGAGCAGCGCGGTCTCCCACTGCTCTCTGGTCTTATAAGTTTTGTTCTGTGTGGGTACCAGATTGCAAGTCCAAATCATGTGTTTTAGGTCCGCCTTTTCGTGACAAAATCTGCATATATTTGAATAAAGTTCAGGATAGTAACGGTGGTAGGCCACCGGGTTCTATACGTATCTGTTTGTAACGAGCGCCATGCCGTCGCCTGCCGTCTGTTTAGCGAGGAGTGTGCCGGGGGGGAAATGGACCCTTCCCAATTTATAGTGTTTGGTTATCTCGTTAAAGCGGGTCATCCGGTCTCGCTCCGTTCCCAGTATTAGCGTGGCACCTGCTCGGTCCGTCATTTCTCGAGCCAGGTTGTGCGCCATTTCATTCCCGGGAAGCGAGGAGTGTGCGGGTGCCCAAATGGAAACACCTCGATCTTTGCGGAAATTGGCTAAAATTCTGAGTGCTACCGGCGAGATTCTACCTTTGGCATAATTCTTAACAGCGGCCTTGGAGTCGCTGATTATGACAGTGGCCTCCGTGGAGGCTATTGCCAGTGCTAATGCAGCCTCCTCCGCCACCTCGGCTTTTCCTGTTTTTATGGCGCCACTAACTTTGAAGTCACCCTTCAGACTCGTAGCAACTATCGACATACTCTGTCCATTTGCGTACTCCGCCGCGTCCACATAGACCACGTCTCTGACACTGCTGTATATTTTATGGAGAGATCTCGCTCTCGCGAGTCTTCTATCTTTATTAAACTCAGGGTGCATATATCTAGGGAGGGGGGGGGGGGGTATTGAGAGATATTCCCTTATTTTCCCTGGAATATCTTTCCGCAGTCCTTGTTGTGCGGTATAGGTAATTCCGATGTCGTCTAAGATCTGTCTGCCCGTCACACTCTGTGTTAGTCTTTCATACTGCGCCACTTTGTGGGCCTCAGTAAGTTCGTCTAGGGTATTGTGAACGCCGAGCGCCAGAAACTTCTCGTTCGATGTATTTGCCGGAAGTACCAAAGCTTGCTTATATGCCCTTCTAATCATGCATTCAATCTTGGCTTTCTCCGCGGCGTACAACTTAAGGTAAGGAACCACATATACGATACGACTGATTACGAATGTTTCTATTAGTCGGATGAGATTGTGTTCTTTCATACTATAGTTCCTGCTTGATATCCACTTTATTATCCTGATTGTTTGGGGAACACTATTATCCAGTAGTCTGATGGTTTCTCCATTATGGCCATTTTCGGATATGCGGAGTCCCAGTATTTCTCAGGGTCTCCACTGCCCCGCCACGGTGGTCTAGTGGCTATGGTACTCGGCTGCTGATCCGAGGGTCGCGGGATCGAATCCCGGCCGCGGCGGCTGCATTCCGATGGAGGCGAAATGTTGAGGCCCGTGTGCTGTGCGATGTCAGTGCACGTTAAAGAACCCCAGGTGGTCGAAATTTCCGGAGACCTCCACTACGGCGTCTCTCATAATCAGAGCTCGTTTTGGGACGTTAAACCCCACATAAGAACAACAACAGGCTCTCCACTATTGGTATCCTGGTGCCTTCTACTGTGACCACAGTGCACGGCCTTTCCTGAATGCTTTTTCGACCCCTGCATGTGGGTCTATAGAGAAGAAGCTGATTTTTGCGGGGAACATCGTAATCCTTTGTCTCTGATGTAGTCTTCGACCGTGTTTACAGCTGTTTGGAGGATCTCTTCCACGTGCCCATCGCTTCCAGCCGCCACCCAGAGGGTGATGTAGTCCGCGTATAGGCTGTGTCCGAGTCCTTCTATCTTTTCGAGTCTCGCAGGAAGACCGATCATGGCCACGTTGAATAAAAAGGGGGACAAGACTGATCCCTGCGGAGTGCCCCTATTGCCTAGTTTAAGCTCCTCTGATTTGCTTTCTCCAATTGCCATCTTTGCCATACGATCCGTCAAGAAGTCTTTGATGTACGCGTATGTTTTACATCCTGCAGCCAGCTCTTGGAGATTTTGTAGGATTGCCTCGTGCGTGACAGTGTCAAAGGCCTTTGCTAGATCGAGTGCTAGTATCGCCACGGTGTCTAGAGGTTTTGCCTCCGGATCTATAATGTGATGTTTCAGTTTGAGCATAATATCCTGCATCGGTCACTTGGGTCGAAATACAACCATGGTATGCGGGTAAAGTCCTCTATCGTCCATGTATCTCGTGAGGCGTGTGAGAACCACATGTTCCATGAGTTTGCCGACGCAGGATGTTAGCGATATGGGCCTCAAGTTCGTCAGTCGTGGTTTCTTTCCAGGTTTCGATATAAATATGACCTGGGCTGCTTTCCATTGACCTGGAATGCCGCCTTGCTCCCAGAAGTTATTCATGTAATCTGTGAGAGCTCGGATGGATTCATCTTCGAGGTTCTTGAGCATTTTGTTGGTTATCCCATCAGGTCCTGGTGCCAAATTCGGATCGAGCCCGGTAAGTTCATATCTGACTTGTGCCTTCGAAATGGGGGCATCGAGATCAGGATTCTCGTTACCTCTGTAATCACGCAGTCGTTCGCTATCTGCTTCTCCAACGTAAATCTGTTGCAGCTCTCGAAAGAGCTCTTCTTCTGTACCTGTGTGGCTGTGGATAACCTTTTGTATATTGTGCTTTTGGGCTGTTCTTGTGCTGTCGGGGTCCAAGAGGCATCGGAGAATATTCCATGACTTATACGTTCCCACCTGTCTTTCCATCAAGTTGCACGTGGCTTCCCAGTTTTGTTGAGTTAACCTATTCGCATGGACCTCAATTTCCTTCTCTAATTCTGCAATTCTCATTCTTAATTTGCGGTTGTTTTTGTTTTTTCCACCTTTTCTGCAGACTACTTTTCGCTTCCCACATGTGCAATAATCTGCTGTCGACCTCCTCTATCCCTGCCTTCTTTGGAACAGTTATCTTTTTTTTTTCTCCTTTTCTGCCGATGCCACCGCGACTGTGTGATAGCCTTGCCGTAGCACAAGTTCACGAGAATGGGGCTTGCATTATAATGTGAACGCATGTGTGTCACTTCTCTACTCCGTCCATCGTCGATTGTCTGCTTCTTACCTTTAACTCAAAATAGAAGTTAGACATCAGGATCATGCTAGAGATGGCATCGCGCTATGGTATTGGAGTGAGGTCTGCAAAAATAAACCAAATATTGATCAGCGTTCTGGTTGTTATCTCCCCCCCCCGAAAAAACAAGAACAAGGAAAAGGAAGAACGAAAAGAGAAAATGGCGATTTCCTTGAGAAGTTCTCCTCATTTACGAGGTGCCTTACTGAACGGTAAGAGTTTACGAAACTGCAGATGCAAAGGAAAATTGCAGGCAACACAAGCGCCGAGCTCTATGCCGGGCAAAATCGTCATTTTATGGGCCAGTCTAGTTTTCTATGACCGATGTACGTTATGTCTAGTGACCCTTACGTACACAGTGATAAATCTTAGTCAACTTCGTACATACAGGCAGCATTTCTTCTGAATAGACTGAATTCCCTCGCTCTAACGCCACGAAGCCGGGGCGCGGATCTCGTTGCGCCCGCTACGGGTATAGCATGGCTGAGATTGTAATTGTACGTAGAAGGCGGGAAGATTGGTTTCGAGTGCTAATTTTGCAAATGTGAAAGAAGGCGAACTGATCGATGTCCGGTGAGAACGCTGCCTTCTATCTGTGATCACGTGAGGCGGCCACAAGCCGGAGCGACCGCAGTATATAGCATTTTATTCACACAAATGGTGACTGCAGTGATTAATAACAGTGTGCTTTTCGTTTGGCAGTATGCCTCTACAAGTCTTTATACTAATATTTTATGCCCGGATTTCTTTCGAGGGCCAGGTCGTTGTTCCGCTCAGAAAGCAGCTGACGAAAACAGCGCCAAGATATGCTAATAACTAACCAAAACCGTTTAAATTGTTCCATCTTAAGAATGTTTAAGATAAATTAGTTTAGTATAATAAAATAAAACACAGATATTAAGGCCAAATATTCGAATAATGGCGTCGAATTGACCGAAAATAATTTGCAAACGCTGGAGATCAACGCAACAGAAACGAAAGGGCAACACAAGCCAGTGACTGCGCCGCAGTTCGCACAGCTTTCACTTCAGTTGGGCCGGTTTATTATTTTATGAAGCCACCGCCAAACTGGTAACACTTCTAATTTCTTATGTATGTCACCCATCTTCTAAGTGACATGCTTAAAATTGTTGATGCAAAAATGAGAGTGATCATTCCTCATGAAGGAGGTGTTAGACAAATCCTCGGCAATTATAGGACTGTCTCTATTTTACCAATTTTTTTCCAAAAGTTCGAGCAAGTTATTTATGCACGCACCTCAAAATTTTTTTTTGAAAAACGTGGGCTAATAGCCAGTAAACAGTGTGGTTTCAGGAAAAGATCATCCACTGAAGCTGCTTTGCTTAAACAAAAGGAACCTATTCTTCGTAATACAGAAATGAAACTAATGAATTTTGGAGTATTTGTAGATTTCTCTATAGCGTTTTACAGAATTTACAATGATAACATTCTTTTAAAACTAACAGCATATGGTGCGCGAGGTATTTCCTTGGATCTAATATCCGATTACTTGCGTGATCGTATTCGGCATTTGGCTGTTGACTATCACTCTTCGTGTCTACAATGAAACATAGTGTTATTCAAAGTAGTCTGACTGGTCGTTTGCTGTTCATTATCTATACTAATCATTTGATAGAAATAGACACTGGTGTTAAATATATTATATACGTAGATGATACAAGCTTATTTTTATCTCGTACTAATGTGAACGACTTAATCAAACACACCACCCAGTTTTAAATACGTTACAATCGTGGTCTCTTAAAAATTCCCTCCTTACTAATTCCAATCTAATAAAACTGAAACTACATTTTTCAGAGGGAAAAAAAGGCGAGTTCTTTCGTTCAGCGCCTCTCTTAAGCTAAAACGAAACCCGCTAGAAATTACAAGCACTATTAAAGCGCTAGGACTGTATTATAATAACCTCATGTTCTGGAATGCTCACACAGAGCATCTGTAGGGTAAACTTGCCCGTACCATTGGCATTCCGAGAAAATTTCAGGATTTATTGCCAGTAAGATCAAGCTTACTTTGTACCACGCACTGTTTGAATCAGAGTTAAAGTACTGTTAAGTACGTTAAGTAAAGTTAAGTACGTTATAAACAGTAAGCTGCTTATAATGCGAAAGAATGCCCTTAGAGCGATAGCTGACGTGGCTTACAGAACGCGCTCCGAACCATTGTTTACAGCCTATTACACCATGCGTTTACCCAACATGTGCCATCATCCTCTTTTACAGCTATACAAATCACACATTAGACACGGCATATCATGCCTAGTTGAAGTAACGCACCTCCACACCAACATTCACTATACGGCACCATGAGTATTGGTATGTGCGTCACCCACGTACTAAGAACTTAACTACGGTTTTCAAACTCCAAGCTACACCTTGCCTTGTCTACTAAATAAATTTGCCATATTTTCAGCCCCATCCGTGAAGTTTGGTACAGTCCTCTTCGAAACATGTTTCTAACTGTTCGTTGCTCCACCAGTGTTTTTCTTTTGTTTACTTAGTTGTATTTTTATTTTTTTGCATGCGTAACTTGTGTACCTGTGGTTACATGTATCCTGAGATTGTATATGCGACACTGTATCTGCGGTACTGTATCTGCGCTTAATGTATTCTGCGAGTATATTGTATTTGTCGCATTACTCATAGTGCACCGTGTGTTATTTCTTGTTTTTTTTTATGTTACCATTAGTCCCTGAAGATTCTGTTTCCGCGCGTACTGTGGTTCCGATGTATACATACAGGAAGGGTGCACCGTCAAGCCGGAATTATTCGGCCTTCTTTTTTTTTCGCTTCTCCTCAGCCGTCTATTTTTGTATGTATGTCTGAAATAAACACTCAGAATCAGACTCGTACTCAGAGGTCGAGACGCTTAACGCTTTCTTTTAGATGCGAAGCAGCTCTTTGACTAGCCTGTCAGACGCGCTCCCCTCGCCGAAGGTGCTGGAGCGGTGCCAAGTACGTCACGCCGCAGCTGCGCGCTAACGTCACTCTCTCCCTCTCCTGCCGCGCTCGCCGCAGCGCCCGCAGCTGCCGCCTCGTCCGTTCGCCCGCAACACCTGCCGCTACCGCCGCTCGCTACACCGCCGACTCGTCGGTTCACGCGCAAAATTAACACCATCTTCCCAAGGGGAACCCTGATGGAATGCGAAGCACCCGCGTTAGCGCCGTTCAACCCGTGACGCCTCCCGTGCGCAACGCTGCTGCTTCGCATCCCATCAGGGTTCCCTTTGGGAAGGTGGTGTTAATTTTTTCTCACATGCTTAACGACGTTATATTCGCACCGCGAAGAATTCATTGATTCGTTTGTATGCATCGCTGAAAGTACCGCCTAGCCATAGCCTCCACTGTGTTGCAACTTGAAAGGTTCTACGTCGATTTGTATAATATACATCCTACGTTCTGTAGCACTCTGTAGTCTGTGTTCATCCTACCTTCTGTAGCACTGCAGTTCATAATTCTTTCACTTGCACTCTCAAAATTAACAATCCTCGTAATCATCCGACTCATCCATAGCAAATGTGGGCTTTATATTTGTAGGTCTCAATAAACCAAACATGTCGAATAAAACGTAATTACACATATGGCGACAAAATTATACGTTATAGATGTTTGTTGCTGATGTTGCTTTTCGTGAAACTGTTTGCGTGCACAACGGCGTCAAATACCGGCTCTGTCGAACGTGCAGGTGCCGTCGCCGAGCGTAAAGGATGCTTCAGAATATCTGTTTATCAATACCTATGAAGTTCCGGAAAGCCATATTTCTGCGTACTTCGTGCATAACTGAGTTCGCTAACTAGTACAGGTCACAATAAGCATTTTAAGAGCACACAGCCAAAGAACAGTTTACCTTAGGACAGTGAATAACTCGAGCCTATGAGAAAAATGCTTCTCCTACAGGCGTTTCGCACCTTTCTTTAACATTTGTTTACGGGGACGAGTGCTTTCAGTTTTTATTGACTGGCAGATATCGTCTGATTTCTCGCAGGAACAAGAAAAAAGCGAATCGTGAGGTATCACCGTCGCTGTGACTTTCTGTAGTGTGCATTGTGACGCAGCTCTTTCTTGCCCACTAAAGAGTTTCATCAGTGGCGGCTTTCTGTACCGTAAGTACGGTGATGCCGTGCTGTCGTGGTGGGCACGTAAATAATTTAGTCGGAAAGATCTGCACTGGTTGCTCGGGGAGTACAGCAGCCTCATGAGATGAAGAGTAGCTGTTAAAGTTATGACAGACAAACTTTTCTGTTTCTGCGTGCTGAGCACGGCGGCATGGCATTACCCTTTTTACCCCGCGTTAAGCCGGCACTGCTTGAACTCTCTATTCTCAGGTGGTTGTTGCCAAGCGGCTATTCCGGCAAGCGCGATCATGTGCAGCAGCGAAACAAGAGAGCTCGCCACTTGACCACCTTGCATGGAACATGACAATACGACTTATATTATGGTGCCACACTAAGCGTCACAGCTGGTAGCGTTCTCGTATTTTGCAAGCAATTACGCTCAAATCTTCACTCTGTGACACTAGCACTTCCGCTTTACAATTTTTAAGATATCTATAGATTCATTGATTATGGAACTTCACTACGTCAATTAGAATTTGCCCCTCCCTGTTCTAGTTCAGAGATTTATAAGTATAACTGCCATTAAAATGTCGAAGTAGACAAATTTCTGTGCTGTGTGCCGCTGCAAGGCAACGCCTTAAAAGGTTCGCTCGTGCCTGGTGTTGTGCCATTGATAAGATTCTCAGAGGCATTTCATAAAACACCCGATGTAGCCTTGCTTCCGTGCGAAAAATCGCACAAATATTGGAAATAATGAACAAATCGTTACAGGAACTTACACACGCGCCTATGTGTCTATGGAAACTAACTTTTCCAAATTTGCCATGCGTCCAGTGAGCTGGGATGGGCTTGTTGCCCAGCGACCTGATGGTTATTGTACGCCTGCAACACAAATGACTTGCACGGTTCGATGCATCCTACCAGAGCAATCATGCTCAAGTTATCTTCAAGGAGAAAAAATTGAACTGTTAATAACAAGGGGTGGACCGTCCGAATTGCACATCCCGAACAAATCGAGAAGATTCATACCACACGTCAACTCATAATGAGAACTTGCAGAAGGTTCTAGTTAGCGCCTTGTCTCGTCCTTGTCTCGTTTCTTCCACTTGTCCATGTTTTGCTACGCTATCAAAACCTGTTTGTCATTTACCTCCAAGAAGTCCATTTAGCCCCTATCTACTTAGCTTTCTCTGCAAACAGCGCAGCAATGGCACAACCGAGAAAGTGTGCGCGAATTAAAACCGTCGGAAAAACAAGGTTTCTTAGCTAACTTTGTGACAAAAAAATGCGACGTCTCAACGTAGCGCATCCCGATAAGTGGCCATGAGACGTAACGTATGCACGATGTGGAGAACCGAGGAGAAGCGCTTGACTTCGCCGGCTGAGGATCACGTGAGGCTCGAGAAAATACTACGCCTTCTGGAGCTTCGCACTAAAACTTCGCTGAACGTCAGCAACTGGCCAGGATAAAATTCTTTTTCTTACTATTGAAAACTAAATACATATATAACACAATACACAACACCACACACAAATATAATTCTCAGAGGAATTAATAAACCTGAATACGATATACCTTAACAAAGTGTTCATACATACGGATCTTCATTGTTACCGAAAAAATACTTGACAGTGGAACTCACGGCTTTTCTCATTGCTCATATGTAGAAGTGAGCCTTAGTAGAAAATTTTGAGCAAGGGCTAATGAATCTTACGCTCGGTCTTAATTACAAGGGCCATGTTCGTATTACCTTTCTTCGCTTTTTGTTATGTTCCCGTTGTACTGGATAAATATAGGTGTAGTAATTGCATTACTCTAGAGTTTGAATTATTGGGAATCGTCTAAGAGGGCACTTACTTAACGGCAGCATTCTTCAAATTGATCTGCTGCTCTTATTTAATTACACGGAAGTTGAATTAGGCGTGTATGACGTTGCTAAGCGAGTTATATTTGTGTTTACCACTGTAACCCGCCCCTGTGACGACCTGATAACCGACAGCACACTGAAATAAATAAGAAAGACGCTGAAGAGCCGATTTCATCCGTGCACGCGCACTCGATCTCTGTAATGTCAAAGTCGCTGATGTTGCTTAGGCCAGGAATGATTCCTAGCGCCGAACCGACGAGGGAAAAGAAAAAACACGTTTCTTTCTTCCTTCATCTTTGCGCCGCAGTTCATTCCTAAGCTGTGCGCTAACTCGCCCAACGTTACACTCCGTGTTGCTTACGCTTTACCACTGAGAAATCGGCGGTGCGATTGGAAATTTTTGCTTCGCTCAAGTAAGTGTCCAGAACGTAATTAACAGAAAATGTTTTAAAGCTTAGGTCGATCAAATGAAAACTTGACATCGATACCAATTATTTGCTCAGTAGGATAATTGTTATTAATACATTCTTCATATTACCGTTGCTATGGAAGGCGAGCGTCCATCAGTGGCATAATAAGCGGGACGCAGGGTGATCCTACTGAGATGGGCACACGAACCTTGCGGCATTGAATCCAGAAACGATTGCACCGTCTTTCGCGCTTTTACAGTGCAGCAGCCTCGCTAGGTCGGCCTCGCGTCATTCGCAGTTCCGTGCAAAGTGGATGGAGGGTACAGTGAGGACGGGAGGCGCGCATAGAGGAAGAGACAGAGAATGAGAGAAATTAAGAAAGCAAAAAAAAAATTTTCCCCAGGCGGAATTCGAACCCTGGTATCCACGATGCAAAGGTGAGCCTCACAACTGCAGGCTATATCCACGCTTGCAGAACGTGCATTTATGGTAACCATATGACTGTGTTGTGAGAGATGGTTTTACCACAACTTGCTGTGGTTGAGAAAAGCACAAACAAAAAAGATAAAGAGATAGGGATGCTAGACTTACAAGAGGATGAGGTATGCAACAAGAGATAGAGAAGATAGTGGAATGATTGAAGGTGATGATTAGCTTGATGTGGCCGAAATGAGTGCTTCATTTGTATGGAAATCATGCTTTATCGGTTTCTTTGCTTATGAAGCTTATATAACTGCAAGAAAATTTTGGTGTGGCTTTGCTAGAAAATTGCTTCTTTTTTGCTTAACTTTGCAATATTTTGCTAAGCCCTAATAGCTCCGCTAGAAATTGGTGCTCGCAGTAGCAGAGTCACGCCAAAATAGTTTTTATTTTTTATTCCGAGCAAAGGAGCGATGTAACTCCAGAAATGTCTACCGCATTTTATTATGTATGAATTAATACGGTAGCTCTGTTCTTGGTATGACCAAAAACAACCTTCTTATGCAATCTTTGCCTTATATGGTAACGGCGGCAATGTCCAAAACAAACAATTGTCGGCAGTTGGTAGTTTCCACTATATTTCAAACGAACTTCTCAGACACGGCCGCTTCCACAAAAAATTAGAACGAAATTCGCAAATCAATCCATGAGACAAGTAATCACTGCACCAGCCTCACTGCTAAACATTTACTCACACACTCTGTACAAACAAAACTCGGAACGGGAAAGTGCAGGCCCGTTCGCGGTACAAGAGTTGTCTACAGGAAACCACGGGGTTGCTGGTATTGATTATGGTCATTGCATTTCACATTCACACGATGGTGGTTGGAGCTCGAGAAGCATCGATGTCCTCCTTGGCACTGTGTATCACAATCGCTGCAGGCCTCCAACTCAAATGTGCACACCCTCAGACGTCAGCGTAGCACGGAGGCGGAGGCGACGGCGGGCCGGGCATGGCACCCGACAGCACGGGGTCCGAGTCACGCAGTACGGGGAGGCTGGGGCCTAAGCAGGGCGACGGGCGGTGCGGTGGCGCGCAGGAAGGCGCTCTCTCGGCGACGCATCCACAGCCGGATGGCGAGGTGGCAGAATCCGAGTGACAGGGCACAGCCAACCAGCAGCCCGATGATGGGCAGCGCCACACTGACCTCATCGTGGCAGTCGGCCGGGCAGTCGGCCCGCGCCAGCCGCCAGAGACAGGAGGCGGCCAGCGCGGCGGCGGCCATCGCGGACCATCGATCGCAGCGTCGACAGCAGCGCCGCTACGGCTGCGCTCGCAACTCGACTTCCGAATGCTGCCTTAATTTTACTTTTTTTTTTCTGCTGTCTCCTGCTCGTTCAACAGGTTCTTGTATGCGGCATACTGTGAAAGGGCTAAGCTTGATTTTGGCAGCATCGGAATAGCGCCTAAAATGGACATGGACAGTACGAAAGTTCTGATGCGACATCGCCGTGGCCAATGGCGCAGAGGCGGCGTCTAAGTAAAGATGGTGGGCGGAGTTGCCGAATATTGAGTGAAGGAAGTGCTCCGAAGCCTAGATACGTCTGCCGCAAATATCTGGGATGGGGGATGAAATGGCATCCCCAGCTGACTCCCACGGCACTTATAACTAGACCTTATAATTTGCATTATGATCTGCGTTGTGTCGAGCATATTTGGTCTGCTAAGGAAACTTTTCTTTTCAATGTCCCTCGCGAAATTCCACTTAAATCTTAGCTGATCAAAATGGGTTGCAAGGTGATGTATGGGGAGCGTTCACTAATATATTTTCATTTCGACAGGGAACATTGGCTTCTTGAAATACTTGTTTCAAGGAATTGGCTACGAGTCCGCAGTGCAAAAAAAAAAATTATCCGGCCGTTTCCTGTGACTAACCTAATGAGATACTTAAAGAACGACATGATATAAAATATTTGTCATAGAACACCTGCAAAAGCGCAAAAATTCAGAAAACCATGGAGGATTGATGCCTGTTTACTGAAGCAAATAAAAACAGCTAATAACCTATTTGCATCAAATATGCAAACGAAAAAACAAAGGGAAGTGAATAAACATGAGCTGTTGAACACGCAGGCAACATTTACTACGAAAAGAGGCTTACTGGTTTTTGTGATGATCCAAGTAAAATGTGGAACTGCGTAATTGACAACGGGAAGAACAAGACAGACGATTTCTGGAATATTCATTGAGGGCGCACGACATCCAGGCAGCTTCCTGGCAAAGAAATGTCGTGACTATTTCCTAAAGACAGACCACTGCGCATCTTGGTCGACCAGTAGTAGTCCGTAGTTGTACGTTGCAATCAGACTTTACGTCGCCTACTACAGGGCAAAAATGCGCCGTTTTCAGAGGTATATATAAGCAGTGGTGCTTCCGGCTTGGGCGAAATAGACGCTGCCTCTGATGGCAGTTACCTTTGTTATCTCTTTGCACCTATCTCATGTATACATTCTTATGTAGGCTCTGAAGCACGGTGTTAGTATAGGTTTAGGTGATACGACACGCCGCCTCCGCCACAGAGCATTCGCAGTGAAAACGGAGACGCGCTTCCTTTTCTTTCCGACCGACCGCGCTGGAAGTGAGGAGGCCCATGTGTCAGCCGTTTGAACGGTTGCTGCCTCGTTTACAAAGTCGCATTCGTGACAACTCTTCTGCTGTTGGCAGATTTTTTTAACACAAATGTGTTTTACTCCGGGGTCCACCAAGAAATCACTGACGTACTTGTCCCAACGTGGGTGCGGCCCGCAGCCGACCCGCCCTCTTGAAGGGCATCGGCTCCTCAGGACAATTTGTGAATAAAGTTCGTTGACTGACTGACTGACTGACTGACTGACTGACTGACTGACTGACTGACTGACTGACTGAGACTGACTGACTGACTGACTGACTGACTGACTGACTGACGTACTTGCCTCACGGAAGTGGATGCCTGAAAATGTTTATGCAGATTTCAAAATGAAAAAGTACCCGAAGCTAGTATTCGAACAACCACCCGAAATGCAACGATAGGAGTTGAAAGCTCTATCGATCACACTGCAGACACATACAAAGCACACAGGAAGAAACGGGCCCTTACCTTCCCTACACTACCTTACAATTTGCATCTAATTTATTTAGGGTTAAAGCAGAGGTGTTTAGCACGAAAAATTACCCTTAAGTTAGCATCGTCTCCCTTTCCCTGCACCGTGCCATCAATGAACGATGGAGCGAACCAGTAAATTGTGCTAATCCGCGCCGGCAGTTATAGCTTCGGTAGCCGCAGCGCCTCTATCGCAGTGAAAATTTCGGCGTCCTGCCAGTACGTTGCTTCAGCAATATACAACCACGGCCGCTACATAATTTTTCTTGTGTGGCGTATGGGGTCCAAATGTGTTGCAAGATTGCCTCATGCATAAATGCAAATACGGCCGTCGACAAGCAAAGGATGGGCCTTTGATGGCAAATTTGAGGGCAAATGATGGGCTTTGTGTTCGCAACACCATCCGCTGACAACCCGTTCAGTGTCGCTTGCAAGGTTTCACCGTTTGCGGACGCTACTGCTTTGTGGCAGGTTTGCGCATGGTTCTGCCTCGTGCAATGTAGTGTCTCCGGAGAGATGTGAGTCGTTTGAAAACTTTCGCTTGTGTGCAAATGTGGAGGTGCCGCTGACGTCTACATGCAACGGGTTCGCATGTCCGGTGTCCAACTTCCGGTCACTCGATTCACCAGACTGCCGATTATGCATGTCACAGCTTTGCAAACATAGGTTTCACTGTCATGTTATACAGATTCCTATTACACATGGATCAAGCAAGTTTTTTTTTCTTTATTTGGGCTAGAATTGTCTTCGATCAGACCAACCACACACACCCCTCTGTTTTAGGAGTAAGTATACAACGGCAACGAAATCCGTAGAAGGTAGCCAGTAGATCAAAGCAGAGAATAACAAGTTGTGCTCACAGCGACAACGCTCTTAGAAGCAAAACGTGAATTCTAAGAAAATTATGCGCTGCGTTAAGTTATGTTTTGGTTCAGTTAGCTTAGTTTCATTTCAGATGCATAGCAACATTTAATAATGCTGCGCGTTTATTGCTGTTGCTTTTTGTTTGCTTGTGTGTTGTTGCCTGTTCCCGTCTACAACGCCTCGACGATTGAGGGTATGGGGAAAAATCGTATAAATCAACAGCTCCATAAAATGAAACGAGATAAACCAAAAAAAAAAAAATCACTGTTCCTTGAGTGAGTTTAAGTGCACGGAGTTCTATCATACCTGGATTTAATTAACTACACTCCCCAGAAAAGCTGGCACTCGGCAATATCCAATTGCTAGAAGCGCTGCTATAACTTCGGTATCGTAAAGAGATCATACATTCCACATTCAATTAGTTTCGACCCTCGGCTATTTAAATCATATGACACTCTTTAGCACGCATAGCGTATTATTTTTGACAGTCAATTCGAACCAATTCTTTCACGAGGTATAGCTAAGCATCTCATAGTTCCTACTTCTTTTTACGTTTGTACACGCATACCGTATTTTAACGACCAATCCTGTCAGCGCGATAAGCAGCTCGACCTTAAGACCATTTTAACGCGATAACGTTAAGGAGCTCGTATCTCAGAAATTCCGGGTGTCGGCGAACAATTGTCTCGAGCTACCCCCGGAGGACACCACGCACCACCCATCGCTCACCATGTTCACCATGACTGCGCCGCTATGACACAGGCACTTCATTGAACAAAACTCAATTTCCCGAAGTAAGAGCTGTCAAAAGATCGTATACCACGGTTTCGCTAACACCTACACACATCATAACTCGGACTGTAACTCTGTTACGGGGGTACTGTTACTCACTTTTCCAGCTCTGTAGAAAAGGCGCCACTATGGCTCATTAGGTATCAGTGTGTATCTCTTTATGTAAGGCTCATTATATATGCAGCCATATGTGCATACGTAATGAGCCCTGCATTTGCGAGAAATTCGCGAGCGTGCAGCGCTCACCTTCTCCCTCTTTTATTCCTTTCTGGTCCCCTTTTTCTAACCCCCCGCGCAGGGTAGCCAATCGAAAATTAATGCTGCCCTCTTGCATGCCACGCTCAAATATTTTTGTATCCTGCTTTCATGTTTCTTTTTACATGCATGTATCCTCCCACAGGAATGTCAATTAGGTGTTGCGAGTGATACGAATAAATAAATAAATAAATAAATAAATAAATAAATAAACAAAAGCGGTGCCTGTGCGCGAGATATTTGCATATATATATATAGATGTTGAAAGCTTTCACTGCTCGCGGATGCCGACAGAAGGAGCTATGACGTCAGCGCTAGGACAAAATGCACCGCAGCGCTTGCGCGCTCTCCACACTCGTGTCATCGATTCGGTACCACGTCCTGATGCCAGGTGAACTGTAAGGGCCTTCCTCATCGGCGAGCACTGATGTGGCGCCTACTGTCAAGTTGTGCCCTACCTTGAGACAGGGCACGCAAGGCCGAGACAGAGAACAGTTGAGAGACAATCGTGCTTCTGATGATGATGATGATGATTATGATGATGTTCCTGAAGAACTACGGCACTTACCCACCAGGGGGGATTGGCCAAGAGTTATTTGTTGATGACGTTTTCATTTTAGATTATTGGAAGGAATCGATAGAGAGAAAAAGAAAGGATGTTTTAGAGGGAATTTAATTAGTAGAATTGTGCATGTTAACCATTCAAACCTAACAGATGAGTCACCAAAACATGTACAGAAGAATATCTTAAGTATGTTTTGCAATATTGACGAGAAGAGTAGACTGTCTTTACAATTGACTTTTTTTTTTTACAGGAATTGTCAAAATCGTATACGATTTGTCATTTGTATATAATTGCACACAGCATTGAATGCTTCCATGTGGCAATATCCCAGAGCTGAGGCACCAAAAGATAGAGCAACTTCAGTTGTTAAATTTAGTCCCAACGTACTGATCGGGATTTCTAGAAGTCTTTTTCGGAGGAATTTGTACCGGCAGCAAACCAACAAATAATGATCTATGCTCTCAATTTCACGACAGAAATGGCAGAGGGGCGACAAAACCTAACCAGCCCTGTGTGAGTAAAGATTAAGCGGGGGGACACGACATCGAAACCTGCTGAGAATTACTTCAGATTGCCTTGATGGACACCATTTAGATTTCCATGGGTGATTTAAATGTCCGTATTCTGACCAAGCTGTGATAGTTTCCATTGAATCTCTATGTATAGAAAATTTTCTATATCTGATTGCTATTATATACTGCTCTGCTGGAAGAACTGATAGTATCGGTCCTTGAAGAGATGCTCCAGCTAATTAGTCGGCCATCTCATTTAAATACAATCCGCTATGACAATCCAAAGCAGTTTTACGAGGCTAAGATGTGGCGGAACTAATGCTAAAAACGCCTGTAGGGCTTGTGAATTGGATGAAGAAGAGAAGTACAGACCGAATGGGAATCGGTTAAAACCACCACATTAGTCGCAGCCGCAGGGAGTTTCCTCAGCGCCAAAATGATTGCTAAAAGCTCTGCTGCAAAAATGGGGGTGCAGTCTCGTAATCTGAGTGAGAAGGACCAATCAAGCGTTGACGAAAAGATCCCCACACCTACCTTTTCGCCCTTCACAGATGCGTCTGTAGCTATTATGTAATTTGTTTGTGCTTGCCCAAGGTAGTCTTGCAACTGATTGTTTAAGAACCTAGTAGACAGTAATTTAGCGTTTCCGGGAAAAATACCATCATATTCAATCCTGACCCCCTGATTTGAGCCTTTTGATGTAATTAACTCTCGAATGTTAACGTTTATGCGATCTAATTGTCTTTGCACAAATATAACCTGTGGAGTATGGAAGCGGGGCGAATATGCTAGAAAAAACGAGTCTCGGTCTTTGATGAACACATATTCGGTTTGTCTGAGCGGAAAGCTATACAATTTTAGGAATGTTTGTATAGTTAGGATTCGGAATCTGCAAGACAGTGTAGGCAAGCGAGCTTCTTGATATACAACAGTATTGGCTGTACTTCTAGGTAGGCCTATGCAAAGGCGCAGTGCTTCACGTTCCAAGAGGACAAGCGGCTTAGTTTTGAAAGCTGGGGAACCTGAAAATAGAGCGCAACCGAATTCCATTACTGGGCGCATGTACATATTGTAGATCATCAGGAGAGCGTCCCTGCGTAAGCTAAACCGTCTGTTGCTTGATCTGCGCAGCACACCTAAGGCACGCTGAGCCTTAGATTTTATATGCTCTATGTGAGAAATCCAAGTTAGTTTTGCATCGTAAATTATTCCCAAATATTTGAGAGAATCGACTTGGGGAATAAGGTCTTGATTGTAACATATAGAGATAGAAATAGGATCACTTAAAGGGAACACTAGGATCGAGCTTTTATTAACATTTAAGGACATGCCAATTTTGCAAAGCCAATTACGAAGCGTACTCATGTAACGTTGCAAACTTTGATAGAGTAAATGAATGTCGCTGTCGGCTGCAAAGAATGCAATATCATCAGCATAAACGTAAAGTTGTACACCCTCACAAGTAGGGATGGAGCTAGTCAAAAGGTAAAAGCAAGACGCCGACGAAAAAACTTTTATAAATAACACGACGTTTCGGCTCCCGTACGGGGGCCTTGTCCACAAATGAAGCAATGAAGGAACGGGGATTGAGTAAGTACGTGCAAAAAGGTGGCGCAAGCAGCGTGCGTAAACAGGGGGAAGGGTGCCGTCATTGCGATTTAGCGTGGTATCGGTGGTTCGGATTAGTAGTGATTCGAGATGAAGTCGCGAGGTTAGATTTCTTTCAGTGGCGAGCACATGCGCACTGGCCCAGTCAATATCATGTCCCTTGGAAACGGAATGCTCAGCGAGTGCATTTGAAGACACCTTTTCTTTTTTCACGTCGTCGCAGTGTTCTTTTAGGCGCCTTTGAAAATCGCCTGTCTCGCAGATATACACATGATCACACTCGGTACAGGGGATTCTGTACACGACACCAGGAAACTTTTCTTTTGGAAGCTTGTCCTTCACGTTTGTCAGCACACTTTTCAGTTTTTTCACCGGCACATGTGACACGTGCACATGTGACATGTGACACGTGTCCCTCTGTTTACGCACGCTGCTTGCGCCACCTTTCTGCACGTACTTAGTCGATCCCCGTTCCTTGATTGCTTCATTTGTCAACCAGGCCCCCGTACGGGAGCCGCAACGTCGTGTTATTTATAAAAGTTTTTTGGTCGGCGTCTTGCTTTTACCTTTTGACCATGATTATTCCCGACCAGACGAGCTTTCATCGAACTCTTGTCTTCAGGGATGGTGCTCATTAAGACGTTAAACAATAACGGAGAAAGAACTGCTCCTTGAGGAACGCCACGAGTTTGTGTGAATCTAGTAGAGTAGCAGCCATCCTTAAAGCAAAAGCATTCCCTAGCTCTCAAAAATTCTGCTATCCATGCTATCGAATATTTTGGAAAATTGTAGGTATCTAGGGTTGTCAGGAGAATTGCCTGTTCCACGCTGTCATACGCTTTAGCTAAGTCTATCGTTACTAATGCAGCATGTTGTCTTCGCTTACGAACAAGTTGAATCCTGCTCTCTATATCCACGTGTGCACACCATATCGAGCAGTTCGATCTAAAGCCTACTTGAAAAGACTTCAATATGAAGTTATCTTCCCCAAAAGTGGCAAATTTGGGGTAAAGTACACGTTCTGTCACTTTAACCATATTAGAAGTAATCGAAATTGGCCTGATATTTTCGATGTTGAAGCCTAATCCTTGCTTTTTAGGTATTGGAATCACTTTAGTCAATTTCCAATCATGGGGAATCCAGGCGTTTATTAGTGAATAGTTTATAACGTTTAGGAGGTCACATGGTGAGAGACCAAATAAAATTTTGATCATAGTGACCGTAATTCCATCAGGGCCTGGAGCAGATGGTCGTAAGGATCTGATCACCTCCGTCAATTCTGCAGATGTGACTTCCGTGAAATCAGTCGTATCCGGTGGTTTCTTGAAGACCTGAGACATAGTCGATGTGAATCTGCTTTCCATTCCTTTAGCAATTACTTCTAGAGACTTTGTCAGTTCCTCTGACGACGGAAGTACACATTCTACATTAGCTGGACAGACAGACAGACAGACAATGAACTTTAATTATACATTAGCTGGAGATGGCAGGAGATGGCAGGATTTTGCGAGCTCTCATATATCTAAATAATGCTTTCTTGTTTTCTGGTTTAGAGATGAAATCGTGTTGCCTTTTATCATAATCCTCTTTAGCTTTAGCGACTGTTCGTTTGAAGATAGCTGCAAGAAAGTTGTAATCTGACCAATTCTTCGGGGATTGATTATATAAAAGTTGTTTCCACGCAGCCTTTCGTCGTCTGTGATCACGAGCGCAATCTGCATTCCACCAAGGGCTACAAGAAACTCCCTTGGGAGATTGGACAATGAACTCTGCTTTTTTGTACGTCTTTTTCATTATGGCACTAAGCTTCATAGCCTTATTATCTTCGCCATCTTATAAGCGGGAAACCAACGCTGCTTTGAGATCATTTTTGAATTTATTATAATTAACAAAAACTCGGGTGCGAGAACATGCCAGCATTATCGGACAATTAACCTCAAACATTATCGGGAAGTGGTCGCTGTTTGTGCCGCAGTCCAAGGTCGTCCAGGAGGAGCTAGTTATCCCTGAACTTATAAAACTTAAATCCAATACTGAGCGGGACCGATGATTGATATATGTAGGAGTTCCAGAATTAAGGCAAGTCAAGTTGTTATCCACTGACCACTCCCAAAGGCGCTTGCCGCATTGATCAGTCTTAAAACCCCAACTAATATGGCGAGAGTTGAAATCACCCACAAGGATCTTGTCTTTGCCTAACGATGCCACAGCAGAGTCTAATAAATTAGCATTTTGCACTCCTGCAGGAAAATATAAATTAACTAAAGAAAATGGCGGACAACCTGGCAAGGATACTTCCAAGGCGAATATTTCGCTTTCAGGAGACATAAGCTTGTATGAAATTATGGCCTTAAGACTAATTCGGTTGTTAACAAAGAATGCTAATCCTCCACCTTTCGATGGGCGGTCTAGCCGGAATGATCGATATTTATTTAAATGAAAAGACTGGTGCCCTGAAAGCCAGGTTTCCTGTAATGCAATTATATTTGGCGTGAATTTGGCTGACAAATATAATAAGTCTGTTCTTGAAGAAAGAATAGAGCGGCAATTCCAATGAAGAATTTTTATGGATCCTATTGTTGAAATAGATTGGCCTCAGCCACTGCCTTGCTTAAAATGCTTTCCTTAAAAAATCTTTCCTGGGAAGTCTCTCCTTCAAATATTTTTTCGTCTTAGAATGAATGGCTGCCGTGCCTTTTTAGACAGCGGTGACCTCAATCGTTTCAGTGTTCGAGGATCCATATCCATGTCCTCCAACTCCTGCGCGTCATCGTTAATGTCTTCAGTCTGATTCTTGATTGCATCAACTGACAGGACCGCACTCTGGGCATCTTGGGAAGTGGCGCCAGACGCTACCTCATTTGATGGCTGTAGACACTGTGCTCCTTGGGAAGTTGGAATGACAGCCGATGTTGTCTTGATTATGTGGGCCACCTGGTTAGTCATTATTTGCGACAAGGTCTCACAAAGATTACCAGCAAGGCGCTCCATAGCTTTTTACATAGCTCTTTCCACCGCATCGGCAATAGTCGCGGAAAGAGACGCTTCCATTGATCCAGCTAGGCGGGCTGTAACACCAGCATAGCCTTGCGATCGAGCTTGGATTTCAGTTATAGCTTCACGACGTGAGCAGCGTCGTCGATCTACAATTTCTAAAATTGCTATCTCTTTTGATTTTGCCGGACAGTTAGCATAATCAGCTGGGTGGGAGTCATTGCAGAGACAGCAGTTTGCATGAGTACTTTCTGCTGAACTTCATCCTTGGACCTCCTCCTATTCCTGTATAGCAACGTTCCCACCACCAGCTCATGTCCCAAGTGGCAATGCGCTAGAAGCAGAATAAATGTCTGCCAGTAACGTAATTTCCACGCCTCCATGCATGCTTTCAATACAACGGCCGTCCATTTGTCGTCGTCATGCTTTTACCTGCTTTTACCTTTCGTGATTGCCTCTCCCTGCTTAGCGCCGAAACTTCCAGCTGCAACTCCGCTCCGCCATTTACGCGATATCTCCTTTAAAATAACTTATTTTATTTTCTCCAATTGATCGTTCAGGTTCCTTGTTCCAACAGTTTTAGGGGCCAAGCACCTTAGGGTCGAGGCTTGTCCGTTGTGCTTCCGTCACGGCACAGCACCGTTGCTATCGTGTGTGGGTGTGGGCTCATCTGGGCCCATCAGTGGAGGCAGTGCACCCGGACAGTGCATATGTAGGGTATATGTAGAGGAACGCAGTGCCCTGTACCCCAATACGAGGGGAATCATCGCTTCGGCTACAAAGATAGTAACGTGGACAAGAACATGGTGGATGAATTTGAACCTCCAGAGAAAGAGAGACTGCCGACACAGACATAACGGAACCTCACAGCCTTTGAAGATCTCACGACAGAGTTCACCCAGGTCTTGCTGAACGCTCGCTCCCTCAATGCTTAAGCAGACGACGTCGAACGAGATCCCATAGTAACGAAAGCCGACGCCTTTTGCATTACCAAAACGTGGGACGCGAAAAGACCACACATCAATAGATTCTTCCCCGTCGTCTGCACAGAAGAAGCAAAGCGATCGGTGGATGGTGTTGGGATGTACGTGAAATTTCCACAGACCACGGTGAATCTATACCTAAGAATAAAGAGCCAATCTCGCAAGGGCAAACACGCTGCAATAAAACTATTCGATGGAACTGTCGTAATGACCGTGTACTTCGCGCCGAATCTCTCCCGAGGCAATGTAGAAAAGCGCGATTACGAAACAACGCACAAGAACATCCCCTTCGTACTTGTCGGAGACTTCAACGCAGACATCACGGACAACGACTGGCTTGTGCAGTACATGACGTCTCGATACGCTCCACGATGCATTTCGTATGACTGGAAACAACGGTCAACAACCACGCCAACGTGCACAGACCTTGTCTTTGCCAACTTCGGGCTATATCCGATCGAAAAACCATTCGCTCTACATTTCACGGACCATAAGCAGTGATAGTGAAGGGAAGACAGAATCCAGAACTCAACACGACATACGAATTATGACAAACAAAACATTGTATATACTGTACAGATGCGTTGTCATACGTTTACATGCGCGAGTGGGCAATGTCACGGGTGTCCTTGCGGTAAGAACGATCCCCAGTGCCTGGCCCACTTGTCATGATCTACTTCGTGGAGACGCGTGCATTTTTCGTTAAGTTCTGAACACCGTATATCCTTTACGTTTGCTTTAGCGCAACAACGCTCAAGAATTTTGTTCCCAGCATCGGGCAAGCAAACGCGAAGCGGTCGTACTCGTTTCCTTTCTTTTCAGCGTCCTAACCAGCATGCGTCCATCTGCACATCAGTCTCAAGCCAAATTCCGCCCGTTCAAAGACCGATCTGTCACGGCTACCTTGTTTGAATATCACGCGTCACGGCACACCGACTGACTTTATTATTATTATTATTATTATTATTATTATTATTATTATTATTATTATTATTATTATTATTATTATTATTATTATCGTCGCCGCCGTCGTCGTCGTCAGCCTGTCTACGCGCACTGCAGTGCAGAGGCCTCTCCCATAACATCCAATTCCCCTGTCATGTGCTAACTGCGACCAATTTTCCCTCGCAAACTTCTTGATCTCATCTGTCCACCGAACTTTCTGCCGCCCCCTGCCTCACTTGCCTTCTCTAGGGATCCACTCTGCTACCCCCAATGACCAACGGTTGTCTTGCCTTCGCATTACATGCCGCATCGACGTCCATTTCTTCTTAATTTCTATTAATATGTGTTAAGGCGAGTTTGTTCCCTAACCCACTAGGCTTTCTTCTTGTCCCTTAAGGTTAAACCTACCATTTTCGTTCCACTGCTTCGCTGTGTCGTCCTCAACTTAAGTTGAACCCTTTTAGTGAGCCTCCCAGTTTCTGCGCCGCAGCTGTTATACACTTTCCTCTTGAGGGACAGTGGTAACACGACATGCGTGTAAGCTGCCATCTGAGAATGCTTGCCGAATGCACTCCTCCTCATTCTTATCCCTCTAATTATCTCAGCCTCATGGTTCGTATCAGGGGTCACCACCTGGGCTAAAAACAACTTAATGAGCAAACAGACAATGAAGCCTAGGAAAGCATAGGGGAAGTTACTTGTGGTATTGTAATTGTGGAGAAAGAAGAAAGGAATTAAAGTGGACGAAAAGACAAACCTGTCTTCCGTGGGAACCGAACCCACGACCTTCGGATGTCGCGGCCGAAGGTCGTGGGTTCGGACGCGAAATCCGAAGGTCGTTTAAATCACTCGTTCCACTCACTCGTCTAACAAGAGACGTGGTCGCGTTCGTGTGGACGGAGGAGAAAGAAGCGGCATTTAATGAATTGCGGCAACGCCTACAAACTCCGCCGGTGCTCGCTCACTTCCATGAGGATGCCCCAACAGCCATTCACACGGATGCCAGCAATGTGGTACTCGGCGCTGTTCTCGTTCAGTGGCAGGATGGTTGCGAGCGAGTTATTGCCTATGCGAGCCGGACACTGTCGCGTGCCGAGGGCAATTACTTAGCTACGGAAAAAGAATGCCTCGCTGTAGTATGGGCAGTCACCAAGTTTCGCCCGTACTTGTACGGTCGTGCTTTTCAGGTAGTCAGCGACCACCACTCCCTTTGTTGGCTGACGAAGATCAAAGACCCGTCCTGTCGTTTGGCCCGTTAGAGTCTCAGAATGCAAGAATATGACATGACTATTGTGTATAAATCCGGACGGCAACACTTAGATGCCGACTGCCTCTCACGATCCCCTATTCATTCCTCTGGGACCGATGATGATGTAATTGCAGCTTTTCTGGGAGTCGTTAATGCGGCAGACATCTCCAGGCAACAACAAGCTGACGAGGAGCTCAGCTCTATGATTCAATTTCTGGATGGCAAATGTACAAATGCGTCGAAAATGTTTTCAAAAAGGTTGCCATCATTCTGTTTGCGTGACGGTATTCTCTACAGAAAGGACTTCGCTTCAACTCGGAATCGTCATCTCCTTGTCGTTCCCACAAGTCTCCGTACCGAAATCTTGCGGGCCTGCCACGATGAGCCATCCTCGGGGCACCTTGGCTATACACGAACCTTGGCAAGAATCAGAGAAAAATACTACTGGACAAGGATCGCCGCGGACGTAAAGCGTTACGTCAGAACTTGCCTTGACTGTCAGAGACGCAAACCGCCACCAGCTAAACCCGCCGGACTTTGGCATCCAATTGCAGTTCCAGAAAGGCATTTTGCCCAAATTAGAATGGACCTCCTGGGCCAATTCCCTATTTCTGACAGCGGCAACAAATGGGCAGTAGTCGCGACAGAATACCTCACCCGCTACGCGGAAACCAAGGCAATTCCTTCCAGCACTGCAGCCGAGGCGGCCCAATTCTTTATTGAAAACATCATACTGCGGCACGGCGCTCCACATACGATCATCGCCGACAGAGGAACCACATTCACAGCTGAGCTGCTGCGCACTATACTCATGCTCAGTGGTACGTCGCATAGGCAGACAACCGCCTACCACCCACAAACGAATGGGCTCACGGAACGCCTCAACAAAACTATTGCAGACATGCTCTGCATGTACGTCGATGTCGATATTAAAACTGGGATAAAATACTGCCGTATGTCACCTTCGCATACAATACTGCAAGACAGGAAACAACGAGAATGAAGCCGTTCCGTCTCCTTCATGGGCGAGATGTGACGACCATGCTTGACGCCACGCTGCCTCACGATTTCAGTGAGACACACGCTGATGCCGCAGCATTCACCCAGCGTTCCGAAGAAGCCCGGCAGCTAGCGCGCGTCAGAATAACTAACCAGCAGGAACGTGACACCCGACGATACAACCTTCGGCATCGATTCGTCGTTTATCAACCGGGCGAAAGAGTCTGGGTTTTGTCTCCCGTAAGACGCCGGGGTCTCGCGGAGAAGCTCCTACGCCGCTACTTCGGCCCGTACAAGGTGCTTCGCAGTCTTAGCGATGTCACCTACGAGGTCGTTCCTGACAGCCCGTCTTGTTCCAAACGCCGTCAACATCTGCCTGAGACAGTACACGTGGTGCGTATGAAGCCGTAGGTTTCCGAGTGAACTGCGCACCATCCCGGCAAAAAAATCACAGCATATCCACGGGGTGAATGATGATGAGTGGGCGAAGCTCCTGAGGGGAAACCATCGAAGGTGGCGAAAAACGTCGAAAACGTCGAAGGTGGCGAGAAACTCTTCCAACGAGACGAACGATCCCCTCTCCAAAGCGTCGTGCATCTCTTCGTACCGTTGCTTGAGTTTCTGACGATGTGCCTTCTCGGCCTCGTCCTCGGTCGGAGGAATGGGGACTACCATCCTAGTGATTTTCGTTATTAACTGATTTGGGGGCCAAATTAGTTCGTTAAATCGAGTTTTAAATGTACCTCACACTCGGGGAGTCAAGTTTATGCTGCAGTTCATAAACTAGACGTAGCAGCCTGGACACACAACGCCATCTATTGAGCCATTCATAAACTAAACTAGAGGTGGCTACATACATACGGAGGAGGGAACGACCCACACCATAAGTAGCTTCGCCCCTAATAAGATTGAATGTTCCTTGTTCAGTGAGCATCAGGACGATGCGTCTTCTGGAGGGGGGATAATGCTACCTTCCCACTATGTTATACACAGGCGACGAGGAAGATAATCACGGACTGACTACCCGCTTGTGAATGCAAGCCAGCTGTAGAGAAGAAGACGAGGTTCTTGTGTTCTCTGCTCCTGGTTCTGCTGCTGGTGCTCCCGAGTCCGACGCAGTGCTGCTTGTTCTTCGAGCAATAAAACTCAGTAAACCGCGACAATATTAATTTTCAGGCCTTGTCCTAGTCAGTAATTATGCTTTGTAATACGCCTCCCGAGTTAGCAACGTCACCAACAAATTTGAGCTACTTCGGTCGCATCGCTTATCGCTCTAGCGTACAAATTCACGTGCGTGCGGTTCTGGCTTTACGAACTTTTTAACATAAATATACGGATTCCGTAAATTCTTTAATAAATTTAAGATGAATAAAGCTTCAATAAGGACAGCGTAATGTAGGTCCGTTCAACACTGGAAGTTTTACCTCATGAGGGTTAAAGTACTCATCTCGCAGAAATTTCGGAATCGGCGTCATTGGTAGTGAGCGGAAAATCACCGTTGTCCGTGAGCGAAACTTTGAGGTAGAAGCAACGAAATAACCTTCGGGCCTTGTGGGAATCTGAGGCTCCGGAGCGCTACGCGCTCGGCCACGTTCTTTTAAAATACAAATCCACGCCTCAAGCAATATGATGCCCGTTAAGGGTGAGCCTTTATCTACACCATTACCCGTTGGTGATACCAGCACAGTCCAGCACATTCGCACAGTCGCAGCGTCCCAGAAATCCCAGCACAAATCCCAGCACAGTCGAACCTAACGAGAGTACCACGGGAAGAGGCAAATTTAGACCCATATGCCGCAGGGTTACTTTTAGCAACCTTTTGCGTTGAACATTATAACAGTGACATCATACAAATAAGCGCTCCACAGACTCATCCTCATCGTAATGCAAACACAACTGTGACTGAGCCAAACCAGGCCTGCAAAGTTAAAAATTCCGGGGGCGGGGTGACTTAGTATCGTAGTTCAGTGAGAAAGCAATGTTCATTGGGAAGCGGTAAGCTTTTGACGCTAGATGGTTGCATATTACGAAAGGCAAGCGCAATGAGCTTTGATCTGACAGAGAGTAGAGAAATCGGACTATAATTCTAAACGTCATTTTTGCGGCCAGAATCAAACACTGGGAAAACACGAGTGGTTTTCCACATACTAAGGAACGTGGAAGGGTTCAGTTATCAAATGTAGATGTTAGTGCTGGGAAAAATATCGTAACGACGCGTAATCAACGAGGACGCGGAGCAGCACAAGCAAATACATTTTATCGGTCGTCAAAAGAGAACAGTACGTCTTCGTCGTCGCCACGATCAGCCTGAAAGCGCGTTCAACTTCAACTTTGTCTACTTTGGCACGTGCCCGTGGCAGTATAGTTGTTCCAATTGCTTCCCTTAAAGAAAGTCATCGTCACGACGATAGAAGCGCACACAACCGCCACAAAAGAAGGACTGCGTAGCCTTGTCAATCTTTACAGTACGGCTTCATACGAAGCACGTGAACGACTTCGGGCAAGTTCCGTCGGCGGTTTGAGCAGTGTGAGCTGTCGGAAGGGACTTCGTAGCTTACGTCACCGATGCGTCGGAGGGCTATGTAAGGCCGAAGTATCTGCTTAGGAGTTTTTCAGAGAGCCCACGCCGACGAACCCCATACTTCGTCTCCCACGTTGTATGTTACGGGTCTGTGACGAAGAATATAGCGTCTGGCGTCACAGTCCTGTTGCTCGTGCATCCGCAGGCACGCAAGTTGCCTAGCTTCTGCATGGTGATTTCTTCAGCATTCTTCTAGTTGTCACCAAGTTCATGGGGAAGCATTGCGTCTAATGTTGTCGTAACCTCACGGCCGTAAACGAGACTGAAAGGTATATTGCGAGTGGTTTCTTGACGAGCTGTGTTTTATGCGAAAGTGACACAAGGTAAAATCTCGTCCCAGTTCTTGTGATCTCCGTCTACGTACATGCTTATCATGTCAGCCAGTGTTCTGTTGAGTCGCTCCGTCAGTCCGTTTGCCTGGGGGTCGTAGGCCGCTGTCTTCGGGTGGGCCGTGCCACTTAGCCGTAGAACGTTGTCCAAAAGCTTCGCCATGAACGCTGTGCACCTGTCTGTGATAACTACGGCGGGAGCGCCATGCCTTAAGACAACAGCCTCCACAAAAAATCGTGCCGCCTCGCCCGCTGTTCCCCGTCTAAGAGCACCTGTCTCGGCGTATCTGGGTAGGTAATCCGTGGCGACAACGATCCACCTACTGCCGCCAGTAGACACTGGAAAGAGCCCAAGAAAGTCCATGCCTACTTGTGCAAGTGGTGTAGATGGCACTTGCACAAGGTGTGGTAACCCAGCTGGCTTGATGGATGGTGGTGTGCGGCGCTGGCAGTCGAGGCATGTCTGAACGTAACGTTTCACGATAGCAGCAAGTCTTGGCCAGCAGTAATTCTGCCAAATTCATGCCAACGTGCAAGTGTAGCCCAAGTGCCCAGCAGTCACCTGGTTGTGGCAGGCCTGTAAGATCTCATTTCGAAGTGGTGATGGTACGATTAGTAAGTCGTTGCTGCGACTAGGTGAAAAACTCTTATATAGTACGCTATAGTGCGCTTATATAGTACGATATAGTACGCTGTGGCGCAAGCAGTACGACGCCAGCCCTCTTGCGAATAACCTTGGCACTTTGTTGGTTAGGCCTTCCAGGTAATCAATAAGCGGCAGCAATTCGAGGTCGTATCGTTGCTGGTGTGAAAGATCGGCAGTGAAAGATCGGTAGCCCCAGAAAAGCGGTGTCGTCATCATCTTGTGTTGCCCTCTCAAGAGGGGACCGAGAAAGGCAGTCGGCACAGGCGTGCCGCTTTCCTGACTTGTATGTGACAGCGAAGTCGAACTCTTGGAGTCGAAGACTCCAGCGTGCGAGCCCACCGGAAGGATCTTTCAGATTCAGGAGCCAGCAGAGCGAATGGTTATCGGTAACAACGGCGAAGCGCCGACCGTACAAGTATGGACGGAACTTCAGAACTGCCCAAACCAGGGCGACGCATTCTTTTAAAGACGGTAGTCTTTCTTGGGATACTTGAACGAAGAAATTTTGGTCTGTCTTTTTGTTTGTCAGTCTGTCACACAATTCAGCCACCCGGCCAAAATTTAAGCACTTACCTAATGCCCAGCCATCTTCAACTGGTAGCTGCCTTCATACTCGTGAACATTGTCGATCAAAAAGCAAAAAAAAACGCATATCTGAGGCGCAGCATCAATACGTAAGTATCGGTGGCGTGTTCCTTTACTAGAAAATACATAGATGCATAATTCTAAATACCCTAATGTTTAAAGACTCTAGTGTTTCTTAGGCTGCGCTAAAAATGCGACGCTATGCACGAAAAAGGCATCTGCCAACGATTTCGTGCTGCCACCTGGGGGATTCTGCACAAGCTCATGTTCCCCGACGGCGCTGTCAGGTGGCGTCCATATCTCACGCAGCGTAGTACGGCCGGCAGAAGACTATCGTCTTTCGACGACATTTGCAGCGAAGCATGCAGATACGCAGCCAATGTATTTTCCGTCGTGGAGTAGTTAGCCTCCGTTCGGGAGAGCGTCCTGCTGGCGTAAGCGATCACCCTTTCGTTGTCGTCTTGCCACTGTACGAGCACCGCACCTAGGCCGACATTACTAGCGTCTGTATGCACTATCGTCGGGGCGTCTTCATCGAAGTGCGCTAGCACAGGAGGCGTTTGCACGCGTTGTCGGAGCTCGTGAAAAGCCCGCTCCTGGTCTACGCCCCACGTGAAAGGTGTGTCTTGCCTGGTGAGCTGTGTTAAAGGCCCATGCGATGCGTGAGAAATTCGCAAGAAATCGTCGGTATTACGCACAGGGGCCGTGAAAACGTCGTGCGACCCTTTTGTCTGACGGGGTCGGGAAATTGGCGACTGCAGCAACTTTTCCGCGATCAGGTCAGACTCCTTGCCTGCTGCTGACTGCAGCTCTTCGAAACCAAAATGGTGCTTTTCAGGCTTTAAGGTTAGACCGGCAGAGCGTATCGCTTCAAAAACTGTTTTCAGTGGTTGTAAGTGTTCGTCGAACGTTGCCGAGAAGACAATGACGTCATCCAAGTACACCAGGCATGTTTGCCATTTGAGTCCGGAGAACACAGTGTTGGTTAGATGCTGACATGTCGCTGGCGCCGAACAAAACCCGAAGGCACGAACTTGAAATTCATAAAGTCCGTCGGGTATCACGCATGCGGTTTCCTCACAGTCTCTCTCATACCCCTGACAGACGGGCGAAAGTAAAGTCCTTTGTAGTGAACCCCTTTTCCTACTCTAAAGGACCCTCTGTAGAAAGTAGTTGCGCCGATGACACACGGCAGCACGTGAACTCCTTTAGGTGGTTCCTAAGACGAACGCCGCAAAAAAATGGCGCTCCTCGTTAAATCAGCAAGATAGTGAACATATTTAAAAAGTTACGCATTTAATTACCTTTAGCGATTGCTGAACGTAAAAACATCGTTTTTATTGCTGATGGCTAATAATATTGATTGTTCGTTTCACGCGCAATCCCTGCCACGACAAAGAAGGAAATGACACTGCCGGAATCCCGCATGGCGGCGATGTGAGCGTTCGAGAATGCGGCAAAAATAAATCTTTGCGTCCCGACAAATCTCATTAGGGCTGAATGTTAAAGCCTATACGCAAGGCAAGAAAATACTTGCGGGGTGTTGTAATTTTGTGAAAAGTTCTATCTCGTTTGCTGGCCGTGTGCGCTGTCGGCGAGAGTACGCCCTTTACGCCCGAAAAGTAGTTCGCCGATCTACCTTTCTGCAAAGGAACTTTACCGGGAAGGAGATACTCCTTTGTCGTGTGTCACTGGGAATGAACGCCTTTCCGGTAGATGTCCCCTTACCTAAAGTACTTTAGCGTGCCCGTGTGTCAGGGGTATTATCCACCTCAATCTGCCAATAACCGCTTTATAGGTCCATCGACGGAAAGTGGCGTGCGTTTCGTAACCTGTCCAAGGAGTCATGAATGCGCGGCAGCGGGTAAACGTCCTTTTTTGTAAACTGATTGAGCTTCCGATAGTCGACGCAGAAGCGCACGCTACCGTCCTTCTTTTTCGCCAAAAACTACAGTGGATGCCAACAACTTTAACTGACAGATAATCAGGTGTGACCATCCATCAAAAGCATGTTGATGTTATCACCGATACTTAGATTCTAGTCTTGTCTGCGGTAAAATTACGTACCACCGCAGAAGCTACCGCTTTCAGCGGTCAAAAGCTGCGGGAAGAAGAAGAAGCAGAAGAAGAGGTTTGGCCATGGCAGAAATGCACCAGGAGTTGTGCTCGGTAATCCGAGAGAAGAGCGTGTTGTCCGGCCTGTTCGAGAAGTTCGAGGCCACCACCAAGATGAACAGGAATAACCTCGTCTACGGTGAGTGTGCACATTGAACACGCACGCTTCGACACACGCCGCTGCACCTAGGTGGGCGAGTGCCAGCTGAGTGGGCTAAAGTGAACCAGAGGAACAGCGTTCACTGCTCGCGTGTTAACGTGTCTGCGTCTGTGGTCTCTCTGAGGCACAGAGATTTATAACAAGTGCAGAAAACACGCTTCTGGCATAATTGGGTAGCTAACGCTGCTGACTCGGAGTGTAGTGAAAAACTTGCAGGCCCAACGCCGCGTACCAGTTACGATAATCAATCCACGCGCTAAACGTTACAGTCTTTACTGTGTGAGTTAGGATGACCTGTTCGATATAGCGCGTGCTTTCCGTGCTAGTACCTCTGTTGAAATGTACCGCAGACAAGGGTCGTTTGCAAAGAATAACACACCTGTAGCTTATGCTTGTCTCATATTTCTGTTGCTGTTATTTATTTACACATACTGCAGCCAAACATTTGACTATAGCAGAAGTGGAAAAAGAACAAAATGTTTCTTTTTCTACACATACGTTGCGGCAGTTCAGCGGCACTAAAGGGCACTCGCGTACATTTCCATGTAAAGCATTCCAACACTGAATCGTATGAGGGAAAGAATTGTACGTAAACAAGTCTGAACGAGAATCATTATCAAAAATATTTAAAGCGTGATATTTCCGAGTACATGGCGGAGCTGAAAATGAAGCGTAGTCCTGTACAGAGCAACGAGGCGAATTTAGATAAATATGCAGGTATTTCAGTCAGTCGAGATGGCGACGTTTCTGTAGTGGTATTAGATTAAGGTTTTCGAGGTTTCAAGAGGGTGAGAAGTGTCTGTCATAACGACGAAAAATAAACTAATTTGATAGCGTCAATATGTTCCGCCGATTAAAATAGTTTGTATTTGGTACGCCCGTGTGTGCCTATGAGCGCGAGCAAGAGGATGGATCCCGGCATTCAGTAGAACTAGAGAGCATACTTGGAAATTTCAAGCAAAGGCAAAAAGACCTGCTGAGGAACCAGAGCAAAGGAAGTCTAGTGTAACCAACATGTAATAAAACACTGCTTGCACGGTCATCGTGAAGCCAGGACAGACGCGCCTTTCGCTCATGATAGATATACGTGTACAGAAGCTATGTATCCCAATAGTGCGTGAGCATAGACTAAAGACATCCTAACAAAGTGACCAAAAATAACATGTACCTACTGCCTCGAATCGGTGGTGCCCTTGACTGCCTCTGCACTTCCAGGTACTTCTCTCATGACTTCCTGCCTGGGTAGTGGCACAACCGTTCGTCGCTGAACACCAAGCAAGCGAATATGCAGTCGCTATCCTCTCTGTTTTTTAATCAAGAGCCCTCTGTTTCGCGTCGCTCGTGACACGGACGGAAAACGTCGCGTATATTACGGCGTAGGTTGTCTATAACAGCTGATATTTTTCTCAAGGTAAATTTTATGCTCTCTGAATAATGTAATTCTCCGGTGGCGTTACATTACATCTCACATTACATCTCACACCAATGACGCTGACTTAATGTTTTGCTCAAGAACAGATTGCAAGTTCAACGTATGGAAGCATTGCACTGACACATTACTGTGCTAGGTGACCCCTCCACACTCCTTGGTTACAAGCTCACCCAGACAGAATTCGTGCCTTTTTGCGTTCTCGAAGACGTTTGCAGACGCGTACTAATTTTGTAACTTCGTATCTCTTTCTGTCACGTCGTAGAATTATACACGCAACAAATAAGAACTCAAGTTATGGGAAATGGAAGACTGAAGTGATGAAGTCATCACTCAAAACGATGAAGCACAAGGAATATCGGTATAACCATAGTTTCTAGAAGTAGACCTGTCTTCGTCAAAGCATGACGAGGACAAGATGATCTCTCGCATGCATTATAAAGAAAGGGCTACACTTGAAGAGGCCGACACTCTTCATAGTCTGACCTGGTTGAGACAACTGACTCGAAGGTGTAACCTTCAACCATCCTTTACGTTAGAACCCAATGTTTAACGCGACAGCGTTAAGGAGCTTCTGTTTGGTGAAAATCCGGCGTCGGTGTTGTATGCGTTCATGGGGGAAATAATCATTTCGAACTGCTAGTTTCCCGGCGCAACCGACCATGCAAGCCTTATGCCATTGCGCAAGTGCTTTAGTGAACAAAATTGAACTTCTCAGAAGAACATTCCTCTGAAAACTTGTAACTACGACTCCTACATGAAAGTTCGGACTGTAGTTTGAAGGTAAAAGACATAAATCTGTTACGTGGAAACTTAAGTAAGTTCAGCATTTGAAAACAATGTGCTCATTTTACTGAGGCGATGCGAACCGATGGCGCTGTGATGTTCGACTATGACAAAACTTAAGCGTCCTCTAGCTTTTTCGTAACCCACACAACTCCTCCGTCAAGGCTGAGGTGGCGTGAGGCATGCAGGAAGAAAAAAAAATGTGGCTGATCCCTATGTCATAGGAACCGGTATCACGCGAAGGTGAAACCTGCGTTCGCGAAACCTGTGTGGAACGCATTAGCGACAATCGGGCGAATCGAGGAGCAGGAGGTGGGTGGAGTACTGTGGCCATGGGAATCCACTGCAAATAGACATCACCGGTAGCCCGACACTGCACAGAGATCCTCGAGTTATACACAAGCGAGAGTTGTCGCACGGCTCGCATTTCTCCTGAGGCACTGCATGGGACGCGCCACAGTCCTGCACAACCCTTCCATAAACCAGGAGCGTCCGCAAACAATGAAACCTTGCAAGAAGAACCCTAACAGGTGGTTAGAGGATAGGTTTGTGAACACACAGTCCGCTTCAGCGAATGGAGCACTAGTTGTTTCTCGACGTCCGTCTTTCGCGTTCTTTGACCAGAGCACGTCTAAACACAGCTGACCACACAAAACAAATTTTGTAGCGGCAGTGGTAGTACTGCATAGCATAAGCAACGCGCCCGCAAGACGCCACCAAGCTCCGATTAGGTATAGATAGTGAGACTATCGAAGCGCTAACTGCCGGCGCGCGTTAGCACGGCTACCTGATTCCCTCCACCGTTCCTAGATGGCGGCACCACCGCTGCGAACTAAGAGTGCAATGAAAGGGAGGCGATATTATTTTAAGAGTAATTTTGCTCGCTAAATGTTGTGTCGCGATGCACCCCGAGTTGCTCTTGACATCGTTTCCTTGCATCGCAATACACGAGCGCTCTCGCATGAGCACATTCGTAACAGAGTCTTTTCTCGTCAACAAGCTATGAGGCACTATGTGGACAATCGTCGAGGTGCTAAGCCATCTAAAGTTCAAGTTGGCGACACAGTGAAGGTCCGAGTTCCAGGGAAACGTCCCAAGTACCGAGGCCCATACAAAGTTTCAGAACAAGTTAGTCCCACATCTTTTCGATTAAGTGATGGCAGCGTATGGAACGCTTCTCGCATTGTCATTTTCCATACGGATTCGGCTTCAACGCCAAAAACTTCTTCCCGTCACTTGTCTTTCACGTCTTCTCCTTACACGCCGGATTACTACATGTGGCCTCCATGTACCAACACTTCTTCTGCAGGGGGGGAGGATTTCCCAGACGGTGTAGCTGGTACATCTACACCAAGCGAAGCAGTTCATATTGAACCTTCACAAGCGGCTGAGGCCGTTGAATCGGACTCTGGTCCAGAAAGTCAAGCTTTAGCTGAGGCTGTGAGCCCAGGTGATGAAGCCGCGAACTCAGGTTCTGGGTCAGGGCCGTCACCTCTTCCTACGAGTCTTGATGTTTCGTCTCCGAGTTTAGGTGATCAGGAACCACAATCACCTAGTTCTTCTCAAAGGCCTAGTCCTTCTCTAAGGCGCCGCTCCAGGAGGAAGCGGAATAAGCCAAGCCGCTTTGCAGATTATATTACATAAATTAGTACGTTCAGACTTGCATTCATGAAAACATTGTGTTCATCCTAGTGTCATGTGTATTCTTTCAATGCGTAGCAGTGTGCACGCTGTGAAAAATCTTTTGCATCCGCACATGTGTGCGGAGAATGGTGTGAATTCTTTTGTCTTGTGCATCGCGAGTACTGCAGGAACGTTCTTTCGAGGAGGGGATGATGTTGTGTCGCGATGCACTAGTTTCTGTTTCGGTTTGCGTGCTTGCGTTGCCGGGTGGCGCCTCGCTCGGCACCGTTCATGATGCGCCGTGAGGGGCGCTTTAGAGGCGTACGTGTAGGGTGTAAATAAAGAGTGTGTGTGGTAAGCCGCGGAGCGAGTGGTTCTTCTTCGGCGCCCTGCGCCCCACCGTTGCGTTCGTGGCTAGCTGGCGTCCCTGGCGGCCACCCGTCATGTTTTCCGCTGCTTCTTCGTGGGACCCTCTGCAGTCGCGACGCAACACTAAACACCTTTGATTTAAGCGGACATCAGTTTGATGCAAATTGTAAAGTGGTATAGTGAATATATATGACCCGTGTGTTCCAATGCTTCGGTAGTGCGGTTGGTGGAGCTCTCAGTTCCTGTCACATCGTCGCCTCCCGGGTGACTATTGGTTCGAATACAAGGTAGCGAAACTTTTTCATTGTAAATGTGTATTCATTTTGTCAGGCGTCCACATCCTGGCGGAAGTATGTCAAGTACGTCAGTGATTTCTTCGTGGACCCCCAGCATAAAACACTTTCGTATTAATAAACTAAAAGGTAGCGTCACCATGACACGCTCGAAGTATAGAAGGATGCAGCGAAAGCTGCCTTGTCAAGTGGTAGGCAAGCGGTGCGTTGTGCTGCCGGTCTCGACGCGCGTCGTAGATCATCCTTTCTTACCCATTCGTGGATTCGTGGGGGCACGCTGCACCCCACCCTTTCTCTCAGGCAAGTTTTTTTTTTTAAGGACGATAGTCTTTCTTGCGATACTTCAACGCAGAAATTTTGGTCACAAAGGGAAGTTTATTTGACACAAAACTCTTGTCACAAAGCATCCGCAAATACAAAAGCGCCGCCTCAGCGCGCCGCCGGCACCTTACTACCCCTGCCATGCCCTGCCCGGCCTTTCGATCGCGTCGGCGTCGACATCTACGGTCCTTTACCCGCCACAGTAGACGGTAACCGTTGGATACTCGTTGCCGTCGATCATGTCACACGATATGCGGAAACTGCCGCCTTTCCGTCGTCTACAGCAAAGGATGTTGCGACTTTCATTCTTCGCAATCTCGTCCTTCGTCATGGCGCTCCTCAAGAGTTGTTGAGCGACCGCGGTCGAGTGTTCCTCTCCGACGTAATCACAACATTGCTTCGCGAGTGCCGCGTCGTCCACCGCACAACCAGTGCATACCATCCACAAACAAACGGGATGACAGAACGCTTTAACCGCACTCTGGGAGACATGCTCGCTATGTACGTCTCGTCAGACCACTCCAACTGGGACCGAGTACTGCCTTTTGTTACCTTCGCGTATAATACCGCCATTCAAAGCACAACTGGATTTTCGCCCTTCTTTCTGCTCTACGGACGAGAACCTTCTTGCACCATGGACACTATCCTCAAATATCGCCCCGACGCCTCGGAGTCCACGACCATATCTCAAGCAGCTACATACGCCGAAGAATGCCGACAATTGGCCCGTTCATTCACGTCACAAGACCAGTCGCGCCAGAAGCAGAACCACGATGCGTCCGCTACAGTCACGTCGTATGCTCCCGGCTCGCTCGTCTGGCTGCGTGTTCCGTCCACTACCCCTGGCCTTTCGACGAAGTTTGTGCCCAAATACCACGGTCCGTATCGTGTTCTGGACCAAACATCACCGGTGAACTACGTGATCGAGCCATTACAACCATCTTCTGACCATCGTCGTCGCGGCACGGAAATTGTCCACGTGTCCCGTCTAAAGCAGTGTTACGATCCCCCAGTGTTTTCTGGCCCCTAGGTCGCCAGGATGGCTCCTTATTCCGTGGGGATTAGTTGTACTGAAGATGTATGACATGCGCCCGAACGCCTGGATGCAGAAGACGACGACGATCGGTGGTTGTTACCCACGCTCTTGCGCGCGCTCGCCTGGACCCAGATCTACCTTCCTGCTAGCAGTCTGTAAAACAACGTCGCGGCCTGCTTGAAGACCAACATCCACATTTCAAGATATATATATATATATATATATATATATATATATATATATATATATATATATATATATATATATATATATATATATATATATATATATATATATATATATATATATATATATATATATATACTAGAAAGAGACGGAAATGTTAATAGAGAAGATCTCACCAATTTAAGGTTTGCGGACGATATCTTACTTTTCAGCCATGAGGGTAACGAATACCGAAAATTCATTAGTGATCTAAACCAAGAAAATATTAAAGTAGCAGTAAACATATGAACATGCAGAAGACAGGCACAATGCCTTGCTGTTCGACGGAAACAAAGATGTCTTTTGACCATGTGCTAGACTCAGTTAAGGAGTATGTATACCTGTGCTAACTACTAACACAGGCACCTAACTAAGCGAAGGAAATCCACCGAAGAATCGGGATGGCCAGGTGCGCATACGGTAGGCATTCCTAACTCATAACTATAACAGACAATCAAACCAAGAGAGGCATAGGGAAAAATTATTTTAGTTTTTGGTTGCATTGAAATAATTATGACTAAATGGAAAGGAATTAGAGCGAGTGCAAAAAAACATCTACAGTCGGTAGGGTTCGAACTTGGGACCTTCGGATGACGCGTCCGATGCTCTACGAATTCAGCTAGAGCGACGGTTATTAATCTCGTTCCTCCGTCCACTTTAGTGGTGCTTCTGTACATTTAATCCTCCGCATTTAATTTTGAGTGTTCGTCAGCGCCACTTGTAGCCATGGTGGTGAGTGGGGAACATGTTTTTGCCAGAAGACAACTTGTTTTAAGATCACCTACTAAGTGCCGCCTTCTGGCAAAGCTAAGAAGGGCAGGTTAGGATGCACCAATGCAAACATCACATCATGTTTTACTTTTTTATTCGTTGTATTTCTGTCCTGTCGCATCCCATAAGAGGAGCTTACTCCATTTTTTTTTCTCCGCCACCATGCAGCACTCGGTGCCTTCGTGGCGTTGTTGTACGCGGTCAACCTGGCAGGGCCGGCAGTGACGCACGTGATCACCACCGCCTGGCCCGTGCTCGGAAGGTACGTACGTAGCCACTGTTTCGTCTATTTCCTTCTAAGCTCATGGTCTTTACAAGTCAATACACATATGCGTGGGTGCCAGGAACCAACAGGGAAAGCTCTATGTTGAAGCAAATATATTAAATGCGAAGCATTTCTTAGCGAACTTCGGCGACTTTGACCGTATCTATCTAATATCTAGCCACCTACGACTTTGTGCTCTCCTGGCCGTTCCGTTAATCGGATGTATGCGAAAATTGGTGCGGCACAACATGACTGCATGACGAACATAAATGACAGGTCATAACATTACAATCATGATATGCGTGTCATGAGCGGCATGGTTTACATGTAACAGTCTTGGTGCTGTTGCGGCCATGTCATTAAATTCATATGTACCAAAATCGGTGTAGCGAGACAATAATGCAGATCTATTTTACGTTCCTGATGCGTGCTTCGCATTTCCTTGATTCCCACTGTACGTGGGATCTACCAATTTTCTTTTATATTTAAAGCCCATAGAACGAGTTACGATGGAAGCGCAGCACGTAAAAAGTACAGCTGCGCATAAGATGTACTGGGGTAGGGTAGCTGGTTGGTCACAGTGACAACTGGCAGCGCACAATGAGTGGCGGGGCAACGTGGACAAAAGTACGTGAAAGACCAGCACGAACCCTGAACTGCAACTGATGTTTATTCTGAACGAGTTCCCTTAAGTGCGAAGCTGCAGCGTATGCGCTGAGGCACGTGCCATAGCATATCACAGATTTCGAAAGCATCGCAGCGCATTTCCATCTCAACAGTCAAGAGCCACCCTGATCCCTAAGTAAAAAGAGAGCAAAAATCTGATTGCCACATATTCATACCTCAGTAAAAACCTTTCTATTTCGGAGAGAGCGAGCACAGAGCTGCACAGACACCTGTGCAGCTTTATGAGCTCCGCGCATCACCCAGTACAGCAAACGTAATCACAGAAAATAGTCGCAGTATTATCGGAACGGGAAATAGATCAGTGTGTTTCTATTAGGTCTTTTGCTTATGCGAATTAGGCGTTATGTCATTGCTTTCTCTCGAAGTAAACTGGCATGCCCTGTTTGAGATAAGGGAAAATCAGAGTCTCCTGAAGTGCAAGGGATTGCGTTAAAGGTAAGTAGCACTTATTGCTGTTCATGTAATAGTGCTCATGGTCCAGCGGTTGCGTACCTACTGTTCATCTTCAGCTTTTGTGCTCCAGCAACAACTATAAATTTTCAAAATATTAGTTCACAAGTACGACGTGAAAGCAGCAAGACACGGGGAGATTCAAGCACATTACTATTGCTGACTAACTAGTAAATCTGTTTCCACGAGAACCAGCTATATGTGAGCAATAATTTAATCATTCTTTTCTAGGGCTTTGCGTCCCAAAACCACGATATGTTTATGAGAGGCGCCATAGTGAGTGGCTATGGAAATTTCGTCCACCCAGGGCTCTTTAACGTACAGTGACATTGCACAGTACATCGAGAACATTTCGCCTCGATCGAAATGCAGCCGCTCGGCCAGGATTCGATCCTGCGACCTTCGCATCAGCAGACAGCTTCCCTAGCCACTATATGTCACCGTAGCGGTGCAGTGTGTAAATGAGCGAAGGCTTGCCCATTCACACAGCAGAAATGGTCTTACGTAGTCTAACTAGGGAGACGTACGCTAAAGAAACAAAGAAGGAATTAGCTAGAAGCATCAACAACAGATTAAGATTTTTGTTATTCCAAAAAAGTAAATGCAAGACAACTATAGGCGGCCAACGTATACATGGTAAAAATAATATAGTAGCACATTCTGGTGGGCTAGCTGCTTGATGGCTTTGAGGTTAGAAATGCGCGGAGGACAAAAACAAGCGCAAGAAACGTACAGGACACGATGATCGCTCGCCGAGTTCTGTGCCGCTTGTCCTTGTCTTTTGCGCACCTTTGAACGTTTCAAAAAAAAAAAAAATAAAAGCCAAGAGGTACGAACATCCACATTTCATAAACAATCCCACGTGTTTCCATCCAGGAGGCTGAAGCATAATCACCAACAAATCACAATGTGTGAGCCATCAAAAACGCACACGCATTCATCGAATCACTAAATGTTTGATACGAGAGGCATGTAGTGAAGATTGGCCTGGCGCCTCAGCAGCATAGTCATATAGATAAGCTCGTGGTTTCTGTTGCTGTGCCTGGTCTCACACATCCGACTGCTGGCCGTTCGCCCCTGTCACCTGCTAATAAAAGTCTTAGCAAGTGGCGGAGGCTGCCAACTTTCGTACGTGTACAACGACGCAAGCGGCGCTCCGACACCTCCAACGGCCGCCGGCACCTCCGACCACCGCCAGTCACTGCACCTTTCACATAGGCAGAGATAGTGGCCCGACCCCGCGCACAGGCGCTCACACCACCCCCCGATGCATGCGCCGCCCGCCTACTCGCCGCCACCTATGCCGCTACGAACCCGGCAGAACCCGCGCCTCAGAGGGTACACCAACCAATGGCGCGCGTATGATGACCGCCCAATATACGTTGCCTGTGGCGGCCTAGTCACCTGGCGCGTTATTGCCGTCGTCGTATGCCCCCATTCCGGAACTTCCGGCGAGTGCCTCCTGCGCCTTCCAGCTTTTCTTCCTCATCGTTTTATCCATATCGCTTCACCGTGCCTGCCCTCCTCTCACCGTCGGCACGTCGTCGCTCGCTTTCTCCGTTGCGTCGCCGTACTGAACCCGCCGAGCAAGAAAACTGATTGCCGCAGTTGCCGAGGCAAGAAATGCGTCCACGTCGTAAGGCGCAAGTCCTCGTCCCTCTCTGGCCAGCGTAATTGAAGTCTCTGTCGAAGGCATCCTCGTCCAAGTACTTGTAGATACAGGAGGCGCCGTATCCGCATTTTCCGCTAAACTGTGTCATGCGCTACGAAAGGTTCTGACACCATTAACCGACATATCTCTTCAAATGGCGAATGCGCAAAACATAACGCCTCTCGCTGCCTGTACTGCTCAAGTGGTGATTCAAGGTCTCCTATACATCGACAATTCATCGTGCTTCCCTCGTGTTCCCATGACGTCATCTTAGGTTGGGACTTCCTCGCAACTAATAATGCCGTCATTGACAGCTGTCGCGCCGAACTTGAGCTTCAGCACTTCCCCACGTTTAGACTGCCGCACATCGCCCTCCTTGTGATACATTGTTTGTATCCGACGACACCGACGTTCCTCCGCGTTCTTCCGTGCTCGTGCCTGTCATGTGCCGCTACTGCTGATGAAGTTTTTCTCTTTGCGCTCTCTGAAACGTTATTACGATCATTCGTCGAAAATGTTCTCCATTACCCTTTGCTCTGCTTAGGCTTCGTAGTGGCGTCACAAAGATGCTCCTCTAGAACACGCTGGCGTGGCCTTTACAATTATTCCATGGCAAAACCCTCTGCCGGGTTTAAACAAACGGTCGACCCGCTGGCACATCTTTTACGCATCAGGCGCTTCCACTTCGATGCATCTCAGCGCACTAACTTATGACCCCACAGTCGATTGCTCCTCCTCCCCACCCCTTGACGCTTTTCACCGCTTTATCGGCGACGGAACGTCGCCTTCAGAACGAAGCCAGCTCATCACCCTCCTGCGAAAGTTCCGCGCTTTTTCTGACACCCATGATTCACGTTTGTGTACCACATCAACCGTTTCTCACCACACTGACCCAGGGAACCACGCTCCTCTAAGGTAACGTCCTTGTTGAGTGTCAGCCTCGGAGCGCCGTGCCATCGAAAACCAGGTTGCCAACATGCTCCAGCGCGGAATCGTGCAGCCTTCACACAGTCCCTTGGCGTCTTCGGTCGTTCTTTTAAAAAAAAGGGATGGCTCCATTCGCTTCTGCGTCGACTATTGACGCTTGAAGAAAACAACGTGCAAGGACATTTTCCCATTACTGCGCATCGACGACGCCCTCGGTTGCTTACAGGGAGCGGAATACTTTTCCTCCCTCGACTTACGCTCAGGATACTGGCAAGTTTATGGAAGCGTCTGATCAACCTAAAACGGCATTCGTAACACCTGACGGATTACACGATTTTACCGTCGTACCTTTCGGTCTGCGCAATGCTCCAGGCACTTTTGAGAGGATGATGTACACTATTTTACGAGGCCTCAAATGGAACACACGTCTATGCTACGCGGGTGATGTCCTTGTCTTTACCGCGGATTATCACAGACATCTCAACCGTCTCGACCGCTTCCTCACATGCCTTACAGGCACAGGACTTCAACCCCAACCTGAATAAATGCCGTTTCGGTGCCCGACAGCTCACAATTCTCGGCCATGTAGTCTCGCGAGACGGCATGCTTCCGGATCCTGCCAAGCTTCGCGCGGTTGCCGACTTTCCAAAACCCAAGACCTTAAAGGAGCTCACAGAATCCACCGGCTTGGCTTCCTACTTCCGACGTTTTGTCCGAAATTTCGCGTTCATCTGTGCATCCCGTACGCGTCTTCTTAGATCTTCACGATCTTTAGACCTTCAAGATCTTTCCGCTTTGGTCACAAGCCTGCGACGACGCCTTAACAAAATACGCGGCCTGCCAACCTCGCCACCTATTCGTCAGTTTGATCCCGCAACCCCCACGGAGGTCCACACCAATGCTAGCGGCGTCAGACTGGGAGCCGTACTAGCGCAACGTAAAGAAGGGTCCGATATGTCGTTGCCTACACCAGCTGCACTTTGACGGAAGCCGGGGCTAAATAATTGGCTACAGAGAAAGAATGCTTGGCCATTATTTGTGCACTAGGAAAATTCCGCCCTTGTATGGACGCCCTTTTTACGTCGTCACAGACCCCCACGTCCTTTGTTAGTTTTCCACCCTTAAGGACTCACCTGGACGACTTGCTCGCTGCACCTTTAAGGCACAGGAGTAGGACATTCGCGTTATTTACCGATCGGTCGCAAGCACACCGTGCTGACGCCCTTTCTCGCTCACCGGTATCAGCTGACGGTGCGTCCATCTCCGCGCTCGAGGCTGAACTTATATCACCAGAACTACGCAATATATAGACGCAGCAAAGCAAGGATTGCTGGATAAATGCTCTCACCAGTATCCTTTCTGATCCGTCCAGCTCTTCACAACCTCGTGCACTTCGTCACCAAGCTACCCACTTCAGCATTGGTGATGGCCTCCTTTACCGCCGTAACTGCGTTTCTGACGGTCGCAAGTGATTCCTTGCGATACGCCACCATCTCCGTGACGTTGTCTCTCTCACTTCCCTCTCCGATCCGCAGCCTGCACATGCCGGGCTCTTCAAGACTTACGCCAGACTACGTCTCCGATTTTATTGGCTCGGCATGTATAACTGCGTGCGAAAATCCATTCGCGATCTGTATTCAGTACCACCGTCGAGAGCCACCTGCCCGGCAAATCTACCCGTCACAACCTCTCCCCTGCCCTTCTCGACTCTTTGATCGTGTTGGCATTGATCTCTATGAACCGCTACCATCCGCTCCAGCAGGTAACCTTTGGGTCATTGTCGCGGTCCAGCCCTTAACCCGATATGCCGAAACGGCCACTTTGCCAACTGCCACCGCTCGCGACGTCGCATCGTTTCTCTTACGACATTTCATTCTGTGCGACGGTGCCCCTCGCGAAATGTTGAGCGACAAAAGTCGCGCCTCCCTTTCCGATGTATTGAAGCCACTACTCGATGTGTGTCGCATTGTCCACCGTACAAGTGCAGCGTACCATCCACAAACTAACGGCATGACAGAGCGATGCAACCGTGCCCTTGGCGATATGCTGTCGATGTACGTCGCCCCAGACCATTCGAATTGGGACCAAGTTCTCCCTTTCGTCACCTACGCTTATAATACAGCGGCACAAGATACTACTATAGGTTTTCCCCGTACTTTCTTCTACACGGACGAGAACCCTTTCACATATCTGACACAATTCATTCATTCATTCATTCATTCATTCATTCATTCATTCATTCATTCATTATTCCTTAAAGACCCCGACAGGGGGTATTACATAAGGGTGGGTTTACAAAAAATAAAACATTACTATAAAACAAATGCAGACACTTGTTCCGCGAAAGCAGATGGACAGGTGATGGCAGCGATGTCGTAGGGAAGGCCGTTCCAGTCTGCAACCATACGAGGGAAAAAAGAAGACGAAAATGTGACAGTGCGCATTTTGTGGCGAGCAGAATTTAAACATGGACCTGTGCGATGTGATACGCGTACTGGCGGCGAGATGTATGGTGTGATGGCAAGAGAACTGTAAAAGAATTTTTGAAATAATGATAAGCTGAAAATGCGACGTCGACATGAAAGAGATGATAGATTCGACATAAGCCCGCTGCACACGAAAGTACACCGCTGTCCGAAGCTGCCCGACATCCTGAGCAATGCCGCTAGCTTGCCCACTCCTTTTCCACCGAAGATCAGTGGCAGTAATAGTTGTGTCAAGCTGGCGGCCGTTCTGCGCCAGCATATTCTCCTGGCTCTATGGCCTGGCTTCGGGTACCTGCTGCTGCAACTGGCCGCTCCGCAAAACTTGTCGCAAAATACGTCGGACACTCCCGTGTCCTCCAATCGGGATATCGATAGATCCTGATCCTGTACTAACTGAGCCCAATTTATCCTCGCATGCTTCTTGCTATCATCTGCCCACCTAACTTTCTGCCGCCCCCTGCCACGCTTGCCTTCTCTAGGAATTCACTCGGTTACCCTTAATGACCAACGGTTGCTCGCCTTCGCATTGCATGCCCCACCCATGTCCATTTCTTTTTCCTAATTTCTAATAATATGTCCTTGACACGCGTTTGTTTCCTAACCCACTCCGCTCTCTTTTTGTCCCTTAATGTTACGCCTATCATTTTCCGCTCGCTGCATCGTCCTCGACTTAAGTTGATCCCTTTTAGTGAGCCTCCAAGTTTCTGTCCCGTAGGTCAGTACCGGTAAGACGCAGCTGTTATGCGCTTTCCTCTTCGAAGACAATGGTAAGTTATCATTCATTATCTGTGAATGTTTGCCGACTGCACTCCACCCCATGCTTATCCTCCTAATTATCTCAACCTCATCGTTCACATCAGGGGTCACTACCTGGCCTAAGTAGACGTATTCGCTTAACACTTCCAACGCTTCGCCATCTATGCCAAACCACTGTGTTCGCCCAAGGCTGTCGAACATTAGTTTAGTTTTCTGCATAATAATTTTCCGGCCCACCGATCTACTTTGCCTGTCTAGCTCAGTAATCATGCTTTGCAATTCAGCCTCCTGAGTTTCCTAGCAAGGCAATGACATCAGAAATTCTGAGGTTACATAGGTATTCACCCTTAACCCTTACATCCATCTGTTCCCAATCCAATTTTCTAAATACCTCTTGTAAACGTGCTGTGGATAGCATTGGAAAGATTGCGTCCCCTTGTCTTACGTCCTTGATTATAGGTATTTTACTGCTCTCCTTATGAAGGACTATGGTGGCTGTGGAGCCATCGCAGATATCTTCCAGTATTCTAAAGTAATGCTCGTCTACGCCCTGATTCCGCAATGGCTACATGACTGCTGTTGTATCGACCGAATCAAGTGCTTTTTTACAATCGATTAAGGCTCTATGTAGGGGTCGGTTATATTCCGCGTATTTCTCTGTAACCTGATTGACAGTGTGAATATCGTCTACACTCTTAAAAGAAAGGTAGTGCTACTTACTAACGTTGAGGAAGTAAATGCTTGTCACAACATTGACTACCTAAGTAGTAACCGCAGCTAGTAAACGACAAGGTAGTTACTTTACTACCCAGTCATTTACTACCTGCAGTTACTGGCTATATGTAAGGGTAGTAATCAAAGGTACTAACTTTACTACCTTGACAATCTTTTATCGGGCTTATTATGATTGTTTATATTTGCTGTTTACGTTGCCATATCAAGTCGACTGTACTGCAAAAGAATAAGATCAAATGAAAAGGAGCGTTATGACATTGTCTGGTCATACTTACTGGCGCTGACTAATTACATCACGTTGCACCAATTAACATCCCTAATTACTTCACGTGACTAGCGACGTTAATTCTTTAGATAACAGCTTAGAATAGAAACATGTTCGAACTAGAAACGAGAGCACACACTGCTGCACTGCGAAGATCAAAACTTCTACGCGACATATGACCTAACGGCAACGTTGACGCTATTTATGGCCATACTTAAGGACGCTCACATTGTGCCGGTGAGCCGCAGTGGATTCGGACAAGTAATTAGTGTTTTGCATCGAGATTCTAATTTTTTCTGTTTCCGTATATGTATGCAACGATTTTGCATGGGACTCTTATTCCAACATACTCAAATTATTTATAGTTTATCTGAATTCTGCGTACGCCTACCACAATGCAGCATAATACACTACTGTCAGTGGAGATAGTAGCTTTTACTAAGCTGTTACGTATGCATGTGCTGGCAGTCACTACCATTGATATTTACTACCTCTAGCACACCTTTAAGGTAGTAAACGATAAAAGATGTAGCAACGGTGCCAGAATGGTACTTTTCTACTACCGTTTTTAAGAGTGTGCGTTAAGTAGCCTTTACGAAATCCTGCTGGCTCGTTAGGTTGACTGAAATCTAAGGAGGCACGAATTCTTTTAGCGATTACCTCGGTAAATACCTTGTAGACGACTTATAGTAGGCTAATCGGCCCATATATTTTCAAATCCTCTGTGTCGCCTTTCTTATGGATTAGGGTGATGTTCGCATTCTTCCAAGACTCCGTTATGCTCGCAGTCATTAGGCATTGCATATACATGCTTGCCAGCTTTTCTAGCATAGTCTACCCACCATCCTTTAAGAGATCTGCTGTTATCTGATCAGGTGCCTTTCCCGCTTGCTTTTCTTTCAAAGCTCCCACTACTTCCTCTGCCATTACAGTTGGAATTTCTACCTCTTCTGAACTACTTCCTCGTTCAATATTATCCTGGTTATCGCGACTACTCTAGAGATCTCTATATAACTCTTCGGCTACTCTATTTCATACCTATTTGTGAGGGCACTTCCTTGGTTCTCTCTAAGCGCATACGTCTGATTTTAGCCTATGTCTAGACGTTTCTTCGCTTTCAGGCTCATTCCGTTCTTTATGCTCAATCCTCACCACATCACGCTTTCGTACGTCGACTGTGTTATGCTTATTGATTAACTTCGAAAGCTCTGCTAGTTTTATTCTGTCAGTTGCGCTAGATACTATCACGCTTTGCCATTTCCTAAACAAGTCTTTCGCCTCCTGGGAATGTTTGCTAGTAATATGTCTATGGATCTTACCTCCCACTTCTATTGCACACTCGGTGACAATGCGTGTCAGATTATTGCTTCCTGAACGCAAACGTCTGCTTCCTCGGTTAGAGATGAATATCTGTTTTACAGCACTATCCTGAATTCTTCGACTTTCCGTCTTACTTTTAGTTCATCAATCGGCTTCTTTCGCACTAGCTTATTACGGTCCCTCCTCAAGTCTAGCCCAATTCAAGATCTCACCATCCTGTGGTCACTACACCGAACTCTGCCCAGCACTTCCTCATCCTGCACCAACGCCTGGGTCATCACATACTAAGTCTATTTCATTTTTATGCTCGCCATTTCCACGTCCACTTCGGATTCTCCCGTTTGCGGAAAAAGTTATTCATGATGTGCAGATTATTCCGCTCTGCAAACTCTACTAATAAGTTCCCTCTGTCATTTATACAGCCCACCCGACTGCGTTGTGTCCAGCAAGCTTCTTGTCTACCTTAGCATTGAAATGTCCTATAACAATGGTGTACTGCGTCTTCGCTTTAGCCATTGCCGATTCCACACCTTCATAGAAGCGTTGGTCATCATGGCTGGATGTAGGTGCATATAGCCTTGTACCACCGTCAATTGTACGCCTTATTAAGCTTAATTACAAGACTGGCCAGCCTCTCGTTAATTCTATAGTATTCCTCTATCTTGCCAGCAATGTTTCTCTTGAGCACAAATCCGACTCCTAGTTCTCCTTTGTCCACTAGACCACGGTGACAGAGGACGTGCCTATTTCTCAGCACTGTAAAGGCTTCCCTCGTCCTCCTTCGCGTTAAACGTAGCCAGGGTCAGATTTGCTAGTACTGCTGCTCAACGTACGACCTGTTAAAATTTCGACCATCCGCTTCCACTAATGACACAGCCTACATTAAGTAGAACATGCTTCTGAGCGAGTGGCTTCTTGATAGGAAATAAGTTCCTACACGAGGTAGTTTGCTTCCACCCTGTTGCACGCACACCTCTTCATGCAGTCGACTTTTCGGATTATCAATTCTTCAGTACGCGTATCCTATCAGCATTCATGTTTAAGTTTTTCCTTAACAAATCCAAATATTACCGTGCTGAAGCGTTTTGCGAGCTCTAAAGCAGATGTGTGCTCTAACCGAAATAGAGATTTTTCACCGTCGCCCTATTGGCAATCACGATTAGTTTATTCGCGTTGTGACACATCGGTTAGACGACGCGTTATACGTGCTCTGTAGCGCACAATGTCAATTGATCTGTAGACTGCCGATTGGCAAACTCAATTCTACTAGACTGGATGAGTGAAAACCGCGTATACATCGTGCCAAACGACCTGCTTGTGTACAAAACCACTCCAATGCGGCTTTCTGCGACAACTGCAGCGTTCCAACGCGTGATGAGCGCATTTTTCGCAGACATACAATGTCTCCCGGCTCATCTACTTTAATGACGTCAGCGTTTTCTCCTTCCTCCGCGACTTTAGCGGACGATCTAAGCGGTTTAGAACAGGACTACAAGTTTATCGATTTACCAATCTCGCCTCACTCTTACACCTCTACGATGGCGTTTCGCTTACGATGTGCTGATGTCAACAAGTCAGGAAAGACATAACTAATCTTGTACATCCCTCAGCCTGGGAACAAGAGGGCAATGCGCCTCTTACTTCGCTGGCAGACTATCTAAGTCTAACGAAAAGCTTGCCCATCGTCGCGCTGCTGTCAGAGTTCAGAAAATCTCACGTCGATTTCTGGTGGGACGCGCCGCAAATTGGAGCTCTCGGAGAGCTAAAACGACGTCTCCAGTCAATAGTGTGCCTTCGCATTTCGGCAAAGGAGGATCGGTGTTCGCCGACGCAAACAGTGCAGGACTTGCTGTCGTCCTTGTCAAAGGAAACATGGTCTTGAGGGGCTGTTTGCGCTATGTCAGACGGCCGTCGAGGACATCACGCCTCGTCTATTCTACCACGGAAAAAGGATGCCTTGCAATTATTTGGCGGACGTCATAGGAATTGAGGTGGTCATGGACCACGACACCTTGTTTTGGCTGGCACCTTTGAAGGGTCCCTCAGCACACGCCTGCCACCACCATGATGTTTAAGTTCCCACGAAAGCGCTCTTCTGGTAGCGCGTTTTCGGTAGATACATTTTAGACAGATACTAACGACCTTGGTCGGAAACCAGAACACCCGAAAAATATTTTGCTTCCACATCCGTTAATTATAGGAATGAGTTCGCAAAGCTAAGCGAAAACGATTCCTTGTGCCCAAAATTTTATTATAGGAAGGCATTTACACTATATCGGCGCAAGTGCGTTGTTGTTGTTGTTGTTGTTGTTGTTGTTGTTGTTGTTGTTGTTGTTGTTGTTGTTGTTGTTGTTGTTGTTGTTGTTGTTGTTGTTGTTGTTTGTACTTACCAGAAAACAGAAAGAGTGCTTTGCTTACGCATTCGCAGCCTTAGAGCCATGGACAGACAATCCGTGGACCTCCAACAGAAATGGCTGGGATATTGGATGCTGTATGCCTTCGTCAACAGCTTTGAATGGATCTTCAACCGACTTCAAAGGACGATAAAACGGATTTATCTTTTCAAGGTAAGTGAAACTAAACAGAATTTATTGTCAGGGAGCAGCAGGCAACCGTGGCCCATTGCGCCATATGTGGGATTCCGCGACGAGTAAGAGTTTATACCATGAAACATGTCTATGAGTTATGGTGAATAAACGCTAATAGTGGGCTCTTTATAACAGGGCGTTCACTTGGTTGTTTGTACCATTATAGTCCTCTGCAAAAGCGATATACCATGCGGTCCTTCCGTCAGGTAGACGTCACAAACTGGCGTCGGCAGTCGTCTCTTCCTGCCCTCCTCTCGCACCCCTTTTTCTTTCTCTCTCGCATTTCAACATGTCCTGTCTCGTTCTTCCTTCCATTTACTCCTCATTTTTCTGGTGGCGAGGAGAAACACGTAATTGAGCCACGTTGCATAAAGCTACGCGTAAGGACATATGTCACCAATCCCCTTCGCTGTCTCGGATGCCATAAATTTGGTAACAGTGCACAGAACTAATGCGCCCTCTAACATCTGCTAAATTGAGTCCGCAAATCGCCTGATAAATAGTGGCCGCAAATCCCCTTGTGAGACCTGCTAAAAGAATGTGCACTGTATGAACTGAGATGGGGAATAATAATTGGGATCATGCACACCATGGGGGAAAAAATCCGGCAGATTCCCGCGCTAGAGCTGTGAAAAGTTATGCGAAGCAGTTGGCGAGACGGTGCGTATGCCGCCTGGTTTATCGTCGATAAAAGCGTTCAACATGGACGGACATCTTTCAGTAAATTGAGTTGTGCGCGTGACGCTTTTTACTAGGCAAGTCACCTAGAGTGACCGCTAAAATGTTAGCTCGTAACATCAACACTTGGGTTCGAAAATTTACGCAAATTTTATGGAGGACATTACTTACTGCGCGCTGATGTCTTCACCACTTTTTGTCGTTCTTCGGCCCAGCTTACGTCTGCTGTAAGACGAATGCCTCTATCAACGCTCTCCAGCCGATTCCAGTTTATGCCTGCATCTGTATTTTTTTTTATTTCGTCACCTCGCCTTACTCTGTCGGTTATGGCCACGCTTCCTGTTTCCCTCCCTCGATTCCGTCGACGTAATTAGCCATCGATTATCTAACCTTCTACGTGTATGTCACGAAAAGCATTCGGTGACCTATTTCTGCGGATCCCAGCAACACTATACGGTAATGAACCTACAGTATACGGTCACTGTTGTAGGTGTGTGAAATTTAATCACGTTTCCTTTAAAGTGAGAGGCGGCAACAGTGGCACTGCGAAGGTCGTATTAAGGAAAGTAGCTCTCCATTCCGGCCGTGTCAACACCAAAGAACATTGCAAGCAGTAGCCCCCTCTAGCCAAAACTACCCTGCAATGACCAACGCATACTATAGCATTCTGTCAAGGCTATTCAGAGCTAACCCGCACTTAGCCATCATTCTCAGCCCCGAGAACGAACACGGGCGTCGCTGTGGTGGCGCCGATGTGACGTCACAGTAAGGACTCGCCGCGCTCGCCTCCTGCTGCGCGGCGGAATGCGTGGCGGTGGGCCCGTCAGGCGCGAAGGCGCGCACCCCGACTATGGCGGTAAATAGCTGTTTCGCATCTTTTTGAACCGCTGCGTTTTTTTACTATACTCTAAACACTAAATTTAAACCACAAGCTGTATTTGTTCGTTCCAATATTTATGCCCTGTTCCCTTGCGATATGATGGTTATTATACGACTCGGTTCCGCAATGAAGACATCGCAAGGTACAAGGTGCAGATATTGAGTGCCATTCAAAAGCAAATACCCTGACAAAAGTAGTAGAATAGAAAGCTGGGCTAGTTGGAAAGTATGCATGATTGACGTAGCGCTAAAGACGAAGACGTAAGAAAACACAGAGTGCACAGGACGAGCGCTGTCTCGCAACTGAAAGATTTATTTCGAAAAACCCAAACGGGAAATAAACAGCAAGGCATAACAGACATGCGCATAAGAAGGACAGTAAAGTACATTAATGAGCAACAACACGTGGACATTCTTAAGAACATATTCAAAACATGTCACTTGACGCTGCATGTGCCAAGCAGATAAGCATACTCCTTGTCTGTCAAATAAATCGACGGTTGGCTCACGCATGCGTCCCCCATTCTTCTAATATGAAAGGCCTCGATAACTTCACGGGTCATTTTGCTACTATGCCTGGAAGGATTTTGCATCTACGAAGACCGGAGAGCAGCCACAAGTGTCACAATGCGATACCAGACGGGATGCGGCAGGTGTATCAACGTTCGTTTAAAGGAACATAATCGGTCTTTTAAGAAGCCTAACGCATCCCATCTGGTATCGCATTGAGACACTTGTGGCTGCTCTCCGGTCTTCGTAGATGCAAAAATCCTTTCCAGGCATAGTAGCAAAATGACCCGTGAAGTTATCGAGGCCTTTCATATTAGAAGAATGGGGGACGCATGCGTGAGCCAACCGTCGATTTATTTGACAGACAAGGAGTATGCTTATCTGCTTGGCACATGCAGCGTCAAGTGACAAGTTTTGAATATGTTCTTAAGAATGTCCACGTGTTGTTGCTCATTAATGTACTTTACTGTCCTTCTTATGCGCATGTCTGTTATGCCTTGCTGTTTATTTCCCGTTTGGGTTTTTCGAAATAAATCTTTCAGTTGCGAGACAGCGCTCGTCCTGTGCACTCTGTGTTTTCTTAAGTCTTCGTCTTTAGCGCTACGTCAATCATGCACCCTGACAAAAGTGTGGATGATAACATTTCGGAAGGGAAAACTGCCGCCTAAACAATAAAAGCAGCAGCTTTAAAAAGGTGTTGCGTAATCAGAACTGCAAGACATTTCGTCCTATTGAGGCGCTAAAATCGCGCTGAGGCGCTTCTCCGTTCAACTTCTGTGTCGCTGTTGCGTGACACTGTGTTTAAGTGTTCATGTTTTCAACGCGTGTTCTAAGAAACCGGTCTTATGAAAGTATTTGTGAAATCGTTAAATCTTCACGACACACTCCGCTTGGACTGGGTTTTTGATCTACGTCTCGAAGTATTAGAAACAAAATTAGCGAATTTTCGGCGTTGACTATATCTTAATTGCGGATTTTGATAGGATTTGATACAAACCCGCGATGTCCCGCAGATGACTTTAGCTGAACATGTATGTAACAATCACTTCGAATATATGAAAAATATACGCAAATTAATAATGTCATTAGCGTAGCTGCGTTTCCGGAAGCACTAAATGATTGGTAATTTGAGCATGTACAGGTTTCTTTCGCGACAGTAACTAGTGGCTTATGTGCCAGCACTTGCTTTGCACGGACAGCTTGTTAGGTTTGATCTATCGCCGCGTCACGAACAGCAATCTCTGACCTCATGTGGAACGCTACTGATACGAGCCGTTTGCAAAACAAAACGCCAGGAAGTTTAAATGAATGTTCTGTGCTTCTGAGTGGTTTCGATGGCGCGCTCAACGACCCAACCCACATAATGCCTTCTCCGCCGCAGTGATCCGCGACTACTCGTCTCGCGCATTGTTCGCATACCGGTTGATAATGCTTAGTGGTAATGGACCTGCAGGCAAACGTAACCTTCTTATCTAAGCTGGCACATGCGAGCTTGACAGCACCGCCGCTACGATGCTGCACGAAGAGGCAAGCTAACGGCAAGAAAGTCGATGAATTAGCTAACATCATTTGTCTTTCGTGGTGAGGAGTACCACAAAATTATATATTCCAAGAAACTGAGAGGAGCTTGAAAGTGAATAATACGGTGAGTGAATGATAACACGGGGCGTATACTATAAACAAAACACCTGGGACGACATTGTAGGGCGAACATTTTACATATACGAGACATGACACTGCGCGCCGTGCTTTTGCGACCGGGCGCAGACAGCAAGCATGATAAAAACGTTGCCTGTAGATACGCGGATGCGTCTAATACAAACAAAGCTTGAGGCGACGTAACCATCCTCTAGATGGTCGGGCCGAGAACAGCGCAACATAATAATGCAATTATATGCGTTTGATTTCAAAACCGCGACACAATTATGAGGCGCTCTGTGGTGGAAGACCGCCGATTAATTTTCCCGCCTAGAGTTCCTTACGTCCCCTTCTATCGAGGCGCACGGTTGTTCTTGAATTTCTCCTGAATATAACTGCGCACTGGCCAATACCATTCTTGAGCTTAGCAGTGCGACACCAATAGTACAATGTGATGACCATTTCGAAGTACGCACAATGGAGCGCAGGCATGGATTGCGATTGCATACGCACATCGCTCTTAAACTATCTAATTGTCGCTGCTGCTTTTGCTGTTCATTAGCAACGTGAGGCAAGCAACAAAACACAAACACCGTGTCACGCTAATGCGGCGATGCGAGTGTGTTTCCCAGGCACGCCACGGCGAGGGCGAGTAAAAGCGCTCCTTCCCGTGACGCTATCCCCACTGTCCCGCCGTGCGGCGCGACTCGGGTGTAATACTCGAATACAGGTGCAGAAAAAAACTGGCGTCTGTACGTCAAAGGACCCCCCGCCAGCCAATGGTGCCGCTCTGTCAACGTGACGTCACGGCAAACCGCCTCCTCTCCGCGCTCTAGAGAGAAATCAGAGCTCCGCTGTGACGTCACGGTTACAGAGCGGCGTCATTGGCTGGTGAGGAGGGGAGGGGTCTTTTGACGTACGGACGGCAGGTGTTTCTGCGCCTGTATTCGAGTGTACCACGTGGTAGGGCACACTATCCGACGTTCGGTGATGCCCAGCATTAGACACCACTAGCAAAATTGGAGTGCCCTACTTCAGTGCTAGCCTAGAGTGGACCAACGCTCACCACCACTTTGTCTCACATTAGCCACTTCTTAACCACATTAGCGAATGTAATTCAGCGCGAGCCAAAATTAGCAAACATAGGCCACCGCTAGTTTATAGTGACGGAATCTTATGTATAGTCCTAACCAACGGGCTCTAACTATCCACAGCTAGTTCAAATTAACGCACAGAACGAGGGAAATATTAACCGGTGCTAGCCAACAGACAAAACGCCCCACTACACGACGCTGGCCGAAAATTGACCCACCTGCGTTGGCCTTTATGATAAATCTCGTATGTGCCATAGCATATATATCATGCTATGTTGTTCGTGTTCCGTAAATCACATTGTAACGTACGCCTTGTAATAAAGTAGTACTAGTAGTTGTAGAAAACATCGTTATGTTGATGTTGTCCCAAACGTTGGAGCACTCAGTCCAAGGCCTCACTTGCTGCTGCATCCAAACTGGCCCGGTCAATCAGTACCCGCTGGTCGTCCAGTACTATGCTGGAAAGAGCAGCATGACACTGGGAAAGGGAGGGGCCTAATATTCTAGTATACGAGCGTAGTGAGAAGCGCGTCGTGACGTTCACGACATGTAACACCCATGGAATATTTGACTGCCGCATTCTTTTTATACGTGCATATTCTGGTTTGTACTATGGTAATGAAATGACCGCGACGTCTTCTCTCTGTCGTTCCTTTTTTCTCCTTCCTTCGCTCTTTCTGTCTGCCATCTTTTCCTCCCTTTCCTTGGCCCGTGTGCTGTGCGATGTCAGTGCACGTTAAAGAACCCCAGATGGTCGAAATTTCCGGTGACCGTCTCTCATAATCAGAGCTGGTTTTGGGACGTTAAACACCACAAATCAATCAATCCTCCCTTTTCCTTCTATCTTCCTATCTCTTCTGTCTCTCTTTTCCATGCAATACCTTTCTCTTCCTCTGTTTCTTTCTCTCCTCGCTCTTTGACCTTTCCTTCCTCTATTTCTTTCCCTCTCCTCTCATCCTTTCTCTGCATCTCTTCCTGTAATTCTCTCTCTCTCTCCCTGTCCTTTCTCTCTGTTTCACTATATTTCTTCTTTCTATCTCTTTTCTCTCTCTCTCTCTCTCTCTCTCTCTCTCTCGTTCTTCCTGCATTCCTCTTTTTGACTTGCTCTCTTTATCTCTCTCTCTCTCTCTCTCTTTGCCATTTGCATCAGGGTCTAACGCCGGCGCGAGCGCAACACACGAAGAAATTGCGCGCGCAGAGCTTTCACGATGAAGGTCGTTTTCGCGCACGAATACCTACACGAAAGTTAAGCCTGACAAGCGTCGCTTCAACTGGGAACGTGTTTGACGTCCAGCGCATTCGCCATGGTCACCGCATTTCGGTGGAAGCGAAACGCAGAAAACACCCATGTACTGAGATCTAGGTGCGCATTAAGGAACCCAAGGTGGTCAGAATTACAACGCGACGCTTCACCACGGGACATGTGTAACAATCGCATGGTAGCCTTGGCTCATAACAATAGAGAAAATATTACAAGGGTTGAAGAAAAATGGTCTCACTCAGTGCAACCGTAGCGACAGCAGTGCGCTGGGCATCCACCTTCGGCAACCCCACGGCATCATTGTAATGCACTCCTTCTGGTCCTTCACGTCTGACTTAACTCGGCGCACACACGACGAGAACGCCACCTTTGTTCCTCACTTACGCCGATGCACCATCTCTCACAGCAGTATCTCTCACAGCATTAGTAGCTACTCCTCGCCTTTTCTTTGCTTTCGCTTACTTTCTTGGCCCACAGTACTGCTCGTCTGCTACTCCACTTTAGGTTGGGACAAGGCATATGCTACTATGTTTTTGTGATGAGCGATTTTCCAGCGTTGAGATGTGCTGGCACTGTTAAAGCAATTAGAAGCTTTCTCTACTTACACTTAAACGGGTCGTGAAACGTTTGCTGAAAATTTTTTACTAGTTTTGTAATCGGAGCTCTGGCACTCAAACTTATGATATAAATGGTCTCGCTGCACTGTCTGCGTTGATTTACAGCAATAAAAAATTCGATTTCACTAGCTCGCGCTTGCCTCAACTCGCAGTTGGCGTCATGTTAGTAGCCGTTATAGGCTCCGAGATTAGAGCTCTTTTAGACGCCATAAAAAAACAAACTGTGCCGCAGCTTCGCTGCCGTACGGCGGCACCACACAGGGTGCGAGTATTTTGTTTAATTTCTACCTTTCATGTAAATGAGTTATTTCAAAGCAAACGAAATTTAGCGATGTGTTTACATTTTTAAATGTCTTAAGCCGACGCCACTGAATACTGCCTATGCGGCCTATGCTGTCGCATGGTCGTTTTGCGAGCACAAGAAAACTGGGATTTAAAACGGACGTTATTAAATGTAGACTGAATATTGCGCTGCAATATTTCGGAACCAGCATATTGAGTGCGTATTGAAGCAGTGAAAATTACAACCAGAGAGTTCCATATTCTTTTCGCGACCCCTTTAAGCACACTGACTGAACGCGGTTAGGAGATATTCCAATTGTTTTTGCGGACGCTACCTTCGGCGTATCGGATGCAGTTGCTGGTGCTGGTGACGTGCGCCCTTCCACACCCGATGTGCCCAGCTCGGCTGGTTTATGCCCGCTTCCTGCGCCGCCGCGTGTGGTTGGATAGTGGCGCCGCTCCACCAGGCTCCTCCCCGGCCATGACGGCAACTGTGGTCGACCACATGTCCGTGAGCCGGACCTCGGATGGCCACGAGTCGCCCTCCAAGAAGAAGCAGCCCCAGCACCCTCCCAAGAAGCCCGTTCCCGCGGCCAAAAAGGGGTACGTGCGATGCTTCTAGCGTTCTAGTACAAACACTGTTTTTCTGATTGTACATTTCCTTTGATGCCTTCCATTACCAGTTCCAAATGTATCCTTGTCAATCTCACTGTCCCGTCAAATAATCTTTCTAAGGACGCGGCGACACGTTTCTTTTAAACATAGTCTGAAAGCAGTGCCCACCAGTTGTCGGGGCTCCTGTGAACACGTGAACCAAACGTCAGTGCGCTGCGCGCACCAGGACATTCGGAATTTGGTTTCAAATACGGCTGAAAACAGCCCTCTCTTCTTTCAACACCACAAGAAACAATGACTCCGTCGCTTGAAGTAGAACTATAGCATCGGCGATTCCGTAATTGAAGAAATGCCCTTCTTTGTCGATTTAAAAAATAAGAAATCTTCAGTATATTTTTTTTTCATAGCAACAAACGAAGTTAGACGACTCAGTCAGTTCTCTTATGACGTCATTTGTGCAAAGGAGGGCAGGCGATTCCTAGCTGCATTTGAAAGCTGATTGCAATTTCCCTGCTGCGTGCAGCGCTCCAATATTTGGCTCACGTGTTCACAGGAGTCTTCTCGACTGATCTGCACAGCTTTCAGACTATGGTCAAGGTGGTGTAGGGCCCCTTCGCATCGCCAATGCAAATCGGAATGATCGCTTACGAAAGAATTTCCGCGTACATAACTCGTAATTGTGAAAGTAGGCTCGCTAATTGGAGAAAGAGGAACCAGATATATAGCCGCTTCTACTTACGAAAGAATTCTACATCTTACGAACTACCTTTATCCCCCACACATATTGCACAATTAACGAGTGTGCTATTACTGTTAATGTCAAAACCATGGTGCGCGTGGTTGAACGACTCCTATAATATAGCGGCAAGTTCATTCGCAACGGTGAAGTGGTCCACGAATTGCTCGGTTATTATATAGCTCCCAATTAGTTTTAAGGGACTAACGAGCTGTGCCGGGTTCATCAGAGGCTGCTACTCAAAGAAGTCGTAACGACGCACGTCAATGTATCTTATTAAACACAAGCCTATAAGCATACGCACAATTGGGAGAATGATTATCATGCACGGTAGAGTGTTCTTTGCTCATTCGGTGGCTCGGTACACAACTGAACAGTTTCCAATAGCGGTTAAACGGTGTAGTGCTGGAAGCATTCAAAGTAATTTGCAAATGTGGCTGACTCCTTTTTTTTTCTTTTTTGACTACCCGAACTATGCAAATTTATTAGATGTGTAAGCGTCCTGATAGGCGTAGGCGGTGGAACCGCATTGACTTCGTGCCCTTTATTTCTAGTTCATCTCAAGAGCTCTGGCATGCAAAAAAAAGGCTATCGGTATCCGTAAAGGGTCCTGGCGACAAAGAAAGTCTAGATCAGGCAAGGGAACTCCATTGAACATGGGAGACAACTATTATTGCATTGCACGCACCACGAAATTCACGATTTGGTTCAGATACAGCTGAAAACTGCCTCCTCTTTTTAAAACAAGTAAAGTCACTTTGGTGGCCCCGATCAGCTCACTTGAAGCAGAACTGCCATTTGCTTACGTCATGGTTGTTTCTTTCGAGGTGCGCCATGGCTTCGTCCTCCGCCATGGCACACCTCGAGAACTCCTTAGTGATAGAGGTCGTGCATTCCTCTGCGAAGTTGTCGAAACTTTCTTTCGGAATGCCATATCATCCACCGGACAAGCATAGCATACGACCCGCAGACTAACGGGCTCACCGAAGGATTTAACCGCACTCTCGGCGACGTGCTCGCAATGTACGTGGCGTCTGATCATGGTAACTGGGACCGCATCCTTCCCTTCGCCACGATCGCGTACAACACCGCGACACAAGCCACTACGAGATTTTCGCCTCTCTTACTTCTGTATGGACGAGATCCTTCGAGTGCCACCAATACACTCCTGCCGTACCGTCCAGACACATCCGAGTGCCCACCTCTATCTGAAGCCGCCCGACAAGCCGAACAATGCCGCCAGCTCGCACACGAACAGCAGCGGCAGAAAGAAAACCACACTGACATGCCTCCAGACACCCTACATCCCAGGCTCTCTTGTGTGGTTGCCTGTGCCTCTTCAAACGCGCGGACTTTCCTCGAAACTCGTGCCGAAGTACAAAGGTCCCTATCGCCTCTCGGAGCAAACGTCCCCGGTGAACTTTCTGATTGAACCACTGTCACCGCCTAAGGACATGCGCCGGCGTGGACGTGACATTGCCCACGACTCACGTCCGAAGCCTTATTACGACCCTCTGCCGCCCAACTCGTAGGTCACCAGGAATACTCTTTTCGCCCGGAGGACCACTGTGAAGAAGAAGCGCCGCTGTCGCCAGTCGCATTGCCAACGCCGGGCTCGCTCGACGCGTGCTTGTGGTTGCTGGCGTCTTCTGGCTGCCTCTCCGCTTTATACGGTCTCTGTGTCTTGGTAGCGACACACTGTGAATTAACCACGTAACAGTTGCAGCTTTTCCCCGTACCATTTCGAGGCGGGTGATGTACTGTTTAGCAAAAAACGGGTCCCAGACAACGCATATGCATTTAATGTGTTCTATGCAAGCAGTTTTACACTGCTGCATAGAACAAAAATACTGTTGTCTGCAAAATACTGCAAAATACTGCTGTCTCAGTTCTCAGATATAGCAAGAATGAGTACAAATCGTCGACCTTTTGAACAAATACAGTGCAACAAAATACATTCAATGAGAGTTAGCAGAATACAAAACCTTCAAAAAACATGATTGCGCAATTTCTTTTCAAGATGCGCAGCAGCAATTCTGCGCAGACACCCATCAATCTCATTCCATGAAACCACCGTCCGCAGAAAGAAGGCAAACTTCAAATAATCATGGTTCAACTTGAAGGGGCACAATTGTCAGGGGATCATATCGACGAGTACTGCGCGCAGAAGGTGCAACAAAAGAAAGAGGTGCCTGAACACCTGTGCCGTTGTGACCTATCTTATGCCGAAGGATGACACGATCACAAGTGCGCCGCTGTTAGAGACTCAGCAGCGACAAAATGTGTGCATGCAAAGTAGGCGAAAATTCCCGGTCACAGCGACGAAAAATGAACCTGATTGCTGTTTGTTGGGCAGATTCTAACATAGCTATGTCTTGTTTGTGGTGAGGTGACTAGACAGTCGATGCGTATCCAAATATAAACCTTACCAGACTTTTGTGCGCTCTCACTTTGCATGTTTTTGTCGAGCTTCGAAGATACCAAAGTTTTCAAAAATCCTTGTCGCAAATCATTGCGACGTGCTCGTGCCATTTTAAATTTGTTTTTAAAGTTACACCGAGGTACTAAAACTAGCCAATTTCCGCTTCTGAGTGAGCCACTCCAGTTGTCGCTGTGAGGAAGAAGAATGGATCACTACGATTGTGTGGAGACTACAGGAGCACAGTAAACGCAAGCATCAGGCCAACTGCGTATCCTCTGCCAACGACAGCTGAGTTACAAGCAACACTTCGCGTAGGGCAGATCTTTTAAAAGATTGACTTGACACAAGCTTACCAGGAGTTGCACGTCGACAAGGCCACTTCAGAGATACTAACTATAAATACGATTAAAGGCCTGTACGCAGGGAAACGTCTTCCATTTGGCGTTTCAGCCTCGCCATCCATATTCCAACGCTTCGTGGATACTCTGCTCGCTGGACTTCCCGGTGTTAGCGCTTATTTAGACGATATTCTCATCATGGGAGCATCGAGCGAAGAGCATTTAGAGCGATTGCAAGCAGTTCTACAGCGCTTGCAACAAGCAGGTCTCAAAGCAAACAAAGAAAAGTGTATATTCGGCGTACGTGAAGTGCAGTTTTTGGCATACAAAGTGAGCTCCAAAGGAGTTGAGCCTACTTCCGAAAAAGTTGAAGCAATAATGAGTGCGCCAGAACCAACAAATAAGTCGGAGCTACAACCATTCTTAGGAATGATCAGTTTGTACAGTCGGTTTTTCCGAGACAAAGCAACCATCACCGAACCGTTGCATTGCTTGTTGGATAAAGAAGTTAAGTGGAGGTGGGACGAATCGCACAAGGCTGCATTCATCAAACTCAAGGAAGCGCTGCGTAGATGCACAGTTCTTGCGCACTACGACGACACTCGTCCACTGGTGTTGAGCTGTGACGCTTCGCCTTATGGCTTAGGAGCTGTTCTTGCTCCTAAACGAAAACGGACACGAAATACCAGTGGCGTTTGCGTCAAGGACACTCGGCAAATGTGAGAGAAACTACTCTCAGCTTCACAGAGAAGGACTTGCCGTTGTGTTTGCGGTCACGCATTTTCATCAGTATATTGCCGGTCGGCATGTGCTTATAGTTACTGATCATAAGCCGCTTCTTGGAATACTGTGCCCGAAGAAACAGATTCAGCAAGTGTTGTCACCCCGGATGCTTCGCTGGTGTATGATTTTGAGCGCATATGACTACGAGATATTGTACCGGGAAAGGAAAAGACATCAAAATGCGGATGCACTCAGTCGGCTTCCTCTTGCTTCGGTTGTCGATGAAGAAGCGGCACCAGGTGACGTGTTGATGATTGAAGAATTGCGCAAACCTCCATTGACTGCTGAGAAGATAGCAAGGCTAACAGCGGAAGATTCCATACTTTTTCTAGTTTATCGAGGGTTACAGACAGGATCAACGAAGTCATGGAAGGGTACAAATTTCCAACCCTACAAGAGTCGGGTACAAGAACTTTCTACGCATCGTGGTTGCGTCTTATGGGGTGCACGGGTTGTGATTCCTGCAGAGGCTAGAGAGGAAGCTTTGACTCTTCTTCAAGCTAACCACCCAGGAATGACTACGATGAAGCACTTCGCTCGCAGCCACCTATGGTGGCCGGGATTGGACGCCTACATCGAGGACAAGGTGCGCTCGTGTGACACCTGTCAGATGCACAGTCTTCTTCCGCCTGCAGCTGCAGCGCCAGAGTGGCTCCGTCCAAATGAACCATAGGAGGTCGTGCACGTTGACTTCGCAGGGCCGGTGAACAACCAGAGTTTTTTTTTATAGCAGTGGATGCGTTCTCCAAATGGTTAGAAGTAAGGCCAGTGCCGTCTCAATCGACTTCCGCAGCAATCGATGTGCTCCGATCCCTGTTTGCCACTTTTGGCATACCTCAAGTGATAGTTTCTGACAACGGCACAGCGTTCGTTTCATTAGAAATGCGACGCTTCTTCACGTTGAATATGATCAAACACATAACATCAGCTCCATACCACCCGGCTACAAATGGGCAAGCTGAGCGTATGGTAGCTGAAACGAAGATGGCGCTCAAGAAACTAACGGATGGAAGCATCTCTTGCCGGCTGTCGCGGTTTTTATTTAAGCAACATACGACACCGCACACTACAACGCAGAAGACGCCTGCGGAATTAATGTTTGGTAGGCAGCTTCCATTCCATCTGGATGCCCTACATCCCCGGAAAGGCACCGAAAACGGCACGGTGGAGCGTAGAAAAGATTATGCACCAGGTGACAAGGTGTGGATAAAGAACTTCCATAACAACCCCCTTGGCTACCAGCTGTAGTAATTGAAGAATGCGGCAAGAGATCGTTTGTAACAATGACCCAGGATGGCACGCGGCATGGCCGTCATGTTGATCATATAAAAAGAAGACATACGGTGAGCGGAAAAGCAGTCCAGGAATCACCCTGTTATGCATATGCAGGAATCATTTGAAGACAGCCAATTGACAACAACAAGGCAGGCCGAAGATCCGCCCACGGCTTGTGACTCATTTTCTAATGCGTGCCCTGATTCGGCCACTGAATCAGGGACGAGTGACGCGACGCAGCGAGCAGATGTTCAACCGCCACCTATTTCAGACTGTGTGCCTCGCAGTCGTTATGGCCGTGTTCTGAAAGCACCCGACCGACTAGGAGTTTGAACAGATGAACTTGGAACGGACGGTGGTGCGTTTCAGGTTACTAGAGGGGGGAAGTATTATGTATCAGCATTTGGACGATCGGGCGAAGATGAGGAGAACGAAGCAGCGTGAACCGCGCTCTGAGCTCGTGACCGCGCAGCGTCTCGGTAGCGTTCCAGATGCAATAAAAAATTGGCAGATCCCACGTGCAGTGAGAATCAAGGAAATGCGAAGCACGCATCAGGAACGTAAAATGGATTTGCATTGTTTTCTCGCTATACCGAGTTTGGTACATATTAAGTTAATGAAACGGCCGCACGAGCACCAAGACTGTGGCATGTAAACCATGCCGCTCATACAGGCATGCCATGTTTCTACCATCATGACTTGTCATTTACGTTCGTCATGCAGTCGTGTTGTGCCATAGCAATTTTGCTATACATCCCTTTAAGAAAACGAGTGGCATGTAGATCATGCCGCTAATGACATGCATGTCATGATTTTCATGTAATTACCTGTCATTTATGATCGTCACGCAGTCATGTTGTGCCAAACCAATTTTCGTATAGGCTCCGTGCAGTCGAGTTTTCCATGTGCGATATCAGCGCCAGAATGCACTGCCTGGCGGAGAGAAGAAGCAAAATTGGGCAGACTGTGACAGGAAAATACGCGAACACGATGCGCGTCTCCAACTCTATAGCAGCACCGACGGCACGTCCCACCTTGTTTCGTTCTATTTCCTTTGAGACGCGCGCACCAAACCTGCGGCAAACTGTTCCAAAGGGCGACGCCGCGAGCGTTCGTGTGGTTCGCAGCACGCCCGGAAAGCAGCGAAGAAACGCGCGCGTCGCTGTCGGCTCGGTTTCCACCGTGCTCGCGCGTCTCATACGTGCGACCCAAGCGGCCAATGTCAGCGATACTGAGCCGTCCGACGAGAGCTACGTAGCACCCTCTGGTCAGTAGACGGAGCCCATACATCCCATTAACGAGACGGCAGTATAGCGCAAGGACCATGGCGTGTAAATAATGCCGGTCATGACACGCTTGTCATGATTATAATGTTATGACCTGTCATTTACGTTCTTCATGCTGTCGTGTTGTGCCATAGCAATTTTGGTATACGTCCCATTAACGAAACGCCTGGCATGTAAATCATGCCGCCCATGACATGCATGTTATGCTTTTCATGTTATGACCTGTCATTTATGTTCGTCATGCAGTCATATTGTTGCATACCAATTTTCCTACACATCCCACTAGCGAAACGGCCAAGAGTGGCATGTAGATCATGTCGCTCATGACATGCATGTCATAATTTTCGTGTTATGACCTGTCATTTATGTTTGTGATGCAGTGATGTTGTGGCATGCCAATTTGCGTATACGTCCCATTACCGGAACGCGTGGCATATAAATCATGTCACTCATGACATGCATGTCATGATTTTCATGTTATGACCTGCCATTTATGTTCGTGAGGCAGTCATGTTGTGCCGTACCAATTTTCGCATACATCCCATTAGCGAAACGGCCAGGAGAGCACCAAGACAGTGGCATGTAAATCATGCCGCTCATGACATGCATATCATGATTTTCATGTTATGACCTGTCATTTATGTTCGCCATGTAGTCATGATGTGGCATACCATTTTCGTAAACATCCGATTAGCGAAACAGCCAGGAGAGCACAAAATCGTAGGCGGCTAGATAGATAGATAGATAGATAGCTAGATAGATAGATAGATAGATAGATAGATAGATAGATAGATAGATAGATAGATAGATAGATAATAGATAGATAGATAGATGGCATACCTCAAGTGATAGTTTCTGACAACGGCACAGCCTTCGTTTCATTATAAATGCGGTGCTTCTTCACGTTGAATATGATCAAACACATAACATCAGCTCCATACCACCCGGCTACAAATGGGCAAGCTGAGCGTATGGTAGCTGAGACGAAGATGGCGCTCAAGAAACTAACGGATGGAAGCATCTCTTGCCGGCTGTCGCGGTTTTTATTTAAGCAACATACGACACCGCACACTACAACGCAGAAGACGCCTGCGGAATTATGTTTCGTAGGCAGCTTCCATTCCATCTGGATGCCCTACATCCCCGGAAAGGCACCGAAAACGGGACGGTGGAGCGTAGAAAATATTATGCACCAGGTGACAAGGTGTGGATAAAGAACTTCCACAACAACCTCGCTTGGCTACCAGCTGTAGTAATTGAAGAATGTGGCAAGAGATCTTTTGTAACAATGACCCAGGATGGCACGCGGCATGGCCGTCATGTTGATCATATAAAAAGAAGACATACGGTGAGCGGAAAAGCAGTCCAGGAATCACCCTGTTATGCATACGCAGGAAAGGAATCATTTGAAGACAGCCAATTGACAACAACAAGGCAGGCCGAAGATCCGCCCACGGCTTGTGACTCATTTTCTAATGCGTGCCCAGATTCGGCCACTGAAGCAGGGACGAGTGACGCGACGCAGCGAGCAGATGTTCAACCACCACCTATTTCAGACTGTGTGCCTCGCAGTCGTTATGGCCGTGTTCTGAAAGCACCTGGCCGACTAGGAGTTTGAACAGATGAACTTGGAACGGATGGCGGTGCATTTCAGGTTACTAGAGGGGGGAAGTATCATATATCAGCATTTGGACGATCGGGCGAAGACGAGGAGAACGAAGCAGCGTGAACCGCGCTCTGAGCTCGTGACCGCGCAGCGTCTCGGCAGCGTTCCAGGTGCAATAAAAAGCACTTTATAATAAAAGGCCTGCCGTATAGGTAGCGGCGGAACATTGATGCAGGCCACATGATGACAAGGCGTTCCTTTTCTGAGGTGGAATAATTCGCTTCCGCCTTCGACAGTGATCGGCTAGCGTAACTGATAAACCTTTCAAGCCAGTTGGTCCTCTGTACAATCGCGGTGTCCAGCCCTGCGTTGCTTGCGTCGGTGTGGTTTGCGGTGTCGGCTTCTTCGTCAAAGTGCCCAAGTATTGGCGGCGTTTGCAGGCGTCGCTTTACTTCTCGAAATACCTCGACTTGTGGTGTTTCCCATTTGAACTCGACGTCAGCCTTTGTGAGGTACGTCAGTGGTTCGGCGAACCGCGAAAAGTTCTTGACGAAGCGCCTGTAATAAGCACAGAGCCCAAGAAATCTCCGTACTGCCTTCTTGTCGGCGGCTGGGGGAAATCTGGCTGTTGGAGCTGTTTGCTGCGATGAGCGCGTACTCAAGGCTTGCTAATAACATGGCCCAGAAACAAGAGCTCATCGTATGTGAAGCGAATACAGGCACCTATTAAGGTTCCTGTATTCGTTCCTGAAGTTTGTCACCACTACCTTGGCTTCACCGTTATGCAGCTTGGCTGTTCCTCTTGCGACGCACATCTGACGGTTTAAGAGCAAGTGCTGGTCGCCCTCAATGACGCCTTGTAAGTCGGTAGGCGCTCTGGTGCCGAAGTAAATAATGACGCTGGGCAGCGGCGGAACGGTTACCTGCTATTCTGTCACATTCAAGGCATGATAAGCGACGTTGCAGTCTGACGGCGTTGTATCATCCGTGGACAGGTGATTGACCTGGATCTTAGGTCGATGACAGGAGATCCATGCCTAAAATGACGTCTCTTGAGCATTGCAGCAGGACCACAAAACTCACCGAATAGTTTCAATACGACTTTCTGGTGGTCGAGTTGGTACATATTTGGAATTAAAGATGACTTGCGCGCAAACTTGACGAGTACACAGGAAAGAGACATGGACAAGAGCAGATCGTCGCTGTCAATAAATATGCACATATTCAATCACGTGGCCGCAAAGGTAAAACATTGTCACTGCAGAGCACAACAGACGGCGCAAGAAATTCATTTCACTGTCCAGCCGTTACTCTATATGGTCGTTACTGCACCAGGGTGGCCAATCCTGCTCTGGTGAGGGAGTGCCTTACTGGCTATGGTCGCCGGGGTCCGGCCGCACCGCGAGTCTCCTTCTGCAGTTGTATCAACACGCAGAGTTCTTTTATTTATTTTTTTAAGATCCGATGAAGGATTTCCCGGAACCGGGATTCGAAACACGGTCCGTTTGCACGCGAGGCGGATGCTCTACCTCTATGCCACCGCTGCCGCAATAGACAATGTAGATATAAATACACGCGTTAAAGGACGAGCTCGTACAATCAACAATTTCGCAGAAAGGACGAGCCAGCAGCATTGAACGTGTGGTGGTCATTGCAGATACAACATGATGGCGAAGTGCATTTCAATTTCACGTTGTTCGAGATATAAAATGAAGCAAGGAAGGTAGCTGTGTGTGAACATGATTTTAAAACCTGTAGCGGGTGACCAGTGCGTTGCGATATTCTTGCGGGTGAGGTGATGTACTGCATGCGGTTAAGTGAACTGTATAAAACCTTACGAAAGGAACCAAGGCTGGCAATCGTACGACCGGTTCAAGAATGACTGTAACTCAGATTTTTCTTTTAGGGCGGATATGCTTATGTCATATGAAAAGAATTAATAAATGTATCTTGCAGCGCGATTTTGGAACTAGTCAAGCGCGGTGATGAGGTATTTCTGATATTGGTCCCAGGGTTGTGAGGTGTTTCAACTTTAGGTCTGATGAGTGACCTGAAAGCTAGTAGTCTCACGTCCTCTGGGGCATGACGCAGTGGTGCCTCAAAAAATCAATTGGTTGGTTCGTCGATGATGGTATGCTGTTGATATGTGTGCCCTAAATAAGATTAAAGGAAATTACACCTCAGTACTTGAGTGATGTGACTGTTTCAGTGGGGCTGCTGGCTAGTGCGTAAGAAGATGGGATGGGTCCACGCGTAAAGTACATGTGTTTGCATTCTTTTTATTAAGAGTCATTACCCACCGGGCACACCAAGAATACACGTGGTTAAGGTTTTGTTGCAATGTATCTTCGTCAGAAATGTTGCTTATGGTATTATAAATCACGAAGTGGTCTGCGAACATCCTAATCTTGCAAGTAACATGAAGGGGTAGGTCATTGATATATACCAAAGAAAGGAGTGGGCCAAGAACAGACGCACCTGAAGAGATCGGAAGCGGGACAGAGGACTGATAGTTGACGCTGACGAACAGCGGGCGTTTGGTTAGGAATGTTTCAAGCCATTTAAGTACGTCTGAGTGTAAGAAAGAAAGAGTATGCAACAAGTGTCCGTGATAAACCTCGTCCAAAGCTTTTCCACAGTCGAGAAAGATCGCGTCAGTTTGTTACAGTAAAGATTCGTATGAAGGTCATGAATGAAAAGAGTTGTGTTTCGCTAGAAAGGCCCTTACGAAATCGATGCTGTGCAAGAAGACAAATGATTGGCATCTAAATAGTCCATAATGTTAGCAAGAGCGGAGTTAAGATGGTTCTGATCGTTAGTTGAAGTGATTTCTCGAAACAGTACGCAGTCATCAGCAAATAACCTGATTTTTTCCATTAGAGTCAACTACCTTGATTATATCGTTAACGTACAATACAAACAACAATGGTTCCAGCGTGTTCCCTTGGGGCTTCCCGGAGCCAACTGGGACACAGCCTGAGTGCCACTCAGGTGGCGATCAACTGGTGGCGATTAGCTGGGTTGATAGTTATCCATATGATCAAAATTTGAGAAAGTTAAATGAGTAATTTTCAAAAAAAGCTTGTCATGGGGAACTATATCAAAACACTGCTGAAATCTAGGAAAATACGATTTGTTCATAGTTTAGAAAGGGCTACTCAACTATCACACAACTAGTTACAGTAGTACATTCTATTGCTTCGTGTCTTGATAAAAACGGTCAGAAAAAACGGTCAGAAAAAAAAAACGGTGGCAACGCAACCGCCACCGCAACGGTGGCGCAATGGTAGAGCGTCCGCTTCCGATGCGGTAGGTACCGGGTTCAAATCCCAGTGCCGGCCGGACACCCACCGGTTTAAAAACGGGTAGAGGAGTACACACCTGGCGCTCGGTTTACGTGTACTTATCGCGAAAGGTGGCCCCATAAGGACGTGGCAGGTCCCCTGGGCACACCTTACCCACCACGGCCTTGGTGAAATAGTTGAGCGTCCGCCTTGCTGTGGTAGGCAGAGAGGCATCCGCCACTGCCGCCGGATACCTACCGGTAAAATAGGGACAAGCGCGCTTCCGCCTGGTGCTCGGCTGTTGGAAGGTACTGTACGCTTGGGAGGTCACCCACCCTTGTGGGAAATGGGCGGCATGGGACCTCCCGACCTTAAATTAAGGTCACTCTTTGTTTTTTCTGACCGTTTTTATCAAGACACGAAGCAATAGAATGTACTACTGTAACTAGTTGTGTGATAGTTGAGTAGCCCTTTCTAAACTATGAACAAATCGCAAAGTACGATTTAAAACAGGGAATGTCGCGAGAGCCAACGTTTCGACAAGCGGACTTGTCTTCGTCAGGGCTTTCTAAACTAGCAGTAAATAGCTAGAGTTGGATTAGTTTACAGCATCATGATGCCAGCGATATAGGCCGGTAATATTGTAATGAAGACCGATCACCTTTTTTGTGTATGTTATTAATTTCAGAAACGCGTAATTTTCCTTTTTTAAAGGGGCAGTCTAGCGCATATAGAAATGATGAAAAATGTACTCTGCAGCAAAGCTTAGTTTTAGTTGGAATACACTGACACCCAACGTTTCGAGGCCCGTTCGGAATTTTCTTCAGTGGTGACTCTCCGGTAAAGTACTCGGTCTAGCATTTACTAAGTGGTTTCGTCCTCTCCGCCTTCTTTCTTTTCACCAACGCTGTCTTGTGTTTTCCTCTCCACCGCTCCTGAAGGTCGTCGACATATGCTGCGCTCGGAAAGGTTAAGGAGCATGCAGCACGCGATCGAAACACGGCTGATGGGCGTAACATTCAGAGGTCAAACAACGGCAGAATGTATCGGCGAACAAACAGATGTAAACAGACATTCTAGTCGACGTTAAGCGAAAGAGATGGAGCTGGACAGGACATGGAATAAAGTAACCGGTACTCAACTAAACCGAAGTGATACTGAGCGATGAGAAACGCAGCCGTGGGTGACAGCGATTATATGGGGTGCCGAAATCAAAAGTTCTCAGGAATAAAGGAGAACCAGCTAGCCCAAGGTAGCGAGAATTGGAGATCCATTAGGAGAGACCTGCGCCCTTCAGGGGATCCGAGAGTGACGATGATGATGATCACTATCACTATAAAGACAAACTGCTTTGCCTGCGCGCGCCAGACCGAGAGCGTCGCACTTACCTGTAAGGCTAGGGACACCCAAACTGCACAACACAAAATGAGAGAAACAAGTTGAAGTCGCACTGAGCAATAAAGATTGATTCCGTGGCATCACGTTCATCTTACACAAAGGCGTTATGCATATGAGATCCTTCTCATAACAATTAAGGACGTATGTGACAGTTTACTTTCAAAAATATGCTGGAATGGCAGACACTCATTTTAATTGTTTGTCGAACGTTTGTCGGACACAGAAATTCGCTTGCTTCAACCTAGTTTTCAAGTTCGTTACTCGAATCGTATTCCCAACATCCCCTTAACATGCCAAAGTGGAACCCTTAAGTTAGCAACATTATGTGACATGAGTTATCTTTACACTTTACAAGCTTCTACTGTGGTACTAAACGGGTTCGAGCACCAGTCTATGATATCTTATGGCAACGATTCATAATCTGATTCCCGGGGCTTTAGTGGCTGACCTTCCATGAGTGTAGTGTGTCGCAATGTTTGTCTCAGATAAGCAGGAAATTGAAGTGGTAATAGGCTGTGCACTCGTGTATCAACGATTCTGTTTAAAATGTCTCGCTTCAACTGGAAATTGTAACGTGAACAACTTGAGAAATCATCATTGCATAGAACTTGTGTACAGAGGACGCATTTCTTCTTATTGTGGCCGAATTTGCACAACGTTCACTGATTTCCCTCACATTGGTGACATGTTTCACGCGTGACGAGACTCTCAGCCTCTCGAGAAGGAAAGTACACTACGCGTACCTCAAAGGACCAAGAACAATCATAAGCGTCATCAGTAATTTGGTTGCAAGGAAAAACGTCTCCATCGAACGTGGGGTATCAGAAAGGGGATAATGGTTAAGTTCCAGTGTGAAAGACGGTGAGGCGCACTTGGTACCATAGTGTTTAAATACCTTGTTGTTCCTCCCGTAAAAGGATAGAGTTTAGAGATCGGCATTCTGTGCACCCTACCTAGGGTTCTTGGTGCTTCTTGAGCCTAATATTTCTGACTATACTGTTATTCAATTTTCACTTAAGCAGTAAACATACCGACGTGCTTCATTCAATTGTTTACAAGTTCTGATGGATTTTTATTGTCTTTCCTGCTTTCAGAAAGTAAAGGGCTACGCCGACATCGGTGCTCACCCACTGAATTTAAAATCAAGCTGCGCTCATTGGCCATCGACGGTGAAATTTCTGTCTTGTTCAACGTCAAAATATAAATGCACATTAGAAATAAAGCCCGCATTTTATTCGCGGACATTGTCTGAACATTTTGTCGCGGACATTGTCATTCCTTCTCTTTAGAGTGTGCACATGCGTGTTACAGTGAAATGTGATCGTTTCTGCCTTCGGTCGTCGCCACGCTTCCATTAACTGCAGCAGGTACCCAGTCAAAGACAGCTCTCGCTCATAATGCGCGTGGTTACCTTCAGCGAAGAAAATGCTTCGCGATACAGTTCGCTCTATAATTTCCTGGCAAGAAATTACTTTACCTGAGAAAGACAAGCAAGATTATTCTCAACGGACCAGCTAGAAAAAAGGAATCTAAAATTGGCACTCGGCCTTTAGAATGTATGAACGAATACGTATCAATAACAAAGTAGCATAGCCACCAAGAAGAAATCCTTCGTAGAATAAGGGTGGCATACGGGAAGCGGGGAGCAAGGGTGGTCGATATATATATATATATATATATATATATATATATATATATATATATATATATATATATATATATATATATATAATATATAGCTTGAAGGAAAAATTCGATGGGTCTGGGTATTTTCTATGTTGAAAGAACTTACAGGAAGCACACATTGAAAAGGAAGATATTTCAGTAACGTTTCGGCCGTGGCACGGCCTTCGTCAGAGTACTCTGACGAAGGCCGAGCCACGGCCGAAACGTTAGTAAAGTATCTTCCTTTTCAATGTGTGCTTCCTGCAAGTTCTTTCAATATATATATATATATATATATATATATATATATATATATATATATATATATATATCCTCACTCGAGGAAGAACACCGCACCGGCGGCATAACGCACCCAGACGAGCAAGCCTTCTGCAACACAGAACATCGCCTCGAAAGCGTCGCTGGCCGCGATGAAGTCCCAATCTACACGTCAGGCCTCTAGCCTACCGTCGCCTGCCGGTGTTACGTCACTTTTGCTGTCTCAACCCCGGTACGGAATCCCGAACAGAGGCACAACCAAGAGAGGAACGACTTGACTACGCCAGCTGGGTCAGAGTATTTTGTCTAACGGCTTATTGAACATATTAAGGACAAGGGAGGTTATAAAAAAAATTCACGCCTCTACACGAAGTGAGCCATGACGAGTGGGCGAAGCACTGGGGATCGTTCGGTGTTACTGTAAATCACCCCTGACATTGTCCACTCATGCATGTAAATGAGCGGCAACATGTGTCTATTTACACATGCGTTGTCATTTATGCTCCTCGTCTTTATGAGGTTCCTACGCTCCCATGTCGTAGATCGGGCCGATTTGCGGATTACTTTTAGTTAACGCGCACGCTGCGAATCCTTATGGTTCAACTGCGCACAAGAGAAATCTCCCACCGGCACTACATTGCAGGTCAAGATCCAGTGCCTATATATATGGTGTGGCCGGTGAACGGTTGCCCAGCGCGAGCAGTCGGGTATTTTTTTTTTCAATCAAGAAACTCGCTAGCAGACGCTGCCTGCGTCAGCTTTCTCTCGCGGGCGAGGGTGCGTTCTCGTTCCTTGCCAGCTTGGGCCAGCTGTTGCGCATGCGCAGTGGGGTTGTGGACGCCAATGGACAACGGACATAGCCCCGAGCAAAAGATGCTTCGCATCTAAAACGGAGTCTTGTGAATCGCACATTTCGGCACTTAGAATGTATGTCGCGGCATGTAGTGCTCCTAAAGGTTTGCGGCTAAGGTTGCAGTCGGGCACGTCGGAGATGTCAAAGAAAAACTAGTCAAGGTGTAATATATACCTTACATCGTGCGTCTGTTGAACTAACCAGCATACTCAGGAAACGAAGTGCGCAATCACGAAATACCGCTAGTTCAATCTTCTCATATTACAGCTGAAGAATCAAAAATGCTTGAATTTTACCGGTCACAGGAGTTAACTGATTTGCAAGTTAAAAAGTCGAAGAAGCTCGACCGCGACAACAAAAGAGAAAAGGAATGCTTCCAGCGAGAAAGCATTACACCTGCAGCTAGAATGCGTAGGCCAGAGGTGGAAATTAAATCTTCAGTACTGGATAACATTGTGAATTTGTCCAGTTACAATCTATGAAGTGAGGAACCTAGTGTCTTATCGTGGACTTAATTTCTGCCCTGCAGCTGGAGGCTATTCGCAATGTCCGTATCTTGTCATGCCGCACCGTGAAGCACGACAGAACCGCCACGAGGAGGATAGGCAGACTACGCGCTGTATACTGTCCGTCGCCGCCGCAGCTTTGCGTACGAATTTGCGCGTGATGGCCAAGAAGCACAACAGTAACCGCGTGTTCTGCGTGCCCCAGTGCACAAATCGAGCTGTTCACAACGAAATAAGCCAGCAGCGTTCTTTCCTGCAAGATCCGCTGCGCAGGAAGGAATGAATAGTGAGGTTTCGCATAGGAAAGCCTGTAACGCCGCCGATGACAGTGTGCAGTGCAAATTTCACTCCCAATAATTTATTCCGGAGCCATATGGGTAAGCAGAAACCGCTTTCGCTTCTTGGCTGGACCGCACAGTGGTCAGGCTGTCGTATTTATACTGAGGAGGCCGTTTTTGTAGGGGCGCGCACCTGCTAGCGTGGCAACGCGGCAGTTAAATGTGAGTGAGAGGAGTCTGCGACCACTGCAAGACGCCAAGTTGCTTGTTTGCATGGAATTCGCATTTTTTTCACCGATTACACAAAACTTCTCAGTCGGAAGTTTTTATTGTCTTTCCTGCTTTCAGAAAGTAAAGAGCTACCCTCACATCGGTGCTCACCCACTGAATTTAAAATCAAGCTGCACTCATTGGCCATCGATGGTGAAAGTTCAGTCTTGTCCAACGTCAAAATATAAAGGCACACTTGAAATAAAGCCCGTGCTTATCAGTGCTCACATCGATTCGCATCGGTTCCAAATGGGCATTTTTGATCGCGATCTGGACCGATTCTGTTTAGGCTCTATCTGGAACAGGTGCTGGTACGCGCTCACTGTTGATCGTGGTCAAGCATGTTACACTTATCTGAAGACGATAGTCATCTTGGCATCACGATTCGGCTCCGAGCTGGCATCGATCCTAGTCGCTATCAAATGTGCCCGTGTGACGCCAATATTTACTCACTTCTGTAGCTGCACTGTGCAGACAATAGGGTTTTAAAAAATATCATCTAGTCGGTTGCTATCTACAATAACAAGCTGCGTCCAAGCCGTTTGTGTGCACTTCCAATGGATCCTGAGAGTGTCTTCGCGATACACGCTAAGGGGGGCATGGCACCCCTCTGGATCCCCAAGTGACTTTTGCAGTTCTCGGTCACAAATTTCTTCCATTTCACTGAGATTTCTTCGTGTTGTGCACACTGACTTGTGGACACCACGTAAGAAGAGGCTGCTGTCAACAGTTCTGCCTTCACAGAAGCTTCCAAAAAGGTCGCTAATAAAATCAGTTTCGCAAAAGGAAGCGAATTTGTATTGGACATGGTGAAAAACCCGTTTAAGCGTCTGTACGACACGCAGTGAACGGCGTACACTACGGACATGCGGATAGTATATCCTCCTCCAGACAGCCATCTTGGCTCAACGTGCGCACCACCTATAGTTCGCGGACATTGCAATACTAAATTTCAGTTGGGTAAGGATCTTCGCAATTTCGAACGTAGCAAGCGCCTCCCTGAATATTTTCACGACATGTCTTCGGCTCACAATACCAATAGCTCACAAGTGCCTTCTTATAAGCATTGGACACTTATGTTCGGCGGTAGATCGACGGGCGGAGTAGGCGATGGGGACCTAGTGCAGGACGTTCCTATAGAAACGTCTTCGTATTCACGCAGTAGGCAATAAGTGCGGCGGCTGTGTTCCCGCCCGCCCGCGGTCGGTAATTGCTGTGACGTACACAGCTGTACAGCGGAGGGGACATGACGGGTGATAGGTTTGTCCGCTGTGGCACCGTGGAGCATGTTCCGAGGGAACGCGGCATCCTATAAAGGAATAGAAGGGGGGAGTCGATTGCAAGAGCAGCGGGGGCTCGTTGTAGAACTGATCCTTTGACTAGGGTAGCTTGTCGGGCGTGTTGGTGCATGGCGTAAAAAAAATTCCAGCTGAAAACGACGCAAGCATAAAGAAGAAGGAATGCACAGGACAGAGCCGGACTTACAACTCAAGTTTATTGGAAAACTTTTGTTCTAGTTAAACTCCACCGCACATGCGCAAGCACCAGATGTTGCAGGACAACCGATAACACACCGTACAAAATACAAAAAATGGCACGAAACACACGGGGAACAACGTGTCACTGCCTAGTTTTAAATGATTTTGACACGTGCTCTGCATAGCATTCTTCGTGGTTTTTCAGAAATTTCATCTCTTTATCATTGAGATGTACCGAAGGTTCACTGACACATAAATCAGCACCCAACTTCCTGATATGGGGACTGACACATAAATCGGCACCCAACTTCCTGATATGGGGAGCTTCGCCTATCTCCCTTTCCAATTTGCCGCGCTTTCTCCCCACTACTGATCCACCCTGAAAATCTGCTTCACACCCACATCTTTTGTGATGCAAAGGTAACTTTCCCCCTGTACCTGTTGGGAGCAGATTGCGATGTTCACTCATGCGTTCATTCATGCACCGCCCAGTCTGGCCCACGTAGGAACCACCGCACAAGAGAGGAATCTGATAAATTACGGATGTTCTACAATTCGTAAACGTGCACCGTTTCGTATGATTTTTTCCACAGTCACTGCTTGGAGGTTTCCTCTCTCCGGTGATACTCCTGCATAGCTTTGCCAGTTTGCTGGGCGCTGAGAACACTAGGGTTACTCCGTTTTTGTGGCCACACGCTTAAGGTTGTGTGACAAGCCATGCAAATATGGCATGACTAGGACCTTTTTCCTTTCCGAAGATTCTGCTGACACTGTTTTCTTTTTTGTCGTTCGCCTAAATTAGGCGGATGAATCTTCGGAAAGTAAAAGGTCGTAGTCATGCCATATTTGCATGGCTTGTCGCACAAACTTAAGCATGTGGCCACAAAAAACTGAGTAACCCTAGTGTTCTCAGCGCCCAGCAAACTGGCAAAGCTATGCAGGAGTATCACCGGAGAGAGGAAGCAGTGACTGTGGAAAAAGTCACACACAACGGTGCACGTTTACGAATTGTAGAACATCTGTAATTCATCAGATTCCTCTCTTGTGCGGTGGTTCCTACGTGGGCCAGACTGGGAGGTGCATTAATGAACGCATGAGTGAACATCGCAATCTGCTCCCAACAGGTACAGGGGGAAAGTTACCTTTGCATTGCAAAAGATGTGGGTGTGAAGCATATTTTCAGGGTGTATCAGTAGTGGGGAGAAAGCGCGGCAAATTGGAAAGAGAGATAGGCGAAGCTCCCCATATCAGGAAGTTGGGTGCCGATTTATGTGTCAGTGAACCTTCGGTACATCTCAATGATAAAGAGATGAAATTTCTGAAAAACCACGAAGAATGCTATGCAGAGCACGTGTCAAAATCATTTAAAACTAGGCAGTGACACGTTGTTCCCCGTGTGTTTCGTATCATTTTTTGTATTTTGTACGGTGTGTTATCGGTTGCCCTGCAACATCTGGTGCTTGCGCATGTGCGGTGGAGTTTAACTAGAACAAAAATTTTCTAATAAACTTCAGTCGTAAGTCCAGCTCTGTCCTATGCATTCCTTCTTTGTGCTTGCGTCGTTTTCAGCTGGAATTTTTTTCACGCCTTGATCCTTTGACCTTTCTGCGCGCTCGACTGTCGCCAAGGAGTCGTCCGTTGGGGGGAGATGACTGCGCCGTGGAAATGCACGAAAGTGCTTGTGATGACAATACACTGTCGTCAGTGTGGTGCTAAACGGGTTCGAGCACCAGTGTATGATGATATCTTATGGCAACGATTCATAATCTGATTCCCGGGGCTTTAGTGGCTGACCTTCCATGAGTGTAGTGTGTCGCAACGTTTGTCTCAGATAAGCAGGAAATTGAAGTGGCAATAGGCTGTGCACTCGTGTGTCAACAATCCTGTTTAAAAGGTATCGCATCAACTTGGAATTGTAGCGCGAACAACTTGAGAAATCATCATTGCATAGACCTTGTGTACAGAGGACGCATTTCTTCTTATTGTGGCCGAATTTGCACAACGTTCACTGATTTCCCTCACATTGGTGACATGTTTCACGCGTGACAAGGCTCTCAGCCTCTCGAGAAGGAAAGTACACTACGCGTACCTCAAAGGACCAAGAACAATCATAAGCGTCATCGGTAATTTGGTTGCAAGGAAAAACGTCTCCATCGAACGTGGGGTATCAGAAAGGAGATAATGGTTAAGTTACAGTGTGAAAGACGGTAGGCGCACTTGGTACCATAGTGTTTAAATACCTTGTTGTTCCTCCCGTAAAACGATAGAGTTTAGAGATCGGCATTACGTGCACCCTACCTAGGGTTCTTGGTGCTTCTTGAGCCTAATATTTCTGACTATACTGTTATTCAATTTTCACTTAAGCAGTAAACATACCGACGTGCTTCATTCAATTGTTTACAAGTTCTGATAGATTTTTATTGTCTTTCCTGCTTTCAGAAAGTAAAGGGCTACGCCGACATCGGTGCTCACCCACTGAATTTAAAATCAAGCTGCGCTCATTGGCCATCGACGGTGAAATTTCTGTCTCGTTCAACGTCAAAATATAAATGCACATTTGAAATAAAGCCCGCATTTTATTCGCGGACATTGTCTGAAGGTATTCCTTCTCTTTAGAGTGTGCAGATCCGTGTTACCATGAAATGTGATCATTTCTGCCTTCGGTCGTCGCCACGCTTCCATTAACTGCAGCAGGTACCTAGTCAAAGACAGCTCTCGCTCACAATGCGCGTGGTCACCTTCAGCGAAGAAAATGCTTCGCGATACGGTTCGCTCTATAATTTCCTGGCAAGAAATTACTTTACCTGAGAAAGACAAGCAAGATTATAAACGTTCGGCTCTGTGTGTACCTCGCGAGCATGCCTGGCCCGTACAATCCAGAGGCCATGGAGCGTTACTGATCGTTCAAAGCGTGCGGCTTAGTGAAAGGCCACGTGCATCTAGAGCTTGTCTTGAACTGGGACACAAACGCTTTCCGTCGACTGCTGTCATTCGGAAATCCAGATGAAAAAAAAAGAAATAAACGATGCCGCTGCATTAATTTTGTCGCTCGTTTGGCACATCCTAGAGCGCAAAAGCTAACCACCAAGTCAAAGCGGCAAGCTAACGCGCACAAAAACCAGTACGCACACGGTCCATCCGTACGGCAGCACGGAGCCACGCCGAACACTGCAATGTTTTGCCAACCAGACATGGAATACATGTTTTTCAAAGCAAACACCGTCACGGAGAACCACCGCCATGCCCTACGAGCTGCATGGCAAGTTGAGTTGTACCGCTCATTTGCACTTCCTTCTGTTCTTTCTGCTCGGGAACTAAGCTTTTATACGGTCGAAAACAGGCGAGACTGGTAGTCTATCGAGTCCGAAAACGGAAATAAAATTTTCCTTTGGAGTGCTAGCCCGACGCAAGTTGCAGCGAAGGGAGCGCGAAATGAGAAAATCTGCACAACGTTCGGAACCACCGCTTACTGAAGGAATGCTTCCGTAGCAAAGTGCGTTCAAAACGTTCATACTCTTCGTGTTTCAACGAAGAAAAAGCAAACACGTTAGCTACCCACTCCGGGAGCTCAGAAAATCTAGACGGGGCACCCGAGTTGATAAAATATACGTGCTCACGAATGCTGCGGAAGCACAAATAATAAAACGCCTAAAAGCTATAGATAACAGGCTAGCACTTACCAGCGATGAAATGTGCTCCAAAAATACTGTTACTGTCTGACGGCTGCAGCGCACAGCTCGCACCCACGCTTTCTGTCGCTGTGTCGTTTGGACTTCCGAAATCGAGGGGGCGAAAAAAAAAAAAAAAAGCAGGACCCGATGCCGCTGCCTTTTATCGCGCGTTTGGCACATCTTCCATGTGTGCACGCGCACAAAACAAACGAGTACCAACTCGATCCACCCGTACGGCACCATGGAACCACGCCGAACATTGCAATGTTTTGCCAACCAGTCCGTCCGCGCGTGTGCGCTAGGGTCACGTGGCTGACGTCACTGCCCTTTCGTGACGTACCCCAGGACAGGTCTATTTGGGCCTGGTGCGGTGTTCGGCTAACTCATTACAGGATTAGGCCCGATGCTATCTTTCCCAGAAGCTCGGTGGAGCGAGCAGTTCGAAGTGTGGGAACGCCAAGGCGTAACCGTAGGCTCTGACAGACAGAGTGAACACGGGTTTTATTGGTGAAGTGCTGCATATGGTTTGGTCCCAGAAGGCGGTCGCAGAAGCGATCGGATGTATTTAACGGGAGGACAAAGAAGAGAGGAGAGAATAGCTGAGCGCTAACTCGGGTCGAAGACGCGGCAATGTGGTTATAGGTTGAGCTTGGCGCTGCCTCTAATCGAGAGATGCTGAAGTTTTAAAGCTTTGTGCTTACCCCGTTTGAGTGCAAACGTTAAGGGCTTGTAACGAAAAGCTTGGTGTGGCTTGAGCCCAGTGGTGCGTTATAATGTCTGCTGATAGTACTGGCCGCCCCGGCCAGGTTTTGTATACACTGTACAGCCAATGTAAATAAACCTGCATGTTTTGCTGCGAGGACATCTTGGCCCAGACTCTGTCGTTCAAAGTGCAGCCACGGTAATCGGAACCACCGAGAAGCAGGATCATACGAAAATTGACTGACACCTCCTTCCCAGAGGGACAAATGCCTAGGCTTTTATATATCAGAGCTGTGCAACGCGATGTCTTGCAGGCTTATGAAGAACGTACACCGTTCCACCGCAACCTCACTGACAGCGAGCAGGAAGCGACTGAATCCCTGGCTAATCGAAAGGACATAATCATAAAACCTGCCGATAAAGTGGGCACTACTGTTGTAATGGAAAGAAGCACCTATATCAGCGAAGGCCAGAAAGAACTTTACGCATCATACTACAAGCGACTAGATCATGACGCAACAAACGAGTTCTAAGCTGCTGTCCATGGTACTCTGATTGCCCTCTTTAATGATGGAGAAATTAGCCAGAGTACTCAAAAATCTTTAATACCGTTGAGCCCAGTAGCTGGCTGGTTTTATCTTCTTCCTAAAATTCACAAAGGTAATCCTGGGAGGCCTATAATTTCTGGATTTGGAACAGTGACTGAGCACCTTTCCCGTTATATAGATAGCCCAATCAACACTATTCCGTCCAGATTTCCTTCTTTCATTAAAGGTGCGAACCACTTTCTAACAGATATTTGACCTCCAGGTTCTTCAAATTCGTTTCTCCTTACGTTAGATGTTACGTCATTCTATACTAATATCCCTCTCAGATGGTATCGAGGTAGTCCTCTGCCCGTACGATTGTGACGCCGACAAACCAGTTTCCACATCCACGTTAGCTACATTAGTTAAGCTCATTCTAGAACTTGACACTTTCGAATTTGATGGGACACATTACATTAAAGTAAGCGGTACATCTATGGGCACAAGAATGGGACCAAACTACGCAAATATATTGATGGGTATCCTCGAAAGCCACTTTTTTTCAAACTACGATTATAAACTATTTTAACACGAAAGTATTTTATGCCGGGATCCACCAAGTAATCTGTGACGTACACCGTAAAGGAAGTAGATGTCCGAAAGATAAACACGCATTTCTGATTGAAAAAATACCACCCACTGGGATTACCACAATCCACAACTACAACTACAATCACCGCGCAGGCTTCGGCGTCCTGCCGGTGCGTTGCTTCAGCCACGGCCGCTAGATAACTTGTCTTGTGTGACGCATATGATAGCCAGTTGAGTTGTGACGCGCTTTACTCCAGGAACGCAAACACGGCCGTCGACAAGCAAATGACGCGCCTTTCGCACAGCGAAGTGTCCGTTCACAAAACGATCCGCTGGCAAACACTTCTGTTTCGCTCGCAAGGTTTCGCCGTTTGCGAACGCTCCTGGTTTCTGGCAAGTCTGCGCGTGGCGCTGGCGCGTTCGTTGCAGTGTCTCCGGAGAAATGTGAGGCGTTCGAGAGCGTTCGCTTGTGTGCGTCTGTCGAGAATCCCGGTACAGTGTCGAGGTGCCGCTGATGTCTACATGCAAGGGGTTCACATGTACAGAGTGAGTGAGTGAACAAACTTTATTTGGTCCAGCAAAGCGCGATAACTCGCACACCCGGCTAATCCCAGAAGGGGACCGACAGGTCTAGCCTGCAGGCCCGGTCATGGGCGCGCTGGACAGCCAGGATTTGGTCCTCAAAGATGGGACTTCGTAGAAGCACATCCCACTCTTCCTTGGTGAACTTCGGGCCCAGCGACCCGCATTCCCAGAGCATGTGACACAAAGTAGCAGGCTCTCCACAGGCCGCGCAAGAATAATCAGGGTAAATATCGGGGTACATGTTGTTAAGGGACAGTCGGAGAGATAGGGTGTACAGCGATTCGAAAGCGGCCGTCCGGGCATTCCAGAAAGGCCGGGTAGCCCGGCAAGTAGTACACATTCACATGTACAGAGTTCCCAACGCATTTCCTGCCCCTCGACACACCAGATTGCCGCTTCACCTTGGTGTTATACAGATTGCTATGACAGTATCAACCGCCACATTTTTTTCTACAAGCGGTTCACCGATGACATTTTTCTTATCTGATAGCGATCCTAACACGTTTCGACATAAGCTTGAAGGGTATCTTTCTTAGGAGCGTCATTGTATTTTATCTTTAGATCTTCTGGTTTGTTAATGTTCTTTACAGTGTTTCGTGTTTTTTTTTTCTAGAGTTCTGTGATGTGGTGTTTTAAGTTTTGTGCAAAATCGTTAACTTACCCAGCTGTTATTTTTATCATGTTGTATATTTTATCTATATATCAACATCAATGTATTCCTCTTCCTGCAAGTTTTTCTGTAAACCCCCTTACTCAATGCCTTTGGGCCTGTGAACTGTTTTTCTATCAATAAATACGTAAACAACTTCTATCTTTCATAGCAGATTTTAACAACGCTCATCCGACAATTTTTTCTTCGTATTTGTATTCACCTGTGAACATACACTTCCTTGATGTCATTGTCACTCTAAGCAATGGGAAGCTGATAAGTAATCTTTACAGGAAAACCACGGATCGGCAGCAATATTGTGCTTGGCGTGATTACGTGGTAATCACGTCAAGCACAAGTACTCCCTACGACCAAGCAGTCCAATTCAAAAGAATATGCTCTGACAGCAGCAAATTTTCCCGCAACTGTGAACAACTTCGTAGCGCGCTCGAAAAAAAAGAGAGGTATCCAGCATGATAACGAACATCAAACGCGCAGAAGAGCTAGATCGGTCAGAGCTGCTGAGTATTAACGAAATATCCATAGAAAGTTTGCGTACTAATTTAACTTTGACACATGCGACATCAGCTACGCATGTCAACCATATTTCAAGCAAACATTCCAACATTTTAGTACAGAGCGAGCGGTTCAAAGGAATCTCGACGGAACAACCACACGTGGTATACCGACGATCGCGGAACCTTGGTGGTTTACTGACCTCATCTAAAACCACGCGCTTATGTTATGAAGGTTGTCATCCCTGCAACAAACCACACTGCAAAGTGTGCGCGCACATGACATCTAAAAAAAATTTCAAGTAGCTCATCCGACTTTTCATGAACAGTAAATGGTGACTACACATGCGACAGTACCGACGTCGTCTGTCTTCTCGAGTGTTCATCATGCCAAGTTCAATACATAGGTCAAACGGAGTCAAGTTTCAGAATTCGTTTTAATAATCATCGTGCGCATGCCTTAAGCCTCCCCCATCTACCATTGTCGAAGCATGACAGTACGCCTGGTCACGGTTTCGACAACATTAGGGCCACCATTGTTCAGTCAAGTTTCAAAACAAACCACGATATGGAAGTTCGGGAATCCTTCTTAATCCATAAATTTAACACCATTCGTTCAGGCACAAATGAGGACAATTAACATCGGCCGTAAAGTAATTTGCCCTTAAAACCAGAAAGAAACATCATTTGTCCTCTCTTGCGATTTAAATGTAGATATAAAAAGCACACACACACGTGCAATTTACCAAGCGGTAAGGGTTATCGAACGCGGGCCCTTGAGGTACCAAGCAAGCACGCTACCACTAGGCTACAGCGGCTCCTCCCACACGGTTATATAGAGTAAATAAGCCTATTGCACCGGCAGGTGTATTTATGGTTTTTGTGTAACGTAAATTGCGCTTCTAATGTGTGACAAGCACTATCTTAGCAATACATACGTTCTGCTAGCAGTCGGTGTGCATTTGTGCAGCTTTGTGCAGCTCCATCCCGTAGGAGTACTTCAACAAAGGGCGTTTGTGATAGCACATATACGCATCGTTCAGCGCATTTTTCTTCGAGAAAACACACATCTGTTCTTTGAGCTAACGTGTTTGTCAACGTTAAGTCGTACCATGAGCTGACATTCAGTGGCCACGATGCTCTCGACGTTCCTGGTTAGCCTACGCTAAGTACAGTCATGAATACGTAATCGCACGCTTTGCACAAAGACCTTGATCCTATTCGTAACACTCGGCTGAATGCCAAGCAATTCGTCATAGGCAATTTCGTCGCCGACTCCTACGCATGACACCGGCTTCCACAATGCGTGCAATCTGCGCGATTTTTTTTCCATGTTACAAGAAACTTTCGCTAAGTACTACAGCTAATGTATTCGTACCGACGAAGCCCCTCGAGAACGTTAGCTGTATCTGCAAGCTGAACTACTGGAGATTTATTAGAAATTATTATCGTCAACTGGCGAATTCGATAAAAGTTCCGCTCTATTTCGTCTTATTGTAAGAATGCGTGACTACACTAAGACACCGTGACAGGCGTATTGCTCCGTGAATACACGGCACAAACGCCTCTTATTTCAATAGAATTTAGCGTTCAGTGTGCAGAAGCAACTAGGTCACACTGCCCATGCAGTGTAACCTAGTTGAAGTCCCACCACACCAGCACGTGGGGGACTTCCGCGATGACGCCTTGAAATGCCGTGTGTAGCTTGCGTGGCTTGCGGGCTCGACTTCTAGTCGCTGCCTTTGTCCGTGCTCCCGCCACTCGCTTTGCTGGCCTTGCTGTCTTTGCTGGCCTTGCTGTCCTTGCTGGCCTTGCTGTCCTTGCTTTTCTTGCTTGAGGTGCTGGAGCTGCTGCCCTCGTTCTTGGCCTGCGCATCCTTTCCTGCAGTCTGCGCAAAAACCCGCAAATGTGCCACCTTCACAAAGGAATCGCCATACGAGCAGTCAAAAAACACGAAAGTGCATATTTGTGCTAAACATTCGGAAGAAGAAATTGGCTGCCACAAATATGTCCCTTGGTCGCAAATATAGATCGCATCATGGAACAGCGAAACGTGCATTTACAGCAATAGTCAAGGATACAATGCAAACATAGATCTGACGCCGCTCCAGCGAGCTAGTAAACCCACCAAACAAAAAAACCCGCTTGAACTAACGATAACTGAAAGCCGAATAACCTGCATGTGCAGCAATGATTTTCTTTTGGGAACGTCTTCTTCATACACAATTCAACGCAGGTGACACAAACGTATTCACCATTACCTTTGCCTGTAAAACGAGGTGGCATTAAGTAGTCACCTAGCCTGTTGTCAGTCATGTGTTACTCCGCCTGTTTAGTCTAGCATTCTGATTGTCTAGTTTTTTTGTTGTTTTTTTGTACGAGCTACTGTTTCTCTTTAGTGAACACCTGTGATGACTTGTGTTCTATCGGTCGCGTTACTGCCTTTTCCCCATCGGTATTCAACGTTCCCCTTCTCAAGGACCTGCACTATAGCACCGGTAGGAGTACCTCTGTCCGGCGAAGTTACAGAACTCATGAAACGTTCTTTCCAAATTTTGTTCGACGTATGTATTCGATATCCTGGCCCTCCAATCTACAGTATCCATTGTTTACATATTTCTAATTTTTTTGTGAATTTTGTATACGCGTTTTTGTACACGGGTTGTATCAGCACCAAACGCCACCTACGTCAGTGGTTCGCAAACACGGACGTGTTAGGGTCCTTTTGTGGACCAGTGAAATGATGAGCACTTCTTGCAGTGGGAAGTGGGGAGGGGGGCCAGGGAGAAGGAGCTATAAAACAACATACGCCGGGAAATACGCAAAAATAGACAAACGAGGCAGTGTAGTGCGGACTGCACAACACTGCAAAGTAAAATTAATAGTTGCACATTGTACATTTCTGTGCGACAGTTCCTCACCTGCAATTATGAAGCATTGTGGCCATCTTGTGGTCCCTTTCCAATCTTAGCACGCTTCCCCGCATAACACTTAGCACCGCGGCAGAGCTGTTTTCATCGCTGTACATTCATGTCATGCGGCGAAGTTATACTAAGAAGCTGGCCTGGGAAATAGCGCACTGACAACGCACACGTAGAGAAGAAAAAAGATCACAGTTTCGCCAGAAGGGCGAAGCTGTGAATGAATGATATGATATACGATGTAATACTGGTGTCACACGGGCGCTTCGAAGGCCTTCGAACCAACTGTCAATCGACTCAAAAATCATGTTTTAGCTGCTACACGGGCGGTTTCGATGGCTGCCCAGTCGATAGCCTATCGAGCTCGACGAACTATCGACTCGACGGCCATCAAAACCGCCCGTGTAGCAGCTGAAACAAGACTTTTGAGTCGATTGACAGTTGGTTCGAAGGCCTTCGAAGCGCCCGTGTGACACCAGTATAAGACTAGCAGCTTTAGCGGCAACCTCAAGTGCAATGAACATGGGCTTACTGAGTAAGCATGGTGATGCTTAAACTACCACCATTCGAGGGTCGAGCGGCAGAGACAACAGCCCAGCAGAGCTGCGAGCTCATTCATGTTGTGATATTTCTGTCACGTGCTTCACACCGCGCGACCGCGCTAAGCAGCGTGCACTTTGTACCATCGAGAAACTTGGCCCAGCATGCTCCTCCCTGCACTCGTAGACGCATTCGCGTGAGCGCTATGTGGCGAGGGCATTGTATATATGCGAGACGCCTGGAACGGAGCGCATGACCAAGGCGCTGCGTACTGCGTAACAGCGCCTTGGTCATGTGCTCCGTTCTGATGCTTCCGTTCTGATGCCCTCGCCGTAACGGACGCACAAAGGGCGTTACACAGGCTAGTCAAAGAGCTGCTTCGCATCTGAAAATGCAGCAGGCGCCATACCTACACGACGGCAACAGTACACCGAACGGCGACTTCTTTTTACAAAATCCTCTCGCCGCAACGCGTTCGGCAACAGAGCGCGCGACGAAAGAAGCTAGCGCGCGCGCCAGCGATGGCATCCGCGCAAAGTCAACGCCACCTAGGATGGCGTTGGCCGGGCTTGTTTGATCTCTGCTTCAGCCTCGTTCGGCGGTACCGCTCGCGTGCTGGTGGTGTACCGCTCGCATCGTACTTTTTACCGCGGGTAGAAGGTGGGATTCGCGGAGGGTTATGAATTTGGACTTGTATACGATATTTCGGCGACGGCAAAAGCCCGTCGACACTGTCCATGTAATTCTTATCGCAATAAAACAGGACAATGCCATGCGACCAAGCCAACTTGGTAAGCAAACCTCACATACATACATACATCCAAAGAACTTTATTGAAAGACCAGAAGGACCAGTTTAAGTCCTAAGACCCCCTCAACCAGTCGGTGGTTCCATCCAAGTCGACACCGGGAAATCCTCCGCGATGGCCCGCGCCCTCCGGACAGCCAGTAGTTGCAGACCCAGGTACGGGCTGTGTAAACTCCGCCGCCACGAGTCCTCGTCACATAAATCCGCCCCTACATTCGTGGGGCACTGCCAGAGCATGCGAGTTAGCGAGCAGCTCTCGAGGCCACAACGAGGACACTTCTTGAAAATCCGGCGCTATCCTACGATACGTTCGCGGGCAGAGATATGTACCCGTCCGCAGGAGCCTAAAAGTGATCACCTGGGCTCTGTTGAGCCTAGCATTAGGAAGGGGAAAACGCCTCCTACTCAGCTTGTAGCTAGACGTAAACCCATTGAACGTTGTCAAAGGATCCTTTCTGAGGTCAATGTTCGCCCCAGATGCCTCACCACTCCCCGCACGGTTAGTGCATTCACGTGCAAGAATGTGAGCACTGGCATTAGGATTAACCCCATCTATGCCATCGACGTGCGCTACACACCAAGGGATATGGTGACCTCCGACCCATCTCGCCTACCTGCCACCACACCGAAGGAGCCGTGCCGCCTGCTGCGAAATCAAACCTCCATAGAAGGCCCGAACGGCAGATTTTGAATCCGAGTAGACCACACAAGGCACCTCTGCCGGCGGAGCTAACGAACTGCCGATCTCCCGATCTCCTCCGCAACTGTGCACAGACGGAGGCCCGGGCCACCAGCTGCCCTTTACCATCGACAACCAACACCCCAAAGGCCAGCCGCGTACTGTACTCCGCAGCGCCCATAAAAAGCGCCACTTTAGCATTGCTACCTACACTTCGAGGAATAGCCCGAGCTCAAGCCTCACGACGGCCTGCATGGTGCACCGGATGAATATTGCGTGGAATAGGATCCACCTGAATATCCTCCCGCTGGTCTCGTGTGAGCTGAACCCCGTCAGACACCTCCACCCTAGGAGCCGCAATGCCAGCCTCATCCAAGATCTCCAGACCAGCCTTAGTGCTGGACAGACGAGCCACCTGTGCCGCAAAGTGCGCCTCAATCAGCTCATCAACCGTGTTGTGCAGTCGTAGCTCTAAAAGCCGTTTAGTGCTAGTCGTCTGCGGAATTTCCAGAATCCTCTTGAACCCGACCCTGATGAGCGTATCAATCTTCTTCTTCTCTGTTCCAGTCCATTGCAAATATGGAACCGTATAATTAAGAAGACTAATAAAGAAAGCATCAAAAACTCTTAGTAGTAGAACCTCTCTCAAACCACCACGCTTACTCGTAATCCGAGAGATCAGGCGCAGGATGTTGCTCCAGTCTTATTCTGCGGTTAAGGAATTCGCGACTCCATCTAAATGCTCGCCACCTAGCGGACGCTCCTGGAACCAGCCGATTCAAGGTCGACCTCGAAACGCGGCATGTTATCGCATTACCGCGCGCTGTAAAACAGCTCTATAGTTCCTTAATCGACACCATGCCGCCTCGAAGCAGCCCGAAAAGGAAAGAATCATCATCAAAAGACTTTTGTTGCGTGCCTCAGTGCGTGTCATCTCGATGCAAAGACAGCAACACGTCGTTTCATCGGTTCCCCAAAGAAGCAGACGACGATTCGCGCAGGGCAACATGGATTAGGAACTTGCGCATCGGCAAGAAGGTGACGGAAACTATGCTAGTTTGTTCTAGGCACTTCACTCGCGACGATTCCTTCCTCCCCGGTGAGTTCACAGGTTGTGTGTGCGCGCGTTTATGATCATGCGCGCTTTTCGAAGAGCCGGAGTGTAGTTTAGCTTAGGCAAGCGCGTGAACAAAATAGCGACATCGTTTATACGTGTATATACCTGGTGACGTTTTTTGAGCGTGCCTATGCTCAACTCGAACCGCGGTAACGTTATTGCTGACGTACTTTTGCTCGAATGCATTGTAGTAAGTAGACATAAAGCGAGCGCTTGCCTTCGTTCGCCGCCTTCGTGCCATGCGCGCGCTGCACCTCGTAATTTGTTTGGTGGTTATGGAGGTAATGTGTGATCGTTTAACGTAGCGCGTTTGCATTTCGAGTTCGCCTGGTGACAATTCATAATTTATTGCGCTCGTTCCAACTTTTCAGCCCTCGACCTGTTCACCGCGCCTCTAAGTTTGCCTTCCGGCACCGCGCATAGAGCTGCACTCTTTTAACACGTTTATTAGTGACGCATTTGTGCGCAATGGAGCAACACCGCGCACAAGTGCTCGCATCTTTCGGAGAGGCCTGCTACGCATGAACACGTACCTGCCTTCTTCAACTTCAGGCTCGCTGGAAAGGATCTTTATCCTTACGAAAATCTGATGCGGGTCTCCGAACTAGTGCGACCTTTGAACGCGCAGCGCAATTATTACCGCTGTTTCGCCGCTCAAATCTTTTAGAGCGATTAATATCAGATGTTCGGCAGCAAGAACCCTTTCGCATTCGACGAAGCATCGTGATTCAAACCCGCAATCAAGAAACTTTAGCAAAGCGCTAAGCGGAAGCGCAGCCGTGACCCTGGATATAGAAGCCATCTTTGTTTTTCTCAGCAATGTTGCCAGATGAACCACTTTTTCTGGAGTTGCGAATAGTTAAGCACATCAGTTACACGAACATTCATTAGGCCAAAAAAGAATTCAAGTTATAAACTCGTGAGAGCATAAGATATTGAACTTTCTAACCAACTTACAACTCAGACATCTGAATTATCGCAACCGTCAGAAATGAAAATGGGAGGTATCTGTTGGGCGCTAGAGTTTAAACGCGACAGGGTTGAGGAGCTCGTGTTGCAATCGGCGCCGGTTTCGGCGTAGGTGTTCACGGCTGAAATGATCCTCTCGAACTACAACAACCGCTTCTTGGATGACCCGACCATGCAAGCCCTCCACACTGGCGCAGGAGAAAATTTGATTTCTCAAAGTAAAATCCGTCACGAAAATGGCACACTACGACTTAATTGCAACTACGACGTAAACTACGACGTACGACGTTATGCTCATGCTGAAAAAGCAAATCTTTGAGAACGGCACTCGGGACGTGAGAGGTATTCTCACCCTGCACCTACCTGAGGCGTTTGACACAGTGTTGCGTCTGTACATGCCGCAGGCCGCGTGCCGATGGGCCTATAGGAGTCAAATTCCAGGCCTTTGTCAGGTCCTTCCTCATGAATAGAACCGCTACAGTTCAGGTGGAGCAAATTCGGTTGAGTGTGTACTAATTCCGCGCTCGGGGTAGCCCCCGGGGTTCAATTATCTCACCACTGCTCTTCAATATAGTCATGAAAGACGCTTCAGACAGGTTTGACGGCCTTCGGGGCATAGGTCACGCACTCATGCAGACGACATCACAATTTTGTGCCCGCGGGGCTCGCTAGCAGAATAAGAGGAAGCTCTACAGGTGGCCTTGCATGAGACGAAGGCTTACCTCGCAGACACTGGTCTCAAGCTGTCTCCGAGTAAGTCGGAGCGGCTATTTTTCCGACCGGCATGGCAGGAGGTTAGGCATCTCACGCCCCTAAACCAGTTACCCTTGGATTTGTACGCGAATAATGGGCAGAAAAGTGCTAGAGTTGACTGCGCTAAGATCCTAGGCCTGCTTATAGACGCGAAGGGATGTAATGGCTGAACAATGACCCACGTTACAGCCAAGACTGAGGACATGCTAATATTAAGTGCTAGGGTATCCAACCGAAAGAAGAGGTTAGGTGAGGACAACCACCTTCGGATGTACCGCGGGTTTCTACTCAGTCATATTAACTATGTTGCGTCAGCTTTCGTATGGACCGAAACGGAAAAGAGCAACTTAAATACACTCGCGCACAAGAGCATCAAGAGAGTGCTAAGCTAGCCCGTTACCACGAGCTCAGAGACGCTCGGCCAACTCGGAACGCACAATTCGCAACTCCAGAAAAAGTGGTTCATCTGGCAACATTGCTCAGATAAACAAAGATGGCTTCTATAGCCAGGGTCACGGCCACGCTTTCGCGTAGCGCTGTGCTAAAGTTTCTTGATTGCGGGGTCGAATCACGATGCTTCGTCGAAGGCGAAAGGATTCTTGCCGCCGAACATCTCATATTAATCGGCCTGAAAAGGACTTGAGCGGCGAAACAGCGGAAATAATTGCGCTGTGCGTTCAAACGTCGCACTTGTTCGGAGACCCGCACCAGATTTTTTTTTTTTTTCAGAATAAAGAGCCTTTCCAGCGAGCCTGAAGTTGATGAAGGCGGGTGTTCATGCATAGCAGGCCTCTCCGAAAGATGCAAGCAACTGATTTCGATACAACTGATTTGAGTACAAATGCGCCACTTATAAACGTGTTGAAAGAGTTCAGTTCTATGCGCAGTGCCGGAATACAAACTTAGAGGCGCGGTGAACAGGTCGTGGGTTCGAAAATTGAAACGAGCGCAATAAATCCTCAATTGCCACCAGATTTCTTTCTTTGAACTTTGAACTTTATTATTAATAAACAAAATACAGTAAAGAAAAACATGTTAACATCAGGATCCATCAGGATACTAGCAGAATGCTAGTATGGATCCATGCAATTATAACATACATTAATTACAGGCAGGAGATAGAGTTATACAATGAACGACATTTTAGCTTAAGATGGAGATGATTTTGAAAAACATATGACTTGTACACAGATACAGAACACATTGAAAAGAAGAAATCCAACTTATACACTACAGTTTGAGCAGGTTTTTGGTGTACATACTGAACATAATAATACATCTAATATTTCTGTACATGTGTTAAAGCATTCCTGGTCAGCATACAAAACATTAGTTTAACATCACGTCACTTTTCATCGGCATGCAAACGCGCTCGTTAAACGACCGCACATTACCTCCATAACCATCAAACAAAATACGAGGCGCAGCGCGCGCATGGGACGAAGGCGGAGAACCGATTAAGGCAAGCACTCGCTTTGCATCTACTTACTACAATGCATGCGGGCAAAAGTACGCCAGCAATTATATTACCTCGGTTCAAGTTGGGCATTGACACGTTCAGAAAACGTTACCAGATATACACGCATAAGCAATGTCGCTATTTTGCTCACGCGCTTGCCTAAACTAAACTACACTCCGGCTATTCGAAAAGCGCGCATGATTGGTAAACGCGCGCACACACAAATATAATCTGTACTCACCGGGGAGGAAGAAATCGTCGCAAGTGTCTGGCATAAACTAGCATAGTTCCCGTCACCTTCTTGCCGATGCGCAAGTTCCTAATCCATGTTGCCCTGCGCGAAGAGTCGTCTGCTTCTTTGGAGAACCGATGAAACGACGTGTTGCTGTCTTTTGATGAGGATTATTTCTTTTTAGGGCTGCTTCGAGGCGGCATGGCGTCGATTAAGGAACTATAGAGCTGTTTTACAGCGCGCGGTAATGCGATAACATGCCGCGTTTCGAGGTCGACCTTGGATTGGCTGGTTCCAGGAGCGTCCGCTAGGTGGCGAGCATTTAGATCGAATCGCGAATAACATAGACGAGATAAAAGACGCGCCGGTCGCTGCCCAGGTGGTTGGGCTGTCGTCAACCGAGGCGGGCAGGCGGATCCTGGACGAAGTTGGCATGGTTCCTAGGATAATGGAGGAACGGAGGATACCACTGACGCGGGAAACGAGGGCGACCTACATGGTGGGGCCCTTCCCGCGAAACGTAAATCCACAGCATAACGAGGGTAGACGTAAAGCCCGTGCACGAACCATCTTGCAGAGAGTTAGGGATGACATAGACTCCGTGGTCTTCGTCGATACGGCGCAGTACGGGAACACGAGAACATTCGCATCGTCGGTGACAGACGGGCGGGGGGTGCTTCGCTCATCAGCCTCGGTAAGGGCGGCCACCCCTGGTATAGCCGGGCAAATCGCGGTTGCCCTGGCCTTGTGTGACCCAGAGCTTTTCTACGTTTACACCGATTCGCGAGACACAATCACGGCGTTCGAAATGGGTAACTTTGCTTGATTGGCGCCCCCGTTCTAGAGAAGACGGCTTGCCCCGGTTCTATTATATTACATGGTTCCCCGCACACATAGGGACGAACGTTCTCGATAGCTTCCCAAACCTCAATGAGCTGGCTCATGACCGTGCGAGACAACTCACGCGCCGCGGCGGTCTGGCGGCTCCGGAGGGGCGGGAAGAAATCAGCAGAACGAACCACTTCTCACATGCAATGAAATTACTAAACATTACCAACTTGGCAGGACAGTACACTCTTCCTCATCCGAAGCTCAGCGGAGGTCAGTCAGTTACTCTTCGAATGTTGCAGACGGGTTCTTTCCCGTCCCGGGGCTTCCTCAGTGGGTTATAATCGGACGTGGACCCTGGCTGTCCCGACTGCAGTGAAACCTTTTGTTCTATGGCTCACATGCTCTGGCGATGTCCCGCGTTGCCTAATGACGTTCTCTCCTGCGAAGCTGAATGGGAAAAGGCCATCACAAGCACGGTGCTCCAAAAACAAGCCCAGGCTATCCAGAGGGCCCACAAAAGGGAGGAGCGTCATGTGGTTCTGTCCACCACGTGGGTGCGGCGAGCGGTTACAACGGCCTCCCGCTAGGGAGTCCTTACAGTAGTGTCATGAGTAAAGGGGCCCAAGGCACGCGTGCCATGACGGAGAGAAAAGATGGTGCGCGAAAGAATATTTGGTGGGTGGCTGGCTCGTGGCGCGCCATCCGAGCCGCTATCAAAGATGGACAAGGTTGAGCTGTGGATCTGCTGCGTGGCTACAGTCGGGGAAGGTTTCATCGGTAGCTTCGTACTGCCGACGGGAGCAGCGCATGTTCGGTTCGAGAGGCCGTGACGCTGGCACTCCGTGGCGTGGCCGTTGACCTCGACGACATTCGGGCGAGGCTCTTCAAAGGTGTTGCAGCCTCTTGCGGCAGTTCCGGAGACATTCGCAGCAGTCCCCCTTCAAAGGTCGGCCAGCAACAATCCCCTGACGCACCACGTCAACATTTCGAGTAAAGGTCGAGGCTGCGGGTAGGCCTAACTCGGTAGCGGCGACTGCCACGTCAGCCGGGAGGACAGGCGGCGGATGCCGACGGATCGGATCGCATGGGCTCTACCTGAGCGACGACTGCTGCCTGTCCAATTCTTCGATACCGGCAATGAGGACACACCACCGAGGGGATTCAGTCGTCGAGTCCGCGCGGCAAAGTAAGGCGGTTGAACACGGGCGTCCACCGCGTACGTGGAAGCGAGGCACATTGTTAGTGGACTACGGTTAGGACTGTGCCTAACGCGGAGGAGCATTGAACATTGCGGACAAATTATTTGTTTTTGTGTGTGCGTTGCTTTCTCTTGCTTTATTCGTTCCCTATGTTCCCTTGAGATAATGTTCTCTCCTGCCGACATCGTCGTCAGGCGTCTCTCTCTCAATCTATGCTCTGCAAGCGCTCCCGAGATCCGTGACAAGTAGCTCCTCAGGATTCAGTAAAGTTCATTGTCTGTCTGTCTGTCTGTCTGTCTGTCTGTCTGTCTGTCTGTCTGTCTGTCTGTCTACGACTTAACTGAAACATAAACACATGATATCTCGGACTAGAATTTGAATGCTCGAAAAAGCATAATTATGTTAAGAGCAAGTCCAAGTAATTTCAGACCATTATAGCGAAGGCATAAGAGTATTGGATTCTGCATGCAAACGGGCCCAGTGGCTCTGTAACACGGCACTCTCAGAAAACGCGAAGCTTAAGGGCTACTTGAACGCGAAAAACCTTGTCTGTCTGTCTGTCTGTCTGTCTGTCTGTCTGTCTGTCTGTCTGTCTGTCTGTCTGTCTGTCTGTCTGTCTGTCC
>CM023484.1:136681034-136815970 GCA_013339685.2 Hyalomma asiaticum | reverse complement strand
AACGACAATTTCGCAGAAAGGACGAGCCAGCAGCATTGAACGTGCGGTGGTCATTTGCAGATGCAACATGATGGCGAAGGGCATTTCAATTTCACGCTGTTCGAGAAATAAAATGAAGCAAGGAAGGTAGCTGTGTGTGAACGTGATTTTAAAACCTGTAGCGGGTGACCACTGCGTTGCTATATCCTTGCGGGTGAGGTGATGTACTGCATGCGGTTAAGTGAACTGTATAAAACCTTATGAAAGGAACCAAGGCTGGCAATCGTACGGCGGTTCAAGAATGACTGTAACTCAGATTTTTCTTTTAGGGCGGATATGCTTATGTCATATGAAAAGAATGAATAAATGTATCTTGCAGCGCGATTTTGGAAATACTCAAGCGCGGTGATGAGGTATTTCTGATATTGGTCCCAGGGTTGTGAGGCATGTCAACTTTAGGTCTGATGAGTGACCTGAACGCTAGTAGTCTCACGTCCTCTGGGGCATGATGCAGTGGCGCCTCACAAAATCAATTGGTTGGTGCGCCGATGATGGTATGCTGTTGATATGTGTGCCCCAGATAAGATTAAAGGAAATTACACCTAAGTACTTGAGTGGTGTGACTGTTTCAGTGGGGCTGCTGGCTATTGCGTAAGAAGATGGGACGGGTCCACACGTAAAGTACATGTGTTTGCATTCTTTTTATTAAGAGTCATTACCCACCGGGCACACCAAGAATACACGTGGTTAAGGTTTTGTTGCAGTGTATCTTCGTTAGAAGTGTTGTTTATGGTATTATAAATCACGAAGTGGTCTGCGAACATCCTAATCTTGCAAGTAACATGAAGGGGTAGGTCATTGATGGGGTAGGTCATTGACGTTCCCTTCACCGGCCTACGACTCTCCTTCGCGCTGCCAGCGTGCACTAGGCTCACCGAGGGGCGCCGACAGCGGACCTTTTTCTAACTGGCGCAGTCGACTCCAGGTTCGGACAGCCCGCAGCGAAGGAGAGTCGTAGGCCGGTGAAGGGAACGTTTTATTTCACTGCTCCAAAAAGCGTCTGTCCAGGCTGAAGCCCGAACCCCCGCCCTCTTGCCAGGGAAGAGCCACCTTACATACACCGGTTGCTCCGCCCCTGAACCCCTCACAGCCAATCACAAACGCCGATCGAAACTCCGACGCCGCACTAACAAAAGACAATCATGAACAATACAGTAGGTACGCTTGCTGCCCACCATGCCGCGGGGAAGGGCGCCAGCCTTACCAGGTGGCGACTACAGACATTCCTGGACATGCTGCCTAACACCCGTCAAACCGGTTTCCAGTTACCAGCTAGGCCGTTCCCAGCTGTACAATGAACTTCCACAATGGTCGCCACCTGCCCAGCATGTCCACCACGTGGCTGTGCGCCTTCTCACAAACCCGAACCACATTCTCTTGTTTGAGGCCGGCACACGGCGATAGCGATATCCCGCGCTTTTCACGTCCCGTATATGCCAGGCCACAAGCAGCAACGCAATGCTCGTGCCCCTGAGACTGACTCCTGGTGAGCGACCTGCAGAGATAAAGAACTTCATCGCGGGCCGAGATTATTCATTGGAGCATGGAAGGCACGAACCCCGCTCATCGTCGCCTGCTAGATACCGATCGCCAAGTCCTGTGTCTCCTCGTGACGCTCGCCGACGTCGTTCACCCAGCCCTGCGAACACGGAAAACGGAGTCCAGCGACCTCCAGAGGTGAGGCCGCTGACGCCGACTGCATCGAACATCCTCCATCATGACGACAACGACGACAGCAGACTACCGTCCAGGCACATTCGGGTGTTCAAAGGCAAGTCGTGACGTTGGATATACTGGTTACGATAGACGACGAAGTTACAGCTTTAATCGATACTGGTGCCGGTCAACTGGGTCATGAGCGGGGAGCTTGCATCAAAGTTTGCAAAGATTGGACAGGGTCGCAGATCCGCACCGCTGGAAGTCATTTACTAATTCCCGTAGGCAGATGCACGGCTCGGGTAAACATTCGAGGATTTACGTACGTCGGGCCCTTCATTGTACTGCCCAGTTGTTCGATAACTTGATACTCGGGATGGACTTTTTGCAGGCTAACGGAGCCATAATAAAATTGGAAAAATCAAGCGTCACCTTCTCTACAGCGAAAGCTATAGCGAATGGTCCTGGCGCCGACAATAACGCCGAAAACGCCCTGCGAATTGTCGCAGACAACATAACAGTAGCGCTAAGAGGCAGCCTGCTGACCTTGGTAATGTGCGACGCATTCGACGGCTGCGAGGGCTTCGCTGAGGCAAACATTCCGTTACTGTTGGAGCGGAACCTTTGTATTGCACGAGGCCTCGTTCAGCTCCAGAACCGTCGTTCACTGGTGCTGCTGACAAACTTTGGTAACGAATATCAACACGTACCGCAAGGCACAGCTGCCGCCTTCCTCCAGGAAATTGCTCACTTCACTGATCTCGCCTCGCTAGGAGCTGTTTCACACAGTACATCACAAGATGTCAACCTAAGCAATCGTATTCAGGTAAACACAGGCTTGCAGGAACTACCGAAACAGCAACTGCTAGACCTCAGTCACTTCTCTGACTACTTCGCTACTGAGTCAAAGGTTCGGCGCACTTCCGTTACGAAGCATCGGACCTTCACAGACGAGTCAGCGCGCCCCGTTCGCCAGCACCCGTACCGCGTTTCGTCCACAGAGCGAGATGTGACAAAACGCCAAGTAGAAGAAATGCTACAGGACGACAGCATTCAGCCCTCCATGAGTCCATGGACGTCACCCGTCATTTTGGTTAAAAAGGACAACACACAACGTTTCTGTGTAGACTACCGGCGGCTTAACAGTGTCACCAAACGCGACGTCTCTCCCCTGCCGAGGATCGATGACGCCTTGGACCGTTTACGGCACGCCAAATTTTTCACGTCATTGGATCTCAAGTCAGGGTACTGGCAGATTGAAGCAGATGAGCGCGACCGAGCAAAAAAGGAGTTTGTGACTCCTGATGGATTATATGAATTTAAAGGGCTCCCATTCGGCCTGTCTCCGGCACCGGCAACGTTTCAGCGGATGATGGATACAGTTCTCGGCGAGGAAGGATTGAGTGCTCATTTAGAAAACCGCTTATCTGATTGGCAATAGAGAGCTAGAATTCGATTAGCTTACAGCATGATGATGTAAGCGATATAGGCCGGTAACGAAGACCGATCACCTTTTTTGTGTATGTTATTAATTTCAGAAACGCGTAATTCTCCTTCGTTAAAGGGACAGTCTAGCGATCTATCTTAGTATTATGAAGTCTCAACGATTTTATAAAGCAAATAGAAATGATGAAAAACGTACTCTGCAGCAAAGCTTACCTTTAGTTTGAATAAATACTGACACCCAACGTTTCGACGCCCGTTCTGACTTTTCTTCAGTGGTGACTGTGTGGCAAAGTACCCGGGCTAGCGTTTACTAAGTGGTTTTCGTCCTCTCCACCTTAGTTCTTTTTGCACCAAGGCTGTCTTATGTTTTCTTCTCCACCGCTTCTGAAGGTAGTCGACATATGCTGCGCTCGGCACTGTATTCTCAGCTTACATGGGCTGGGAATATAATGTGGGCTTACGCTACATTCAAGCAAAAGCTCAAGGGTTTAACATTAACCGTGCTCTACAATCGGTGAAGGTAGTACACGCGCCTGTGCTAGTTAATAACAAGGGAGCCTGTTCATGAAAAACGGAATCCGCCGAATGATAGAACTAAGCTGGAGCGCATACGAAGGACACTTTCAAATCGTGACAAGCAGTTCACTACTATCCCGGAAGTGTAAAGCGTTCGACCACTACTTGCTAGCAGTGATAAATGACGGTGCCGACACTTGGGGAACACACGTGAAAAGAAAGGTTAAGGAGCACGCAGCACGCGATCGAAAGACGACTGATGTGCGTAACATTGAGAGGTCAAACAATGGCAGAATGTATCGGCGAACAAACAGATGTAAACAGACATTCTAGTCGACGCTAAGCGAAAGAGAAGGAGCTGGACAGGACATGGAATAAGGTAACCGGTACTCAACTAAACCGAAGTGTTACTGAGCGATGAGAAACGCAGCCGTGGGTGACAGCGATTATATGGGGTGCCGAAATCAAAAGTTCTCAGGAATAAAAGAGAACCATCTAGCCCAAGGTAGTGAGAATTGGAGATCACTAGGAGAGACCTGCGCCCTTCAGGGGATATAAAACAGTCCGAGAGTGACGATGATGATGATCACTATCACTATAAAGACAAACTGCTTTGCCTGCGCACGCCAGACCGAGAGCGTCGCACTTACCTGTAAGGCTAGGGACACCCAAACTGCACAACACAAAATGAGAGAAACAAGCTGAAGTCGCACTGAGCAATAAAGATTGATTCCGTGGAATCACGTTCACCTTACACAAAGGCGTTATGCATATGAGATCCTTCTCATAACAATTGAGGACGTACGTGACAGTTTACTTTCAAAAATATGCTGGAATGGCAGACACTCATTTTAATTGTTTGTCGAACGTTTGTCGGACACAGAAATTCGCTTGCTTCAACCTAGTTTTCAAGTTTCTTACTCGAATCGTATTCCCAACATCCCCTTAACATGTCAAAGTGGAACCCTTAAGTGAGCAATATTATGTGACATGAGTTATTTTTACACATTACAAGCTTCTACTGTGGTGCTAAACGGGTTCGAGCACCAGTGTATGATGATATCTTTTGGCAACGATTCATAATCTGATTCCCGGGACTTTAGTGGCTGACCTTCCATGAGTGTAGTGTGTCGCAATGTTTGTCTCAGATAAGCAGGAAATTAAAGTGGTAATAGGCTGTGCACTCGTGTATCAACGATTCTGTTTAAAATGTCTCGCATCAACTGGAAATTGTAACGTGAACAACTTGAGAAATCATCATTGCATAGACCTTGTGTACAGAGGACGCATTTCTACTTATTGTAGCCGAATTTGATTCACTGATTTCCCTCACATTGGTGACATGTTTCACGCGTGACGAGACTCTCAGCCTCTCGAGAAGGAAAGTACACTACGCGTACCTCAAAGGACCAAGAACAATCATAAGCGTCATCAGTAATTTGGTTGCAAGGAAAAACGTCTCCATCGAACGTGGGGTATCAGAAAGGGGATAATGGTTAAGTTCCAGTGTGAAAGACGGTGAGGCGCACTTGGTACCATAGTGTTTAAATACCTTGTTGTTCCTCCCGTAAAAGGATAGAGTTTAGACATCGGCATTATGTCCACCCTACCTAGGGTTCTTTGTGCTTCTTGAGCCTAATATTTCTGACTATACTGTTATTCAATTTTCACTTAAGCAGTAAACATACCGACGTGCTTCATTCAATTGTTTACAAGTTCTGATGGATTTTTATTGTCTTTCCTGCTTTCAGAAAGTAAAGGGCTACGCCGACATCGGTGCTCACCCACTGAATTTAAAATCAAGCTGCGCTCATTGGCCATCGACGGTGAAATTTCTGTCTCGTTCAACGTCAAAATATAAATGCACATTTGAAATAAAGCCCGCATTTTATTCGCGGACATTGTCTGAAGGTATTCCTTCTCTTTAGAGTGTGCACATGCGTGTTACCGTGAAATGTGATCATTTCTGCCTTCGGTCGTCGCCACGCTTCCATTAACTGCAGCGGGTACCCAGTCAAAGACAGCTCTCGCTCATAATGTGCGTGGTTACCTTCAGCGAAGAAAATGCTTAGCGATACAGTTCGCTCTATAATTTCCTGGCAAGAAATTACTTTACCTGAGAAAGACAAGCAAGATTATTCTCAACGGACCAGCTAGAGAAAAGGAATTTAAAATTGGCACTCGGCCTTTAGAATGTAAGAACGAATACGTATCAATAACAAAGTAACATAGCCCTCAAGAAGAAATCCTTCGTAGAATAAGGGTGGCATACGGGAAGCGGGGAGCAAGGGGGGTCGAGATATATATATATATAGAACACCGCACCGGCAGCATCCCTCACCCAGACGAGCAAGCCTTCCGCAACACAGAACATCGCCTCGAAAGCATCGCTGCCCGCAATGAAGTCCCAATCTACACGTCAGGCCTCTAGCCTACCGTCGCCTGCCGGTGTTACGTCACTTTTGCTGTCTCAACCACGGTACGGAATCCGGAACAGGGGCAAACCAAGAGAGGAACGACTTGACTACCACTACGCCAGCTGGGTCAGAGTATTTTGTCTAATGGCTTATTGAACATATCATATTAAGGACAAGGGAGGTTATAAAAAAATTCACGCATCTCCACGAAGTGAGCCATGACGAGTGGGCGAAGCACTGGGGATTGTTCGGTGTTTCTGTAAATCACCCGTGACATTGCCCACTCATGAATGTAAATGAGTGGCAACGTGTGTCTATTTACACATGCGTTGTCATTTATGCTCCTGGTTTTTATGAGGTTCCTACGCTCCCATGTCGTAGATCGTGCCGATTTGCGGATTACTTTTAGTTAACGCGCATGCTGCGAATCCTTATGGTTCAACTGCGCACAAGAGAAATCTCCCACCGGCACTACATTGCAGGTCAAGATCCAGTGCCTATATATATGGGGTGGCCGGTGAACGGTTGCCCAGCGCAAGCAGTCGGTTTGTTTTTTTTTCAGTCAAGAAACTCGCTAGCAGACGCTGCCTGCGTCAGCTTGCTCTCGCGGGCGAGGGCGCGTTCTCGTTCCTTGCAAGCTTGGGCCAGCTGTTGCGCATGCGCAGTGGGGGTGTGGACGCCAATGGACAACGGACATAGCCCCGAGCAAGAGATGCTCCGCATCTAAAACGGACTCTTGTGAATCGCTCATTTCGATACTTAGAATGTATGTCGCGGCATGTAGTGCTCCTAAAGGTTTGCGGCTAAGGCTGCAGTCGGCCACATCGGAGATGTAGTCAAGGTGTAACAATACCTTACATCGTGCGTCTGTTGAACTAACCAGCATACTAATCGGTCATTATGAATAATCAGGAAAAGATCTGCGCAATCACGAAATACCGCTAGTTCAATCTTCTCAAATTACAGCTGAAGAATCAAAAATGCTTGAATTATACCGGTCACAGAAGTTAACTGATTTGCATGTTAAAAAAATTACAGCATATCCACGGAGTGAGTGATGATGAGTGGGCGAAGCTCGGGAGGTTCATCGTAGATCGTGCCGAGTTCCGGATTAATTTAGTTTACGCGCACGCTACGAATCCTCACGGTTCAACTATGCACAAGTGAGATCTCCCACCGGCACTTCATTGCAAGTCAAGATCCAGTGCATATATATATATATATATATATATATATATATATATATATATATATCAATAAATACGTAAACCTTTAAACCTTAAATACGTAAACCTATCAATAAATACGTAAACAACTTCTATCTTTAATAGCAGATTTTAACAACGCTCATCCGACAATTTTTTCTTCCTATTTGTATTCACCTGTGAACATACACTTCCTTGATGAGATTGTCACTCTAAGCAAAGGGAAGCTAAGTAATCTTTACAGGAAAACCACGGATCGGCAGCAATATTGTGCTTGATGTGATTACGTGGTAATTACGTCAAGCACAAGTACTCCCTACAGCCAAGCAGTCCATTTCAAAAGAATGTGCTCTCATAGCAGCAAATTTTCCCGCAACTGTGAACAACTTCGTAGCGCGCTCGAAAAAAAAAAGGAGAGGTATCCAGCATGATAACGAACGACATCAAACGCGCAGAAGAGCTGGATCGGTCAGATCTGTTGAGTGTTAACGAAATATCCAAAGAAAGTTTGCGTACTAATTTAACTTTGGCACATGCGACATCAGCTGCACATGTCAACCATATTTCAAGCAAATTTTCCAACATTTTAGTACAGAGCGAGCGGCTCAAAGGAATCCCGACGGAACAACCATTTGTGATACACCGACGATCGCGGAACCTTGGTGGTTTACTGACCTCACCTAGAACCACGCGCTTATGTCATGAAGGTTGTCATCCCTACAAAAAACCACGCTGAAATGTGTGCGCGCACATGACGACATCTAACACAGTTTCAAGTAGCTCATCCGACTTTTCATGAACAATAAATGGTGACCACACATGCGACAGTACCGACGTCGTCTATTTTCTCGAGTGTTCAACATCCAAAGTTCAATACATGGGTCAAACGGAGACAAGTTTCTGAATTCGTTTTAATAATCATCGTGCGCATGCCTTAAGCCTCCCCCATCTACCATTGTCGAAGCATGACAGTACGCCTGGTCACGGTTTCGACAAAATTAGGGCCACCATTATCCAGTCACGCTTCAAAACAAATCACGATATGGAAGATCGGGAATCCTTCTTAATCCATAAATTTAACACCATTCGTTCAAGCACAAATGAGGACAATTAACATCGGCCGTAAAGTACTTTGCCCTTAAAACCAGAAGGAAACATCATTTGTCTTCTCTTGCGATTTAAATGTAGATATAAAAAATTCACAGCATATCCACGGAGTGAATGACGATTAGTGGGCGAAGCTCGGGATGTTCATCGTAGATCGTGCCGAGTTCCGGATAAATTTAGTTAACGCGCATGCTACGAATCCTCACGGTTCAACTATGCACAAGTGAAACCTCCCACAGGCACTTCATTGCAAATCAAGATCCAGTGCATATATATATATATATATATATATATATATATATATATATATATATATATATATATATATATATATATATATGGGTTGCCGGTGAACGCTTCTCCAACGCGAGCAGTCGGTATTTCTCAATCAAGAAACTCGCTAGGAGACGCTGCCTGCGCCAACGTTGTCTCTCGCGGGTGAGGGCGCGTTCTCTTTCTTCGCGAGCTGGTACAGCGTTCATTTAAGAAAGAGCGTTTCCATCAACGCGCGCCTTTCGCTCTCTCTCTCTCTCTCTCTCTCTCTCTCTGTCTCTCTCTCTCACAAGACAGCAGATGGAAGAGTGTGAGAGAGAGAGAGAGGCACGCGCTCGCCCTCGGCGCGTGCGTGCCTCCCGGTAGGCACGCGCCGGTGGCTACCTACTACAGGGGACGCACGACCCACGCCTTAAGGAGCTTCGCCCCTAAAAGCATACACACATGTGCAATTCACCAAGCGGTAAGGGTTATCGAACGCGGGCCCTCGAAGATGATGATGATTGTGGTTCGGTTAGGAAAGGGCGCTAATTTCTGCAGCCCATGTAGGGAGCACGGCTAAGCGTCCGTGGGGGTGGGGGAAAGGGAGTGAGAGAGATAGAGAGGAGAGAAAGGCCGTAGTGGAGGGCTCCGGAAATTTAGACCACCTGGGGTTCTCTAACGTGCACTGAAAACGCACAGTACACGGGCCTCTGGCATTTTCGCCTCCATCGAAAATATCAAGCAAGCACGCTACCACTAGGCTACAGCGGCTCCTCCCACACGGTTATATAGAGTAAATAAGCCTATTGCACCAGCAGGTTTTGTGTAACGTAAATTGCGCTTCTAATGTGTGACAAGCACTATCTTAGCAATACATACGTTCTGCTAGCAGCCGGTGTGCATTTGCGCAGCTTTGTGCAGCTCCATCCCGTAGGAGTACTTCAACAAAGGACGTTTGTGATAGCACATATACGCATCGTTCAGCGCATTTTTCTTCGAGAAAACACACATCTGTGCTTTGGACTAACGTGTTTGTCAACGTTAAGTCGTACCATGAGCTGACATTCAGTGGCCACGATGCTCTCGACGTTCCTGGTTAGCCTACGCTAAGTACAGTCATGAATAAGTAATCACACGCTTTGCACAAGGACCTTGATCCTATTCGTAACACTCGGCTCAGTGCCAAGCAATTCGTCATAAGCAATTTCGTCGCCGACTCCTACGCATGACACCGGCTTCCACAATGCGTGCAATCTGCGCGATTTTTTTTCCATGTTACAAGAAACTTTCGCTAAGTAAGCTAATGTATCCGTACCGACGAAGCCCCTCGAGAACGTTAGCTGTATCTGCAAGCTGACCTACTGGAGATTTATTAGAAATTATTATCGTCAACTGGCGAATTCGATAAAAGTTCCGCTCTATTTCGTCTTATTGTAAGAATGCGTGACTACACTAAGACACCGTGACAGGCGTATTGCTCTGTGAATACACGGCACAAACGCCTCTTATTTCAATAGAATTTAGCATTCAGTGTGCAGAAGCAACTAGGTCACACTGCCCATGCAGTGTAACCTAGTTGAAGTCCCACCACACCAGCACGTGTGGGACTTCCGCGATGACGCCTTGAAATGCCGTGTGTAGCTTGAGTGGCTTGCCGGCTCGACTTCTAGTCGCTGCCTTTGTCCGTGCTCCCGCCACTCGCTTTGCTGGCCTTGCTGTCTTTGCTGGCCTTGCTGTCTTTGCTGGCCTTGCTGTCCTTGCTGGCCTTGCTGTCCTTGCTTTTCTTGCTTGAGGTGCTGGAGCTGCTGCCCTCGTTCTTGGCCTGCGCATCCTTTCCTGCAGTCTGCGCAAAAACCCGCAAATGTGCCACCTTCACAAAGGAATCGCCATACGAGCAGTCAAAAAGCACGAAAGTGCATATTTGCGCTAAACATTCGGAAGAAGAAATTGGCTGCCACAAATATGTCCCTTGGTCGCAAATATAGATCGCATCATGGAACAGCGAAACGTGCATTTACAGCAATAGTCAAGGATACAATGCAAACATAGACCTGACGCCGCCCCAGCGAGCTAGTAAACCCACCAAACATAAAAACCCGCTTGAAGTAACGATAACTGAAAGCCGAATAACCTGCATGTGCAGCAATGAATTTCTTTTGGGAACGTCTTCTTCATACGCAATTAAACGCAGGTGACACAAACGTATTCGCCATTACCTTTGCCTGTAAAATGAGGTGGCATTAAGTAGTCACCTAGCCTGTTGTCAGTCATGTGTTACTCCGCCTGTTTAGTCTAGCACATGATAGTCTAGTTTTTCATATTGACCAGCTTACAGCGCAAACGGGGACGAAGACGAAGGAAAGACAAGGTGACAACACGAGCGCTGACTCTCAACTAAAGTTTATTCCAAGAAACGACACAATATGAATTGTCACCAACTCGCCCAGATTTCCGTTCTCGTTCAGTCTAGTTTTTCTTGCGAGCTACAGTTTTTTTTTTTTTTAGTGAACGCCTGCGATGACTTGTGTTCTATCGGTCGCGTCACTGCCTTTTCCCCGTCAGTATTCAACGTTCCCCTTCTCAGGGGCCTGCACTATAGCACCGGTAGGAGTACCTCTGTTCGGTGAAGTTACAGCAGTCATGAAACGTTCTTTCCAAATTTTGTTCGGCGTGTATATTCGATATCCTGGCCCTCCAATCTACAGTATCCATTGCTTACATATTTCTAATTTTTTGTGAACTTTGTATACGCTTGTTTTTGTACACGAGTTGTATCAGCACCAAACGCCACCTACGTCAGTGGTTCGCAAACACGGACGTGTTAGGGTCCTTTTGTGGACCAGTGAAATGATGAGCACTTCTTGCAGTGGGGAGGGGGGCCAGGGAGAAAGGAGCTATAAAACAACATACGCCGGGAAATACGCAAATATAGACAAACGAGGCAGTGTAGTGCGGACTGCACAACAATGCAAAGTAAAATTAATAGTTGCATACATTTCTGCGCGACAGTGCCTCACCTGCAATTATGAAGCATTGTGGCCATCTTGTGGTCCCTTTCCAATGTTAGCACGCTTCCCCACATAACACTTACGCACCGCGGCAGAGCTGTTTTCATCGCTGTACATTCATGTCATGCGGCGAAGTTATACTAAGAAGCTGGCCTGGGAAATAGCGCACTGACAACGCGCACGTAGAGGAGAAAAAAGATCACAGTTTCGTCAGAAGAGCGAAGCTGTGAATGCTATAGCAATGCATGATGTGATATACGATGTAATACTAGCAGCTTTAGCGGCAACCTCAAGTGCAATGAACATGGGCTTATTGAGTAAGCATGGTGATGCTTAAAGTACCACCATTCGAGGGTCGAGCGGCAGAGACAACAGCCCAGCAGAGCTGCGAGCTCATTCATGTGATATTTCTGTCACGTGCTTCACACCACGCGACCGCGCTAAGCAGCGTGCACTTTGCACCATCGAGAAACTTGGCTCAGCGCAGCGGCATCAAGGGAGCACGCTCCTCCCTGCACTCGTAGACGCATTCGCGTGAGCGCTATGTGGCGAGGGCATTATATATGTGTGAGACGCCTGGAACGGAGCACATGACCAAGGCGCTGCGTACTGCGTAGCAGCGCCTTGGTCATGTGCTCCGTTCTGATGCTTCCAGTCATGTGCACTTGTGATGGCTGCCGAGATATGCCAAGCTTGTGATATAAAAACGGGTATGCTTTTCACCGGGCGTTTTACCCCTTATAGAGTTACTGTATATGTTCCGTACTGGAGCACCCCAAGGGTAACATATACTGTAATTCTAACCGCTTACAGCCGTGTATGTAGTGTGTTTGGCGAATAAGCGCGGCGCTGACGTCACGGCGCCGTGATGACGCTGCACGCGTCATAGCCATGCCTCTGGAATCTGGGGAATCCCCGCTTCGGCGCTCCTTCCTAGATATTTACGCCAACGGCGCGACGGGCGCATAGGGGAATGTATTCACACGCCGTTGATGCATGAATCCTCAAGTCCCTATACAATCTTTAAATGCGAGGGAGGGCAGGCGGGTTGTAACATAAGCGGCACGCCTCTCCCCCCTCCCATCTACTTGCATTGGTCATGTGCTCCGTTCCAGGCGTCTCGCATATCTATAATGCCCTCGCCACATAGCGCTCATGCAAGTGCCTCTACGAGTGCAGGAAGGAGCACGCTCGTTTGATGCCGCTGTGCTGGGCCAGAACGAAGACTGTCCATGTAATTTTTATAGCAAAAATTAACACCATCTTCCCACAGGGAACCCTGATGGGATGCGAAGCAGCAGCGTTGCGCACGGGTGGCGTCACGGGTTGAACGGCGCTAGCTTCGCATCCCATCAGGGTTCCCTTTGGGAAGATGGTGTTAATTTTTTTGTCTGTCGCGGTAGCGGATCGAGCGGCGGTAGCCGCAGGTGTTGCGGGCGAACGGACGAGGTGGCAGCTGCGGCGAGCGCGCGGCAGGCGAAGGAGAGAGTGACGTCAGCGCGCAATGCGAGGGGAGCGTGACGTCAACGCGCAGCTGCGGCGTGACCTACTTGGCACCGCTCCAACACCTGCGGCGAGGGCAGCGCGTTGCCCTCGCCCTCGCCGTACGGACGCACAAAGGGCGTTACACAGGCTAGTCAAAGAGCTGCTTCGCATCTAAAAATGCAGCAGCGCAAACAACACCAGGCGCCGTACCTACACGACGGGAACAGTACGCCGAACGGCGACTTCTTTTTACAAAATCCTCTCGCCGCAACGCGTTCGGCAACAGAGAGCGCGACGAAAGAAGCTGGCGCGCGCGCCAGCGATGGCATCCGCGCAGTCAACGCCACCTAGGATGGCGTTGGCCGGGCTTGTTTGATCTCTGCTTCAGCCTCGTTCGGCGGTACCGCTCGCATGCTGGTGGTGTACCGCTCGCATCGTACTTTTTACCCACGGGTAGAAGGTGGGATTCGCGGAGGGTTATGAATTTGGACTTGTATACGATATTTCGGCGACGGCAAAAGCCCGTCGACACTGTCCATGTAATTCTTATCGCAATAAAACATGCCAATGCCATGCGGCCAAGCCAGCTTGGTAAGCAAACCTCACATACATACATACATCCAAAGAACTTTATTGAAAGACCAGAAGGACCAGTTTAAGTCCTAAGACCCCCTCAACCAGTCGGTGGTTCCATCCAAGTCGACACCGGGAGATCCTCCGCGATGGCCCGCGCCCTCCGGACAGCCAGTAGTTGCAGACCCAGGCGCGGGCTGTGTAAACTCCGCCGCCACGAGTCCTCGTCACATAAATCCGCCCCTGCATTCGTGGGGCACTGCCACAGCATGCGAATTAGCGAGCAGCTCTCGAGGCCACAACGAGGACACTCTTCTTGAAAATCCGGCGCTATCCTACGATACGTTCGCGGGCAGAGATATGTACCCGTCGGTAGGAGCCTAAAATTGATCACCTGGGCTCTGTTGAGCCTAGCATTAGGAAGGGGAAAACGCCTCCTACTCAGCTTGTAGCTAGATGTAAACTCATTGAACGTTGTCAAAGGATCCTTTCTGAGGTCAATGTTCGCCCCAGATGACCCACCACTCCCCGCACGGTTAGTGCATTTACGTGCAAGAATGTGAGCACTGGCATTAGGATTAACCCCATCTATGTCATCGACGTGCGCTGGACACCAAGGGATATGGTGACCTCCGACACATCTCGCCTGCCCGCCACCACACCGAAGGAGCCGTGCCGCCTGCTGCGAAATCAAACCTCCATAGAAGGCCCGAACGGCAGATCTTGAATCCGAGTAGACCATACAAGGCACCTCTGCCGGCGGAGCTAACGAACTGCCGATCTCCCGATCTCCTTCGCAACTGTGCACAGACGGAGGCCCGGGCCACCAGCTGCCCTTTACCATCGACAACCAACACCCCAAAGGCCAGCCGCGTACTGTACTCCGCAGCGCCCATAAAAAGCGCCACTTTAGCATTGCTACCTACACTTCGAGGAATAGCCCGAGCTCAAGCCTCACGACGGCCTGCATGGTGCACCGAATGAATATTGCGTGGAATAGGATCCACCTGAATATCCTCCCGCTGGTCTCGTGTGAGCTGAACCCCGTCAGACACCTCCACCCTAGGAGCCGCAATGTCAGCCTCATCCAAGATCTTCAAACCAGCATTAGTGCTGGACAGACGAGCCACTTGTGCCGCAAAGTGCGCCGCAATCAGCTCATCAACCGTGTTGTGCAGTCGTAGCTCTAAAAGCCGTTTAGTGCTAGTCGTCTGCGGAATTTCCAGAATCCTCTTGAGCCCGGCCATGATGAGCGTATCAATCTTCTTCTTCTCTGTTCCAGTCCATTGCAAATATGGAACCATGTAATTAAGAAGACTAATAAAGAAAGCATCAAAAACTCTTAGTAGTAGAACCTCTCTCAAACCACCACGCTTACTCGTAATCCGAGAGATCAGGCGCAGGATGTTGCTCCAATGTTATTCTGCGGTTCAGGAATTCGCGACTCCATCTAAATGCTCGCCACCTAGCGGACGCTCCTGGAACCAGCCAATCCAAGGTCGACCTCGAAACGCGGCATGTTATCGCATTACCGCGCGCTGTAAAACAGCTCTATAGTTCCTTAATCGACGCCATGCCGCCTCGAAGCAGCCCTAAAAAGAAATAATCCTCATCAAAAGACTTTTGTTGCGTGCCTCATAGCGTGTCACCGCGGTGCAAAGACAGCAACACGTCGTTTCATAGGTTCCCCAAAGAAGCAGACGATGCTTCGCGCAGGGCAACATGGATTAGGAACTTGCGCATCGGCAAGAAGGTGACGGGAACTATGCTAGTTTGGTCCAGGCACTTCACTCGCGACGATTTTTTTCTCCCCGGTGAGTGCAGATTATATTTGTGTGTGCGCGCGTTTATCAATCGGGGAAGGTTTCATCGGCAGCTTCGTACTGCCGACGGGAGCAGCGGATGTTCGGTTCGAGAGGCCGTGACGCTGGCACTCCGTGGCGTGGCCGTTGGCCTCGACGACATTCGGGCGAGGCTCTTCAAAGGTGTTGCAGCCTCTTGCGGCAGTTCCGGACACATTCGCAGCAGTCCCCCTTCAAAGGTCGGCCAGCAACAATCCCCCGACGCACCACGTCAACATTTCGAGTAGAGGTCGAGGCTACGGGTAGGCCTAACTCGGTAGCGGCGACTGCCACGTCATCCGGGAGGACAGGCGGCGGAGGCCGACGGATCGGATCGGATGGGCTCTACCTGAGCGACGACTGCTGCCTGTCCAATTCGTCGATACCGGCAACGAGGACACACCACCGAGGGGATTCAGTCGTCGAGTCCGCGCGGCAAAGTAAGGCGGTTGAACTTGGTCATCTACCACGTACGTGGAAGCGAGGCACATTGTTAGTGGACTACAGTAAGGACTACGCCTAAAGCGGAGGAACATTGAACGTCGCGGACAATTAGGTTGTTCACTTAGTTTTGTTGACTTTCGTTGTGTGTGTGTGTGTGTGTGTGTGTGTGTGTGTGTGTGTGTGTGTGTGTGTGTGTGTGTGTGTGTGTGTGTGTGTGTGTGTGTGTGTGTGTGTGTGTGTGTGTGTGTGTGTGTGTGTGTGTGTGTGTGTGTGTGTGTGCTCTTTCCTCTTGCCTATTCGTTCCCTATGTTTCCTTGAGATAAAACAACGTTCTCTCCTGCCGACATCGTCGTCAGGTGTCTCTCTCTCAATCCATGCTCTGCCAGCGCTCCCGATATCCGTGACAAGTAGCTCCTCAAGATTCAGTAAAGTACATTGTCTGTCTGTCTACGACTTAACTGAAACGTAAACACATGATATCTCGGACTGGAATTTGAATGTTCAAGAAAACATAATCATGTTACGAGTAAGTTCAAATAATTTCAGACCATTGTAGCTAAGGCGTAATATTAATAGATTCTGCATTCAAACGGGCCCAGTGGCTCTCTAACACGGCGGCCTCAGGAAACGCGAAGCTTAAGGGCTACCTGAACGCGAAAAACTGTCTGTCTGTCTGTCTGTCTGTCTGTCTGTCACTCGATCCAACCGCCCGGCCAAAACCGGTTGAACTACTAGCACAGGTGTCACGAGGTCATACACGTCAAGATTATCCAGCGCTTAGGAAAGCTCAGGCATATTTGAGGCAACGTATCGTATATGTACATAACCATTATCCGCAGCGTTCATTAAGAATACACAATGGACTGGTCTTTAAGTTAGTAAATGAAACATCAACGCGTTAAAAATGTTGTTGTAAGACACGCATTACAGCCAAGCCGGTAGAAGCCGCGGCTCTGGCCAGTTTTAAGCCAACAGTAATAAAATGTCCCAACGAATGGCGTGAGAGCAGGGCGAAAGCGGGAAATTTGAATTGAATTCAGCAATACTATTGCATCTATCAATGGAGGAGTGAGAGGCGAGGGAAGAGCGAGAGCAGGAGGGAGAATAAAGGGTGCACAGTGCGGCAGTCGACTATCGTTTTTCAACGTCATTTGCAGCGAAGAAAGCAGCTATGCGGCCATTTTTAGGATATGCCCATTGAGACACCCGAAACGCAAGAACAAGCACTCGTGATGAGCCTCCAGAGAGAGAGAGAGAGTACGTGTGTGTGAGAGAGAGTGTGTGTAGGTTTATATCTCATTTACCCGCAGCACCACGAACACACGCGAATTTTTTTAATTCTAGAAGAATAAATAATCGTCAGGAGCACACACGTCGGGCATTACTGAGGCATCGCTGGCAGATTACCACTGTTATTGAAAATAAAATTTGTTATTTTGTTCTGCTGACTGATCTACTCGTATATGAAGCTAGACCTTATGAATAAAAATGAAGTTGAGCTTGTAATGCATTTTGTATGACATATAGCATTCACACGTTGACAGGCTCTGTAAAAGTACACGTGGGAATGCTGGGGACAATCATATTAAGGGCTACCGGCAATGACAGCGCAGAAATAGACGTATTGATGAGGACAGAATATCCGCAGACTGAGCGTGTTGCCCGCTGGCACGACCAAATGCACAATCACAGATTCCTTCAAAGTGCAAATGGTGTAAAGGGGGCTGATGATGACGATATCTTCAATGAATAGCTCACGACCATACGGTGATGGCACCCTTCATCGCATTCTTTTTTCAACTGCTCAAGCCCTTTAATATCCACTTCGAATTGAAACGACGGGCTTGCATTCTGTAACTATCTACCAAAAATGTACACAGGCCGCGCCTTAGAAATCTGTGGGAGTCACAACGAAGGCAAAGTTTAGGGCAATTTCAACATGAGCGCACGCAGCAAGGCAACAGCGCGGTATTGTGACCTTGCAGCCGCCCCCGCCACCTAAGCCGTGGTCATCTTACTTTTTTGGCTGATGGTACCTAATACGTCCATGGGGAAATATAACTGTAGAAAGAAGTGACGCGTTACAGAGGTGAAAAGGCAACACGACAGGGAGTGCAAGAAATATCGCGTTGTCCGGACCACACGCACCGGCTGAGCGTCGGCGTCCTCCTTGACGGACACATCTTCCTTAGCATCTTGGCGCACTGGCTCACGCAGGCTGCTCACGTCCGAACTCTGCGACAAAGAAGCAAGTTGGCGCGCTCTATTGATGCTCCTTGAAACGAGCCTGTCCTCGCCGTCCGCGCGAAGTAGGCAACAAGGATTTCCGGTGATTTACGCACCAAAACCAAGATAAGATTTTATGGCACCCTGTATTTTAGAAAGCCGGCTTAATAGCGACCACATGGGATTCATTAAATTGAGCGTAAATTTAATACACACTTGTTATTTAACTTAGTTTGCACTAAAATGCGGTTGGCAACCCTACTGGTGCCATCGAGCTTAGCATCACGACGCCTTACCTTTTAAGGGACTGTCTACCGTTCTTTATCGCTCTCACATTGTTTGGCGCATGTTTCGAAGTATCCCAGCGTGCAGTGGTTTTTCCGGAAACAGTTGACATTATTCAAACAGAATTTTTTAAATGCGAAGCATTTCTTAGCGAACTTCGGTGAGTTTGCGCGTATCTATCTATCTTTCTATCTATCTATCTAGCCGCCTACGATTTTGTGCTCTCCTGGCCGTTTCGCTAATCGGATGTTTACGAAATTGGTATGCCACATCATGGCTACATGACGAACATAAATGACAGGTCACAACATGAAAATCATGATATGCATGTCATGAGCGGCATGATTTACATGCCACGGTCTTAGGGCTCTCCTGGCCGTTTCGCTAATGGGATGTATGCGAAAATTGGTATGGCACAACATGACTGCCAGACGAACATAAATGGCAGGTAATAACATGAAAATCATGACATGCGTGTCATGAATGACATGATTTACATGCGACGGTCTTGGTACTCTCCTGGCCGTTTCGTTAATGGCATGTATACGAAAATTGGTATGCCACGACATGACTGCATGGCGAACATGACTGACAGGTCACAACATGGAAAATCATGATATGCATGTCATGGGCGACATGATTTACATGCCACGCGTTTCGTTAACGGGATGTATACGAAAATTGGCATGCCACAAGATGACTGCATCATGAACGTAAATGACAGGTCATAACATGAAAATCATGACAATCATGACATGCATGACATGAGCGACATGATTTACATGCCACGGTCTTTTGTGCTCTCTTGGCCGTTTCGTTAGTGGGACTGTGTAGGATAATTGGTATGCAACAATATGACTGCATGACGAACATAAATGACAGGTCATAACATGAAAAGCATAAAATGCATGTCATGGGCGGCATGATTTACATGCCAGGCGTTTCGTTAATGGGATGTATACCAAAATTGCTATGGCACAACACGACACCAACGTAAATGACAGGTCATAACATTAGAATCATCACACGCGTGTCATGTCCGGCATGATTTACATGCCATGGTCCTGGCGCTATACTACCGTTTCGTGAATGGAATGTATGGGCTCCGTCTACTGACCAGAGGGCGCTACGTAGGTCTCGTCGGACGGCTCAGTCGCGCACAGTGAAAACCGAGGCGACACCGACGCGCGCGTTTCTTCGCTGCTTTCCGGGCGTGCTGCGAACCACACGAACGCTCCCGGCGTCGCCCTTTGGAACAGTTTGCCGCAGGTTTGGAGAGCGCGTCTCAAAGGAAATAAAACGAAAGAAGGTGGGACGGGCGTCGCTGCTGCTATAGAGTTGGAGACGCGCATCGAGTTGATTGTGGTTAGGTTAGGAAAGGACGCTAATTTCTGCAGCCCATGTAGGGAGCACGGCTGAGCGTCCGTGGGGTGGGGGGGAAAGGGAGTGAAAGAGATAGGAGAGAAAGGCCGTAGTGGAGGGCTCCGGAAATTTAGACCACCTGGGGTTCTTTAACGTGCACTGACAACGCACAGTACACGGGCGTCTGGCATTTTCGCCTCCATCGAAAATGCGACCGCCGCGGCGGGGATCGAACCCGCGTATTTGGGTGGCAGCCGAGTACCGTAACCACTACACCACCGCGGCGGACTATCGAGTTCGCGTATTTCCCTGTCACAGTCTGCCCAATTTTGCTTCTTCTCTCCGCCAGGCAGTGCATTCTGGCGCTGATGTCGCACAGGGAAAACTCGACTGCACGGAGCCTATACGAAAATTGGTTCGGCACAACATGACTGCATGACGATCATAAATGACAGGTCATAACATGAAAATCGTGACATGCATGTCATTAGCGGCATGATCTACATGCCACTCGTTGCCTTAAAGGGATGTATACCAAAACTGCTATGGCACAACACGACTGCATGACGAACGTAAATGACAAGTCATAACGCTAGAATCATGGCATGCGTGTATGAGCGGAATGGTTTACATGCCACAGTCTTGGTGCTCTTGTGGCCGTTTCGTTAACTTCATATGCACCAAACTCGGTATAGCGAGACAACAATGCGAATCCATTTTACGTTCCTGATGCGTGCTTCGCATTTCCTTGATTCCCACTGCACGTGGGATCTGCCAATTTTTATCTATGAAGTCGCTTCTTCCCTACGTGTACAGACGCCGACAAGATTGGTTACTCAGCACAATGCGTCGTCGTCTCCCTGGCAACCTTCTCGGGCGCGGAACGACATTGCAGAGGTGACGAGGAGGAGAGGCGAGGGAAGTCGGCGCGCTGGGGTGCGCCTCGGACATGCAGCGCCTCATGCATGACTAGCGCAGTACTATACGCTCCTGTACAGGACATACGTAATTGTTTTTCAGCAGAATATGTATACCAGCGTGGGTCTGTTCTAGTACACTTGGAAATTAACAAACACGCTGTTGGGTGTCGGTAGCGGCGCTTTTGCACCACTTTAAGAGCAAAATTTAAAGAATTCTTTTTTTGTTGGGTGAAAGCGTGCTCGTTCCCGAAATATGACGCACGATCTGCCCATTTTTACCACAACCTAAAGAAGTTTTCCGAGCGGTAGACAGTCCCTTTAAGCAATTGAGATCTAACAGAGTCGGCGCCTAGCGGCGGGCGGACGAAGCTCCCAAGGTTAGATCCTCCTCGCGTCATCTGCTAGCCACTGCGCGTTTGCATAAGCGCGTACGCCGTACGTACCCTCCAGGATGTTCGTTCCTTCTGCTGCAGCACTCTTAAATGCTTGCATGTATTCTTATATAGCTACACAAAAGTGTTTGGCCTTGCGCTGCAGTCTTCCCTATTTGTTATGATAACTGAGCCCATGTGTCGAGAGCGTGACATGTCATTGTCACACGTCCGGTCCGTCACAATTATTCCACTTTAGCTGCTGCCATCTCTTTCAAACTTATGACAAAGTGCAGTTGCCGTTCTTTAAACAAATTACGCTGGAATCGTAAACGCGTAAATGCTGTGCGGTAGTGATATCGCATCGCGATACGTGGTTTTTTTTTTCGCGGCAACACAAATGAGCTCATTTGAGCCGACGCAAATATCTTTCTGTGGTACACAGAAACAATAATCTGACATATGCACTCATGTCACGATATATTTCGTAATTATCGTGTAATAGTTTGACTGTCACTTAGCGGTTCCATGATGAGCCTTCATTGTGCTTAAGATGTCACGCTATTGTACATATGTGCTGTTACCACTACGGAGAAAGCATCCGCTTCACAGTGGACTCTCACACTTAGGCGCTTAAACTGTACACCAAAGAGAGATAAAGAGTGTATTACACGAGGACCACGCATGAAGCGGTAACCCGGCGTTTGATATAAGTTGAGCGTTATATAATGTGGCGTAGTTAGCATGACAGAATATAGAGCTTGCGACGGTCAAGTCCGCAGAAAACTCGCCTAGCCGCGCGTCGCCATAGCAAACATGCCGAGCTAAGTAGAGCCAAATAAGTTAAGCATAGTTGAGGCTAATTAAGCTAAGCCAAGCAGAATTAAGCTAACACTGATTAAAGCAAGTCTAACTAAGCTAGGGCTAACGTCATACGACTACCACACGACTACATTAAGGCTAACTTAGCGAAGCCTAATTAGGTGAAGAATAACTAAGTTATGTCTAATTAAGTTAATATTATGAATACAATTGTGATTAAGTCTTAAGAATAACGTCAACGCTAATTAACCTAACGCTAATTAAGTCAAGACTAAATTCCTTCTTTTTTCCGCTTGAAGAACGTATGTTTTTGCTCCATAAATTATTTGGAACTCATGTATGGTACACAAGGTGCTCCTTCAACTGAATGCGCGGTAACAGCCTCTTTGCTTTCAGCAGACAATTGTGAAAAACGAGCGAGAAATCAATCCACTGAACTATACGTTTTACTCGTGTTGATTGATTTATGGCGTTTAACGCCCCAAAAACAGCTGTCATTATGAGAGACGCCGTAGTGGAGGTCTCCGGAAATTTCGACCAGCTGGGGTTCTTTAACGTGCACATGACATCGCACAGCACACGGGCCTCAACATTCCGCCTCCATCGAAATGCAGCCGCCGCGGCCGGGATTCGATCCCGCGACCTTAGGATCAGCAGCCGAGTGCCATGACAACTACGCCACTGTGGTGGGGCGTTTCACTCATGTAACACCAATGTCAACATTGCAGACAAAACGCAACCCAAATATGGTCAAATAAAAAAAATAGACACGGAAACGCCGATGAACTCAGAGTGTGAGGCTGGGTGGTGCCAGTAATAGGAACGTTCTGCATGCCTCAAGGACTAACGTGACATTGAAGCACGTCTATAAAACCATTTGACTGCAGTCAGCGCTTTCATTCAGCTAACAATTGATTCAAGCCACTGAAAGCATTGCGTCGCTGTGTACATTTCAATGCGCGCCGCCCGCCACCTATCCGCACTAACGCGGTGACGGTGCTGGCACCTACAGACCGTTTTCTCATGGGCGCCACAACGTTGCCTAGCCGGTGGAGCAGTCTCCGATCTGGCGACCCACTGGCTTGGGCGAACGCTCGCTTTTGCATGGCTGGTATGGGGGCGGCTGCAGTATTGGTCGCTTTTTTTAGTTCTGGTGCGCTTAATTTCACCTAAATTGGAGATCTGTATGTAGGCAATGAGTCTGTGCAACATCCTAACAACTTTTGAGCCTGTGATAGTCATTGATTTTAACAGAAGACGCCGCGAAAGTACCACGGTGCTGTATATTTACGGCGAGCTTTTTCTGTTCGCAAAGCGCACACGTTTTCACGCTTTCTGGCCGAGCAGGATCACCGTTTGCGGATACAATGCACTAGTGTTTTTGTCACGAGAAAGGAACGGGAAGGGTGAGAACGATGGTGATAAGGAATGCGACGATCGGCCATAGGCTCTGGCGAATGGCTGGGCGTACACTGACACGCGTACTACGTCTTGTTTTCGTTTGTGTCGCAGGGACCGCCCCCATCAATTTCTCATGACGCGCGTTATCGCGCGGCACACGCCGCGCCTTACTTGCGTGCCGTCTGCCACTGCTCGAATGGCGCCGACTGTTCTGCAAACTTGGCATGCCCGACGCGTATGCTCGAGTTTCTTCCAGATTGCACGCGAACGTAGGTGGCAGTAACAGAATGCATGGTAACGCTGCTCAGTCCATGTTGCCGACGGTCAAGTTCTTATCTCTTGTTCTGAAGTGAGGGTTGCTTTATTTGGCTGAGAACACGTTCACCCAATAAAGCACTACAGATCAGCACCTATTGGTGTTATCGTTGTAGCTCACGGTTAGTACCAGCGCTTTGTGATCCGAGAAATGTACGGTGAGCGGATCCGGCAAGACGGCGCGGACCGTACAGTTCCTACTGAACGCCAAGTCTATGAAGCCACCGTTGATCGTGGTCGGAAACTCCTACCGCGATGGATCCATACTGCGAAAGACTTCACCTACCGCGGAGCCGAGCGAGAAGAGAGCGAGCGGCAGCCGGCGGACGTTTACTATATACGGACTGACGCGCCGGCGCCACACACACAGCTGCACAGCGACGCCAGCTGCACAGCGCGCCGTGACGTCACGCCGCGGAGAGCGGTGCGCCCGCGCAAACCGCGGTGAGGAGGCGGAGCGCGCGCAGTCACGTGGGGTGTGACGTCGCTGCGCCGTTGCTACAGACGCTCCTCTCCGCTCCTCGCGCCGTTGCTATGGGACGGCGGATTCAGGGTCGCTTATAAAGTGCATTCGCACTTAAAAGAGTGATTCTTACCATCCCGGATCTTATACTTCCTTCATTGTGGGCAGTATTGTAACGTGCCTTCTAAGCGGACGTATGGCCATACCTTTTCATTATACGTTGACGAAGGACGTTGCGAGTTACACTGACACCGATTCTCCTTTTATGTGAAGCACAGACGAGTGACACAAGGATATAACAGTAAACACTAAGATGTAACGTGACCTAGCGCAATCAGTACGACCACATAAAAACATAATACACATGCAGAGGACGAGCGCCAAGTATGTCCTCTTGTGGTCATCATTTCCGACGAGCGCCAAGTATGGACGAGCGCCAAGTATGTCCTCTTGTGGTCATCAGACTAATACTGAAGTTGAACAAACTACCCTAGCAGCACATATTATGGCTAGGAACTTTTAAAAAAGCACGACTAACGAAAATTATACGACTAAATTGCACGTTACTCATTTTTACTCAGCTCTCACAATTAGATGAGAGGTGTCGACAGCGCTAGTTCAGTGCTGTCCACATGGAATGTAATGCGAAAGTCCATAGACATAGAACAGCACAAAAGTGGCTTCATCAATGGGCACACCAGCACGGGCGTTAAAAACACGGTCAACGTCACCAAAGTGGAAACTAATCTTTTACGACGTTCTAGCCCGTAGCCACATCTGGGCTCAGCGTATTCCTCTGATTCTCAGCACGTATCGTTTAACTATTCTGGAACATTTTTTCTTCCAAGATGCTGCATTACAATGATAGAATGCATGGGTGCACAGGCCGCAAGAACAGGTTTCATCCCATGGCAACTATACTGACTGCTTACCTGGCTGCCGCCATCTTCATCTCCAGCTTCTGCTTTGACTCCGCCGGCTGATTCTGAAACGGGTGTATCTGTAATGTAGCTTCACGGATACCAGCTACAGGGAGAATTAGGCCGTATTGATCAGAACAAACATGGTTCGATTCTCTCCGACCTCGCACGACCTTTCATGCAGGCACAGCCAGTAACGAGCGGCTGGCATGAGAGCCACATTAGCAAGCCGCGTTTGCTAGCGGTTTTGCCTACGCTGCTTTCCAGCGTGCATTATGTTAGAAGCCCAGTTGCCTCAAAATTTCAGAGACGCGCTGATAAGAAGGCAACCCGAACCGTTCGGGCACCATTGTCATCGCGCTTTGTCGCGGCGGCACTGCGTGCAAGACTCTCTCGAAGTGACACCTGTTCACGTGTGCATCTGTCTACTAACATGTAATTAATCAGTCAGCAAACGCTTGCCGCGATATTGGTCATAAAGATCAAACAGTAGTCAAGTAGTCATCTAATGCATGGTGAAGCTATGTGTTTTGCATTTTGCAAGAAATTGCGGGAGTTATTCCACCCTCATATCCCCAAGAGTTGTGTATGCTACCCGCGACTATTTAAACCATTCCGCACCACCACAGAGATAAAAACACTTTCATATCCGAGCTATTATCCATACTTTGACTCGTTAGGAATTTATTATGCCAGTTGACGAATCCATTGTTATTACAAAGTAATGAGGATGCTGCAAGAAGTGCCAGCAGGAAGCCCCCCCCCCCGTACTCGCAAGGCAAAACATCAGCAGTTATAGTGCTAGGGTGCGGTTACAGCTAGAGTGTATGGGGCTAGAGAGCTGGTATGGTGGCGCCGCGGCGCTTGAACAACCAGCGCCGCGAGTAGCGGCCGCGCGCATAAACCCGTCGCGGCTAGTCGCGGCTTGATGCAGGCGGCCGGAAGCTATTCCCGATTCTGTCACACACAACGCCGGTTACGGGAGCCCTGACCGCGCGATACCTGCAGCGTGTTTTATTTTGTGTATTTAAAAAAACGCTTGAAGCAGTGCTTCTTTTTTGTTTTAACGCGGAAGTGTTTTATGCCGGGGTCCATCAAGAAATCAGTGACGTACTTCCGTAATGGAAGTGGATCTCTGAAAAAATGAACATACATTCGCAATTAAGAAGTTCCCCACGCGGACTCGACTCACCTAGGATTTGACGACAGCAGCTGGAAGCTCTACCGATACACCACCGCAGCATTGCTCATATGGGGAAAAGATGGGCCTTATATTTTCACTAAAGCGTTTCACAAGTTGCATTTAATTGCAATCCGGTTAAAGTAAAGATGTTTAGTACAGTGAACTACGATGTTTATTAAGCACAATTAGTCTTCGCCTCCTTTATATTCCACTCTTTGTTCGCTTAGGTACGCTGAGGTGGTACCGCAATCTAGGAACGATAGACAGATCGAAAGAGATTGTCATGCTAATTCGCGTCGGCAGTCAGCGCTTCTGTAGTCTTCGAGCCTCGACCGCCGCGGAAGTCAGGGGCGTGGCGGCGTCGTGACGGTGCGATCCTCGGGCGAAGTATGAACGCGGCCGCTGCGAAAGATGTCTCGCGTGACCAGGTGTGTTGAGTTGCGACGCGAACTACTCCAAGAACGCAAAGACGGTCGTCGACAAACAAATGAATGGTTTTTCGTTGCAGTGGGTTGTGTTTTCAGGAAGCGATATGTGGGCAACCCGTCCGGTTTCAATTGCAAGGTATGCGGACGCTCCTTGTCTATGGCAGATTTTCGCAGTGTTCTGGCGCATGCAATTCAGTGTTTTCGGAGCAGTGTAAGTCGTTCGAGAACTTTCCCTCTTGTACAACTGTTGAGGATTCCTCTGCCGCGTCGAGGTGCCGCTGATATCTAGATTCAACGTGTTCACATGTTCACAGCACCCAAGCCGTCTCCCGCCCCTCGATTCGCAAGATTTCCACTTATGCGTTCCACAACTTCACGAAGACACGTTTGACTTTCGTCTTGTACCGATTCCTACGACAGACGGATCAACAACATTTTTTAAAGTAACTTGCTCCGTTTCAATGATATCTCCTGCAACGCGGGTTCGCTTCCCGTCCACGGCTGCCTCACTTCGATGGCTGCGAGATTGTAGAATGCCATAATCTAAACGCACATGCGAAAGCCCCATGCGCACGGAATACGCGCCTCGTGGTTTTGTCTCGTAAAGGCCCGTGGATTATGTTAGCGCCTGCCCGTTGTACGTGTCTTCTGGTCCTAGTTTTTCACCCCGCATTTATGTATTTTTTGGCAGGTGTGTTCCGTATATGAAAACCTTCGATCGCTTCAGGGAGACAAAATGATTGTCACTCGTTTTTTTTTCATAAAACACCTTTTTTTTTCTTTTTTTTTCATGGTTAAGTATATCGTGAGAGCAATATGCAGATGTAAGAGTCAATGATGCAAATGCACCGCGCCCACAGGCGCGCTTTCGAAAAGGAATTTCGAGCATATATGCTCAGACTCCTCAATACCCGCACACATCTTGTGCACCGGGATACGGCCATCGCTGCTTCGTGCATGAATTATTTATTATAGGAGCGTGAATTACCAGTTATGAACAAATGTTACCTGCACGTTGTATAGCGAGCAGCTACTGCTCAAGATTGTTAAAGTTGGGAGGAGTAGTGATACTCAGCAAGAGAACTATTTTTGGGCTGATCAGATTAAAAAGAGACGTGAGCAACATTAGGGGAATCTGCTTTTTTTTTTTTTTAAGCGAGCTTCAGCTACCACAAAACGCGTCACTAATTTTCTCTCTGTATACGTCTCTGTATATGTTTTCTCTGTATATGTCTTAGCGGCCCTGCTTTGAGAACAGAACAGTTGAAGTTTAGAGCATGAATTTGCGGTTCTCAGCATCTTTCTATACCTTTATTTCCTGCATGCACTGCGACGTATCCTTAAGCTGTTCACCGTGCAGCCCAGTAGCCAACGTTTTACTCAAAGCTGCTTCTCACCACTTCGTCGTGGGTGACCCACCTTTTCTCGTTGGTGGGTTTGGTTTTTCACAGGCCGACAAAGGCTTCCTCAAGGGCTAGTTCCCATTTATCAACTTCCCATTTATATAGCAAAAATATACACGCACAAAAAAATAGATGAGAGCCGTTGTTTATTTCAGGGTTTGCGGAGGTACACTGGTTGACGGCTATAAGGGCATGGGAGGGGCTTCACTGCAGACTTGATTTGTATCCGACTATAATAGGGTTGCTACGGGGGCTTGTCGGTATGACTGCATTTTTTGACGCCGTTGCAGATATTACTAGGACTACAGGGACAACATGCTAAAAACTGATCTTAGTCTGATTTAGTCTTCGAAAGGCTTGTCTAGAGATTGGGAAAGACAAGACAGGAAAGAACATAAGACGGAAAATGGATACACAACTACCGACGATAATCAGAGAAGGTAGCCCCGCCACGGTTGTCTAGCGACTATGGCACTCAGCTGCTTTTCCAAAGTTCGCGGTATCGAATCCCTGCCGCGGCGGCTGCATTTCGATGGAGGCGAAATGATAAGGCCCGTGCACTGTGCGATGTCAGTGCACGTTAAAGAACCCCAGGTAGAAGGAATTACTGGAGCCTTCCACTTCAGCTTCTCTCAAATACATATCGCGGTATTGGGACGTAAAACCCAAGGAATTGATTAATTAATCAGAGAGGGTACATCACCTTGAAAGATCAAAATCCACCATGTACACAGTGGCAACGGCACTGCGTTTAAAATGTTAATTTCTTCTCCAGGAAGATCTATCAAGCGAACACTAATGCGCATCTCGTATGCATACCATAGAAAGTTTCGGTGATTCATTCCAAGATTGAGCGGCAATGTGCACAATAGTGACTCTCCGATTAAGATGCCTCAACAAGAAATATCAATACTTCATCAGTTGTCTTTCGCGAGGAAGGCGCGCATTCGTGGATGGTGGTTGCGCATTCACTCCCGGGAATGCCTTTTCTTCCACCGCTGCCCCAACTTTCATTTGGTAGTCAGCATTTGTGCCACCGCGTCTTTCTCCTAATTTGACACGCCTTGTTATCTTTCACATTGAACTCCTTATGCGAAATCTCTAAACTCTGCGTCATTGCCTGGATCGAGGAGGATTAAGGAAAATAGGACGTTCTTTATGAATTTTCAAGCAGCTTACACGTTGCGGAGTCGTCAAGGTTTGGCATATCCGCGAATGACATAGGTTCGAGGATATGAAGCTGATGCCTCCAATAACGCAAGAAAGCGCAGAACAATTTAAAAATCGCTGAACACCCCTTCCAAAGATGCACGTACGCGTGCGCAATCATTGCTTTTGTGGATGAGCAAGAGCTCATTTATTGCCCATTTTATGTATGGTATTTTGTTATTTCACTATTGCATGTACACATATTCACTTATGTACAAATATCACTTTTTTATTTTGTGCATATTTATGCGTTATATCTCGCACCCTATATTCTTTTCATTCTTTCACCCTTATTCACCCTATATTCTTTTCATTCCTGTGCTCTCTTGCCATGCAACCTTGCGAATGTGCAATTCTACAATTGTGTAATTGTGCACTATGTTAATGGTAGAAGTGCTATTTTTACCCACCGTGTAAAGGCCGACAGGGCCAACAGTAGGTGTAAGGAAAAATGAAACGAAAAACTCGGCTTCGCTTACCAATCTCTTCCTCGCAAGCTATTTAAAGGGCAACTCCGGCTGTTTCTTCACCATATTCTGATATCGATGTTTTCCAATGATACTGATAGTCTTGTAGAAGCCATGATGGTTTAATTTCCTCAGAAACGCACCAATAATTTCAAATAACCATCTGCAAGGAGTGTTCAAACAGAAACCGAAACGGGTAGACGCTTCGTGCAGCGTATTCGATGACGTCACAATCCCCCCATCATCGGAAGTATGGAGCTGGTGCCAGAAAAATGAGAGTGGCGAGGTCATCCGACGATGTATTGAGTTATGCCAGCTTTCCTGGACTTGAGAGTGACGATTTCAGTGCTAAAGTATCGCCATTTTGTTTTTGAAGGCCCTCAGATTCGGTTAGGCAGCGTTGAAGGTGATGGCGTCAAAAACACAGGGTGGCCCGCAGGGGAATCCTCTAAAATTCTTTAAAAAAGATTTCCAGGAAAGTTAAATTACTCCCAACCGCCTGGTTTGGCATATATTATTATATTACCAAAGAGAACACATATGGAAAGTTTCATTGAGATCATTTGACACTGAAAAAAACGTCAGAGTTGCCCTTGAGGAGTTCAACAAGTATTCTGATGGTGTGCCGTTCCCTTCGGCGAGCGATACGAATAAAAGTTCAAGGGCGACGCGAAAGAGTGTTCTTTCACGTGCTGCCGAGAGCTCTACCGAAGATACTCACCAGGAACTGCCTGTTCTGCCATCAGTGCTGCTGCCGCAGACTGCTCTTCCATGCGGGCCTTCTGCTGCGAAGCCTCGTACGCGTAGATCTTGCGATTAATCCTGCGCTAAGATCAGCGAGTGCTCACTCTCCAACAGTCGAAGGCGCATGCTTGCGGCTTAACTGAATGAGCTAGCTTGCTTAATTCGAAAGCGTCGGTAGTGAAGTCAGCTTTCGGCATCACCCTTGTCAGCAGTAACGTGATAGCAAACGGCGCGAAACATTGCGTCCCACGGTATCCGCGATGCGGCTGCCGAGAGAAGCAGACGTGCTGCGACGGGCGGCGTAGATAAAGAACTCACAAATCGGCAATAAATTGGCAGACACTGCGCTGGTTTGTTCAGAACTGTCCCCGTTGGGTCGAGCGTTATTTACGAGTGTGTGTTACTTTAATATCGGATAAAGCTTTCTCAAATTGCAAGTGCGCTTTCCTTTAGGCAATGCTTTTATCTGTATGGGACGTACGCGACGTTTGTCTACGGGCATTTCTTGCGCCTACCAACGTGTTACTGATGCTCAAGAAAAGCGGAAGAAATATTCTCGAAGACTTACTTTTCGACTCATGCAACATAATACGGTTGCGTCGAGATAGCACGAAGTAGACATATGATGGACACACGTGAGTACGTTACGCCTGCTTTTGTGAAGCGATGTATTTTGTTCTGACTCAACGTGGCACGCTCGCACTTCATCTGTTCGGAACGCAGGAGCAACCGAAAACAGCGCCTGTTATGGGTTTTGGAGCATTCAACCTACTGCAGTGTACCGCTACATAGCTTTCCGACGCTGTGCGCGCCACCGAACTCCGTGGGAATAAATCCCTCCCCAAGAAACGCGTACCTCTAAGAGGCCTGCTACCGATAAACACCAGCTGACCTAAACCTCCGGCTCGCTTGGAAGGTTCCCGACCTTCAATCTGAGGCAGCTCGTCGAACAAGCTGGACCTTTGCACGTGAAGCGCTGCTGTATTTACGTCGTTTCGCCACTGTCATCTTTCAGACCGTGACATTTAATAAGAACTTATCGGCAGCACGCATCATCTCGCCTTCGACCAATTCACCCCGATTTCACGCAGCAAACCAGCTAGTGTGCCGCCGTAACCCTAGGTATCGTAGCAATCTTTGTTTATTTTAGCAGTATCGCCAGATAAAGCAGCGTTTTCTGGAGCTGCCAACAGACACCCACTTCAGATATTCACGAGGGCCACATCATCCAAAATCCCATTCCCCTACTTGCGCGATTTCGAAGATTCTTACCCCTTCGCCGGCAGAGGATGACAGATCGACGTGGAAGTGGACGTTTTTGCACACAGCACTCAAAAAGTAAATTCAGTCGCATACTACAAAGAAGCACTAAAAGAAGCAAGAAACGGACGCATTCTTATGCTTTGTTTTACATACTTTCCTTCCTTCTCTCCTTCTTTGGACTGCTGCCCCAACCTTGCATAAGGAAGGAAAGTATGTAAAACAAAGCATGAAAATGCTTCCGTTTCGTGTAGGTAAGGCGTCGTCTATCAGATTCCACTGTCCTGCGGCTGTTGCTATATTGGACAGGCAGGTCGCTGCATTAATGTTAGGCTACAGGAGCACCATAATTCATTAGATAAGACCTCAAGTAATGTGGCAAGGCATTTTTTTATGTGGCTGTACACCATTTTTTGTTGATACTAACACATTGTTTTCTCACAATGACACATGCACAAGGGAAGTTGCGGCGGCTTTTCGTATCCCAAGAAAAGCTAGTGCTTGTGTAAGCCAGCTTTCCGTTGCGTTATCGTCCAAATAAATGGCTTTGCTAACCAAGGGCGAACGTCGTTAGGCAAACACACGAGCCGCCGGGGCCAATCTGTTTTAGCAATCAAACACGTGTACTTATGACTTGGGCATGCGCCCATGATGTATGTATGGCTCAAAAAGCAGCACGTTTTCACCCAATACATTCAGTTAGTCAGCGCCGTGTGTGTGTGCTCTCTGCCTCCGTCCCGTTTTGTAACGCTGTTTTAACCATTATGGAATCATACCAACTCGCCCAATCTGTTGCACTCCTGCAGAACTAGACAAGACGAGCGCCAACTTTAAATTTTATTGAACCTCGTAGTGCGAAAGGGCAAGTCACGAAATTCCGTAAAGCTGGGTATCAGAAAGCTGTTCTGACAGCAGCTGATTTCAAGTGTCTTAATGTTGTCAAGAGTGAAGTCGACCGTGCCACAAAAGAACATGAAAAAAATTGGCAGATCCCACGTGCAGTGGGAATCAAGGAAATGCGAAGCACGCATAAGGAACGTAAAATGGATTTGCAATGTTGTCTCGCTATACCGAGTTTGGTACATATTAAGTTAACGAAACGGCCGCAAGAGCACCATGACTATGGTATGTAAACCATGCCGCTCATACACGCATGTCATGATTCTAACGTTATGACCTGTCATTTACGTTCGTGATGCAGTCGTGTTGTGCCATAGCAATTTTGGTATACATCCCTTTAAGGAAACGAGTGGCATGTAGATCATGCCGCTAATAACATGCATGTCACGATTTTCATGTTATGACCTGTCATTTATGATCGTCATGCAGTCATGTTGTGCCAAACCAATTTTCGTATAGGCTCCGTGCAGTCGAGTTTTCCATGTGCGACATCAGCGCCAGAATGCACCGCCTGGCGGAGAGAAGAAGCAAAATTGGGCAGACTGTGACAGGGAAATACGCGAACGCGATGCGCGTCTCCAACTCTATAGCAGCAGCGACCGCCCGTCCCACCTTCTTTCGTTTTATTTCCCTTGAGGCGCGCGCTCCAAACCTGCGGCAAACTGTTCCAAAGGGCGACGCCGCGAGCGTTCGTGTGGTTCGCAGCACGCCCGGAAAGCAGCGAAGAAACGCGCGCGTCGCTGTCGCCTCGGTTTCCACCGTGCGCGACTGAGCCGTCCGACGAGAGCTACGTAGCCCCTTTGGTCAGTAGACGGAGCCCATAAATCCCATTAACGAAACGGCACTATAGCGCCAGGACCATGGCATGTAAATCATGCCGGTCATGACACGCGTGTCATGATTCTAATGTTATGACCAATCATTTACGTTCGTCATGCTGTCGTGTTGTGTCATAGCGATTTTGGTATACATCCCATTAACGAAACGTCTGGCATGTAAATCATGCCGCCCATGACATGCATGTTATGCTTTTCATGCTATGACCTGTCATTTATCCTCGTCATGCAGTCATATTGTTGCATACCAATTTTCCTACGCATCCCACTAAATCATGTCACTCATGACATGCATGTCATGATTTTCGTGTTATGACCTGCCATTTATTTTGTGAAGCAGTCATGTTGTGGCATGCCAATTTGCGTAGACGTCCAATTAACGAAACGCGTGGCATGTAAATCATGTCATTCATGACATGCATGTCATGATTTTCATGTTATGACCTGTCATTTATGTTCGCCATGCAGTCATATTGTGCCATACCAATTTTTGTATACATCCCATTACCGTTTTTCCATCTATCCATCCATCCATCCTCCCATTACCGAAACGGCTAGGAGAGCACTAAGACCGTGGCATGTAAATCATGCCACTCATGACATGCATATCATGATTTTCATGTTATGACCTGCCATTTATGTTCGTCAGGCAGTCATGTTGTGCTATACCAGTTTTCGCATACATCCCATTAACGAAACGGCCAGGAGAGCCCTAAGACCGTGGCATGTAAATCATGCCGCTCATGACATGAATATCATGATTTTCATGTTGTGACCTGTCATTTATGTTCGTCATGTAGCCATGATGTGGCATACCAATTTTCGTAAACATCCGATTAGCGAAACAGCCAGGTGAACACAAAATCGTAGGCGGCTAGATAGATAGATAGATAGATAGATAGATAGATAGATAGATAGATAGATAGATAGATAGATAGATAGATAGATAGATAGATAGATAGATAGATAGATAGATAGATAGATGTGCTCAAACTCGCCGAAGTTCGCTAAGAAATGCTTCGCATTTAAAAGACTACCCGTCTTGCGGTCATCCCGTAGCTTCACGGGCTCTTGCATCGCCTCAAGAATAGAGTTACTCTATATGCTACCGTAGGTAGCATATACAGTAACTCTACTCAAGAAGGCTGCATCGCGTCACGACGTAGATACGACAAGAAAAGAAGACACAAAGCCTGGGATCCATCAGCCCGGCTCTGCTCAAGCGTTCGCGTACGAAGGGCCATAAGAAAGTGGCACAGTGTGTCTCTAATCACGCTGTCGACTTCAGGTTCGTTTCTTGCACATGCAACGTGCTGTATAGCATTCCTTTTTCACGTGTTCTTGTACGATGATGCGCTTTATGAGATTCGCGATACTTGATATGAGCGCACTGTTCGCTCAGGAAAACTTCGTTTGAAGTTATTGTTCCTCTTGTCCAGTTCATCCTTGTGTCCACATTCTGCTTTGCGCTTCTTTCCAATATGAACTAGTACAAACTCGCCCAAATTTCGGTTCTTCATTCGCAATTTCCAACGAAATTTAAAGAGACCGACAACTGGCCAAAACGTGTGAGCGGGTCTTTGTGCATTTCAAAAGAACTTGAATTATAGTGACGGAATCGAGCACCCTCCCGCGATTTGAACAGGGTTTGTGTTTTTAAATTGAGCTTAAAAATTGCGGCAACTGAAACGTGACGTAGCCTGGTGGAGACGACTTAGTACTGCCATATGGAGCCTTTGAATTGCCGTACATCGCCTGCTGGTGTTCATACGACCGTAACTCGGCCTTAATGTTCCAGTCGGCACATAAAAACGCATCTCCGCCCTACTGTTTGTTTTCTACGCAGTAAAAGGAGTCGACGCCGAGAAGCGGCACTGCCTTTGCGGCAACCGATTTCGAGTCGACAGGAGATTGGATGATAACCTTTTTGCGCTTATGCAGTGCATAGAAATAGCCGAAAAAGATAACAGACCTTTACGCATGGCATTTTTGGACATTAACGGTGCGTACGACAATGGAATTCAGAATATCTCATGGGACATCATGAAAAAGGCTGGTATAGGGGACGACTGTACAGAGCACTTAAAGGAAATACACAATGGAAATACTGCCTGTGTGAAATGGGAAGGTATGGCGAGTATTGGTAGAATAGAGGTCGTCGATATAGGTAAAGGGTTGAGGCAGGGATGCCCGTTGTCCCCATTATTCATGCTTTACATGAGGAGAATGGAGAAAGCATTGGAGATGAGCAATATTGGTTTTAAGCTATCACACAAACAGGCAGGTATAGTGGTAGAACAAAAGCTGCCCGGGTTGTTTTATGCAGACGATATTGTGCTATTCGCAGACAGCCGAGCAGATCTACAGGGTCTGGTTGATATATGGGGTCGGGAAATTGAACATTTAGGACTAAAATTTAGTGTGACAAAATGCGGCTGGATGATATTCAATGACAGGAGAGAGTACAAATACCTCGGGATATGGATAAATGACGGAAATAAATACATAGAAATACAAGAAAAAGCCATGACAGCTAAAGGAAAGAGGAATTCAGCAATAATGAAGCATAGAGCGCTGTGGGGTACGAGGTAATTCGCGGTTTGTGGAAAGGTGTGATGGTCAGGACTTACATTCGGAAGCTCAGCGGTTTATGTGAGGTCAGATGTTTTTTGTAGTTGCTCAATACCGTTTTCTCCTCCATTGTTGCTATCCGATTCGACTTCTCTGCCGCTCTGACCATGCTGTTAACGCTATTTTTCGTCCCATCTGTTCCATTACAGGTAGTATACTTACTGGTAACCCTCCTAGTTCTCTTCCTCCATTGTGAGTCAACGTTCTTCCTATACAAATATCTGAACACTTTCGCTGTCCATCTGCTTTCCTTTAATATTCATTAATCTCTGTTCTCATTCTCCATTCTTAGCTTTCTCATTCTCCATTCCGTCCAGCCTTGATTGTATACAATCAAGGCTGGACGGAATCAGAGGACGGCCGGACGTCTCGCATTGGGCGTCCATGGGAAGACCAGAAATGAGGCTGTTAAGGGGGATATGGGATGGCCTGACTTTGAGGGAAGTGAAGCTCAGAGTAAAATTAGGTACGAACAGAGATTAATGAATATTAAAGGAAAGTAGATGGACAGCGAAAGTGTTCAGATATTTGTATAGGAAGAACGTTGACTCACAATGGAGGAAGAGAACTAGGAGGGTTACCAGTAAGTATACTACCTGTAATGGAACAGATGGGACGAAAAATAGCGTTAACAGCATGGTCAGAGCGGCAGAGAAGTCGAATCGGATAGCAACAATGGAGGAGAAAACGGTATTGAGCAACTACAAAAAAGAGAAAGACGAGATCGAGAAAGAAAAATTTTATGATAATTCAAAGGAAAGCGCTTTACTGTTTGAAGCAAGGTCAGGTTGCCTGAGAACCCGAAGTTACAGAGCGAAATTCAATGAAGAAAGGGACACATGTACGTGCTGTGGAAAAGCTAGGGAAATGACAGATCACATTTTGATTGAATGTACAGATGTCCACCCAGGTGTAGCTCTGGAGACTACCCTGCAGGAGGCCATGGGTTTCAGGGGTAACACGGGAAAGCTGAACATGTCGGCGATAGAGATAAGTAAAAGGCGCTTGGAGTATTGGTGGCGCAAAAGTACGGAGCAAACAGAAACACAAGGTAGTAAGGGCATGATTGTTACTTCATAGCGGAACTATAATAGGTAAAATAGGTAGGCGAGGAGAAAAATTAGTTGTGAAAATATGTGCGATTCGGGAAAGCAAACGTTTGTAGAGGAAAAAGAAACTTGGACCATCTCCCCGAAGGGAACCCTGATGGGATGCGAAGCAGCAGCGTTGCGCACGGGTGGCGTCACGGGTTGAACGGCGCTAACGCGGGTGCTGGAAGAACAGTTTGAAGCGAAACTCGGTGTAGCGCTTACTGGTGTAAACGTTTGTTTGAAACGCAAACACGGGAGGCGAGCGGGCGTTGGAGCCGGCAGCTGCGGGCGCTCCGGCGGGTGAGGGAGAGAGTGACGTACGCGCGCACCTGCGAGGGAAGCGTGCGAGGGGAGCGTGACGTCAACTGCCCAGCTGCGGCGTGGCCTACTTGGCACCGCTCCAACACCTGCGCCGAGGGAAGCGCGTTGGCTCGCGCTTGTGCGGACGGACGGACAGCGTTACACAGGCTAGTCAAAGAGCTGCTTCGCATCTAAAAGGTAAAAGTAGAGCTTGGTGGCCCGCGGGCTAACGCCCCGTTATAAAGGGGACGCTCCATCCATCCCTCTATCCATCCAGCCAGCCAGAACTCTGGCCTAAGCTAGCACGACCTGGAAATGCAGGGAGAAAAGCCAAAGCGTCACCATCCCTGTGAGGCTTTCGCGGGAAAATGCCGCACCGCGCCTCTGCTGTGCCAGACCCGTGGGCATTCCAGCATTCAAGTCACGGGAACCACGCGAGAGGCGAGAGACTTCTGCTACTGCAGGAGGCAGTCCTCTGAAGTTGTTCAAACGTGAATCGGTATAACAGGAAAGGGAAACCTGTGTTCACGAAGTTGTTGAAAGCACAAGTGGCAAACTTGTGAACTGAGAGGCGGGAGATGGGTTGGCTACTGTGGACATGTGAACACGTTAAATGTAGACACCAACGGCACCTCGACACGGCATAGGGATCCTCGACAGTTGTACACAAGGGGAAGTGGAAAGTTCTCGAACGACTCGCATTGCTCCGGAGACACTGAAGTGCACGTGTCAGAGCCCTGCGCGAGATTCGCGCGATGGTGAGATAGTTTTCACCGTTTGCCTGAACAAGCAGTCCAGGATTCGTATGCGAGAGACCATTCTTCTTCGGTCGTTAGAGAAATGCCCACCTGCTCCAGGAGAGGACGAGGACGTCCTCCAATCCTTGTTGGCCGTTAGGGCAGCAATTTGAATTTGGAGGGTGACAGGGCCATCCCCGTGTCCTGGAGGAAGTCCTCCGTAGCATCTGGGGCCCTTTTAATACCTTTCAAAAGCATACGGCGCGATCTGAATACAAGAAAAAGCGATTCACGTACCCGTAGCCAAGAGTGGTGGTCAGTACCATATAGCAACGCAAATGATCTCATGCATTCACTCAGACACAACCTACCTTCCCTGTTAAATAAACTTGGGGGAGGAAACTATATCTTCACCCGAAAACAAATTAGAGAGCATTTTGCGAATGAATAGGCTTTCCAAAAACAAATCTTTTTAATATTTGTTACAGTTCACGCTTACCGTATTTTATGCATGTCACTGAATGTTTCAGTACACAATAGATCACGGCATTGTGTATAATGGTCATGTTTATTGTAGCGCTTTTTAAGAGTGTCATAAAACTGTATTTGTAATGCATAACAATGTATTTTTATTGCTTTACCTCTCGATGAATTTTATTGCTTTACCTCTCGATTTGTATTTTGTGTATTCATGTGACAAGGCAAGTGATTTTCTATATATTGCACATGTTTATGCGCTGCAACAGTGTATTGAAGTGGATAACAGTTGGCAACGTGTATAAATGTTAAATCAATCTCGATTTACTCCTGTCATACGAGAGCCTTCAGGCACGTTCAAGCTGCATAGCGCAGATTTTCGCCTGATGGACCCCCAACAGTTTTTCGTTGAAGAACAAAAACGTTTCTGGCTTCTGATGTATAATTATAGAATAGAGGGCCACGATTCTGAATCAACACATCATCCAAAATTTTCAGAAAAGGTTTTACGACCCGTTTAAGGAGTGACTGCTCAAAGAAAGCAAGGCAGATACGACAGCAAAGCACATACCAACGGGTAATGCTGAGCTGTCGCTTATAATGCAGCCATAAAAAAAACTTACTGTCATTAAATGGCTTCTTTTCCGAAGGCTATACGAGGAACATTGTTCAAGACAATTGGCCCTAAGATGATATGCGCGACGACAGCACAAAGCTTGTGCCTTTAAATATCAAGAACGAAACGCCGAAAGCATGGAAAATCAAGCTCGGTGGGACGACCTTACTTGTGAACGAAAAATGAAAAAATGACCACGCTTTGACCGTGGGAGCGGCCTTTTACGGCGAAATGTTTGCGCAGGGAGGCTGTGTGTCCCACTCTGTCGGCGTCATGCTGCAGAACGCATTCAAGTCCAAGTACCCAATACAAAACCATTGCCTTTATAAAGGCGAGTTGAACAGCTCGGCATGACCCTGTATTGACAACAGGGGTGAAGTCGGCACTGCCTAGAACCGCTCTCGCTTCCTGCACGCGGCCAAGGGGAGACATTTACATTATGCGAACGGTCGCTGCGATAACCGACCGAAGCACAGAATTCATTATCGCTGGTTATTGAATAGTATAAAAGGTTCGTGAACATTTGACAGATTTCTGTCAAATGTTCACGTTTAAGTAGCGGAATGTCTGTTGAGGACGTAGCGATGTCAAATACATTTCACATATCTAGGAGCGAGGACGAGTACTTGTTTTTCGAGCTGTTGGTGAAATATCGAATGCTCACTCTTTGAACGGACTTGGGTATCTCTTGATCCAGGGGTGACGTATGACGCGTCCCATTGAAGCACGCAGTGTCACCACGGGCTCCAACATTCCGCGGATAAGATTCTTCAGCTCTGGGCTCAACGGCAGCACCTGCGTAGGTTTCGGTAGTGTCCTCAAGCCGTAGCCAAGTCCTCTATGCGCTAAAAAAACTGCCGCGATAAGACCTTGAAGATGTACGCTAATACGGTGGGATAACGGCGAGGACGCGCCACTCATTATTATTTTCATGGGCACGTGAGATGTGCTACACTAATAATACAACCAATTAGGTCATGCCGGGAAAACGTAGCTAGATTAGGAAGACAATTGTCATGAAAATGAATGGCCGACTTGTAGCAGTTTCCGTCAATGCTTTTCTGATCACGAAATCCTGCCGGCCGTTTTATACAGGGAGCGAAACTGCCGCTAGAGGCGCCACTATTAGAGAGGGGCCACGTCCCCACACGCACTGCGCTCGGCGGAGATTGTTGCGCCGGTTCGAGGCAGTTGTTTATCGTGCGTCTTATCGTTAATATTCCACTATCACTTATATTTCGTATGGTAACATCAGATGTGTACGATATGGTTGTCGCATGCGCGCTTTATAAGATATTATGGGCGCTTACATTAGGCACATATTCCTCATATTTCTTTCCCTATCATGACAGCTTTGGTAATCTTCGTCATCGCGTATGGGCTGTGCTAGTTCGCTACCAAGCTCCTGGACCAAATAAACGTCCTCCGAATTGTAACCTCATGCGTGGTGAAGGTGACTTCTCGATCCTTGGTACTCTCCTCGGCCGGTCTAACCCTGCAGATACGCTCACGTCCCCATTTGCACCTACTATGAACTAGCATGTCGCAAGACGGGCCACTTGACCCCCCTACTGCCACCATCCCGACACCTCGAGCTACACCGCAAGCCTTACCTTCCTACATCATCAAAAAGCACCAGCGTGACCCCCATCTATTCGCAGGTCTTCGCGGACAGGATGTAGAAGAATGGCTCGATCATTACGGTCGAGTAAGTTCCGCCAAGAAGTGAGATGCACTTCTCAATTTAGCTCCGCCATGTCTCGCTTTATCTGATTGGTGTGGCGAAGATGTGGCTCTGTAACCACTAGATCGACTTTACTGATTGGGCTCGCTTCAAGCGGTAGCTTCGCGAAGTGTTCGGACACCGGCTGTTCGGTCAGCTCTCGCAAAGAAAAGGCTCGATTGTCGCAAGCAGCAGTTAGGCGAGTAGATCGAGGACGTCCTCGTGCTTTACCGGCGTGTGAATTCTTCAATGCCGGCGTCGGACAGGGTACGCCACATTCTTAATGGCATTGGCACTGTCGCCTTCAGTGCCCTCGCCACCAAGAATGGGGCTAACGTCGCTGACATTGTCACAACTTGTAAGCGCCTCGATGGGCTTCTGTCTGTGCGCTTCGCGCCCAACATTGACGACAGCCGTTCTACGGTTCATCAAGACCTACGCACCTTGACGCGCATGGTCATATGCGAAGAACTGCAGTCGATGGGCTTCCAATCTCTATCGGCGTGCCCCAACCAGCCTTTGATTGCCTCATCCTCGCGTGACGTTATCGAGGACGAGCTCGCGTCCTTGACGTGCTCTAAGCGAGTACATGCCCCGGTACACCGCGTCCACCACAGATATACGCGCAAGTGGCTGCCCAAACTGTCCGCAAAGACCCTCGTTGTCGGCACCACCTTACGCTTCAATTCCTTCTGCGCCCCCGATTAGCTTTCAACCAACACCACAGCCTCCTTCGGCCCCTCGTGCCACACTATCACCTGGTGCACCGAACACCCTCTGCTATCAATTTTTTTGTCGTCCATCTCGCCCAACGTGCTAATATTGCGGCTACCACTAACACATGTCCCGGTTTTGAGCGTCGAGGACTACGGAACACACGAGCGCGATTTTTATACCGATGCCTCCAACTAAGGGCGGCGTTCCTCGTCGCCTCCGCGCCGTTCCACATCTCTGTCTGCATTGCGTGAAGCACGAAGTCCTCACCGTTCCGCCAAATGCCGCTCAGCACCGCCATATCGCTTCTCGTCACCACTATGGCCTGCCTCACTCACTTCTAAAGCTCGGCCGGAAAACTAGGCAATGCGGTTTCCGGAGGAAAAACTGCATACACGAATAGTACTTAAGTGCCTCCTGCACGCCCCTTCAATATGATTTCTGTGTTTGTCGAAGGGACGCCCGTGGATGCTTTGGTTTACACACTGGTGCTACTTTTTCTGATATTAATGTTAATGTGTGTTTCCGCCTGAAGAAAGTTATGACGCCTTATGACGGTCCCACGCTGGTTGTAGCCGAAGGAAACACAATTCGACCTTCCGCACTCTGTACTGCGCCTGTATCTGCAATATTCTGCATCACATAGAGATTGCTGTGATGTCCATGTGTTCTCAAAAATTAAACTTAGGGTTCGACTTTGTCATCTGCCTCTGCCGCTATTTGCTACGGGAAGCGTGTGGTACACCTTACCGACACTGAACACGGGTTGCTTGGCGACTAAACCCTTTCACATTATCACTGCTGAGGATACAGAGCTAACCCCCGGACAAAACCAAATTGTTCCCCTCGGGTACAGCGACATTGACCACGGTGACGCCTTTATATTTCCTTATTCCCATTGCCTCACTAAAGGCATATCATTTTCATGGGGAGTCATTCGGTTCCTTCGGGGATCTGCGCTTGTGACGGCCGTGAACACAACACCAGAGAAAATTTTAATTCCGCAAGGCATTGTCGTGGCAGGCGTTGCTGATCTGGCGCCCACATGCGTCTTGCCACTTCAACCTGTGTCTTCTGACTACGTTCCTGCTGATGACTCTTCTTCGGCTGCTGCGCTTACAGCAGTAATCAGTAGCGACTTGACACCTGTGCAGACACAACAAACGCTTGATTTATCGAGAAAACACGCGAGTTCTTTCGACGCCTGCTCGTCGACCTTGGGCCAAACTACCATTGCGGAGCACCGAATTCACACAGGAGGAACATCTATCATGCGGCGGCTCCCGTACCGTGTGTCTCAAGCCGAGCAGAAAATCGACCGAAGACAACGTCGCAGACATGCTGGAACGGAAGGTAATCCACCCATCGGCTAATTCTTGGTCGTATCCTGTTGCTTCGGTACGAAAGAAATGTGGTTCCGTACGCTTCACCGTCGATTACCGGTCCCTCAGTACTATTACTCGGAAATATGTGTATCCTATGCCGCGCATTGACGACTCCTTCGATTTTCTGCTAGGTGCAGGATATTTTTCAACCCTCGATCTGCGCTCGGGATATTGGCTAATCCCCATGCACGAAGACGATAAAGAAAAGACGCCGTTTACGAACGCAGATGGACTTTACGAGTTCAATGTTATGCCTTTCAGGTTATGCAACGCGCCCCCGACTTCTGAGCGCATGATAGACACCGTGCTGCGTGGCTTGAAACGGAAAACGTGCCTCTACTACCTGGATGACATTTTCGTGTTTTCATAAATATTCCGTCAGCACATGCACCGATTGGATGAAGCATGACATGCCTCGCCAGCGCTGGTCTTCAAAACCAAGAAATGCCGTTTTGCCAGCAAAGCAATTAAGATCCTAAGTCATGTCGTCAGCAAGGACGGAATTCACCAGGAGCCTGACAAGATTGCTGCGGCCCTTCGCTTTCCTCGTCCTGAGAGACCCCAGGACTTGCGCTGCTTCCTTGGCCTGTCCTCCTACTTCCGTCGTTTTATACAGAACTTTGCGTCCATTGCCGCTCTATTACACCAGCTACTTGCTTCCGATGTCCCATTTGTCTGGTGTCCAGAATGCGAATGGGCATTTACATACTTAAAGGATGACCTCATGTCTGAACCTGTGCTCTGCCACTCTGACGACACTGCTCCTACACTCTTGCACACGGACGCCAGTGGCTGCGGTATAGGTGCTGTTCTTCTGCAACGGGACAACCGTTCCCGCGAGAGAATCGTTGCGTGCGCCAGCCGCGTTGTTACAGTTTCCCATCAGAATTACACGATAATGGAGCAAGAGTGTCTAGCCTTTATCAGCCTGGCAAAAGCACAAAAGCACAAAGATGCTGACACGCTTTCTCGATGCCCAATTCCTGCGGACCCGCTTGTCGTCCCCGCGACAACCTCGCGTGATACCCGTTCCAACTATACACTGCTAAGGTCTCTTCTCTAGACGCAGACCAACTGCCTTTCGGCGGCGATCAGCCATTCGCAGCTCGTCCCCCGTACTGCCGCAATGTACGTGTTGCAGCGATCAGTTCGTTTTCAATATACGTGAGCGGTCCCTATATACATTATACACATTATACATGTTGTAGCGAAAAGTAACCAACCCTATAGTGGGGTAGGCGCTCCGGTGTGATCTAGTGGGTCTGGATCTAACGCGCACTGCTCGTGCTCGCCGCTCGCTCTCGGGGCTCGTGCTTTCAGCCGTTGAACAAGCTACCGGTCGGGTCTGACGCCAGCCTTCAATAAACGCCCTTTACAATTGGTGGAGGTGCTGGGTACCCTCACAACAACTTCGGCCTCTTTCTATGCCCCTGGAACTTCGCTCCCGCGCAGTGCCGTCTACCATGCCTCAGGACGCCGCCCAGCAAACGCCTCCCCCCGCACCGACCGCATGTCCCGGTGTCCCTCGTGTCCGAGACCTACCTGTCTTCACTGGCGCAGATGGGACCGACGTGGAGGACTGGCTCACGATTTATGAGCGTGTGAGCGTGCCCAATAGGTGGGACGAGGCGGGAAAGCTGAGCAACTTGATATTCTACCTCGCGGGTGTGGCGAGTCGGTGGTATAACAACCACGCATCAGATTTCCTGACGTGGTCCGACTTCAAGACCGCCATTGTCGACGTGTTCGGTCGCCCCGCCGTTCGTAAGCTGCAAGCAGAGCAGCGCTTACGCGAACGATCTCAGCAGGCCGGTGAGTCCTTCACGAGTTATATAGAAGATATCCTCGACTTGTGCAAGAAGGCCAACGCGACCATGTTGGAGTCTGAAAAGATAAAGAACATCATGAAAGGTATCGACGATGACGCCTTCACCATGCTGCTCGCCAAAAACCCTCGCACTGTGGTCGAGGTCATAACGCTATGCCAGAGTTACGAGGAGCTGCGTCGACAGCGGTTGATGACCCGTCGCCCTTCATCACGCGACGCCGATCTCGCTGGCTTGTCGGCCACTTCTGACCCTTCCCAATTGCTCGCTGAAGTCAAGGCATTCGTGCGCGAGGAAGTTGCACGCCAGTTCTCTCTGCTGCCCTTTGCTCAACCGCAGCATGTTGAACAGCCGTCGACCACACTTCTGCCTCCCCTCCGCCGAGAGATTGAGCAGGAAATCGCAGGGGTCATGCCTGAATACCACCAATACTCTCCGGCCCCTGAACCACTGAGTCATGCTCCAGTTGTAGCCACGCCGCCCCAACCGATTCCTGCGGCTGTCCCACTTAGCTACGCCCAAGTTGTCGCTAGACCTCAGTCTTTCGAACTGGGTGTGCCGCCTCCGTACGCCGAAGTCGTTCCTAGGGCCCGGCTGCAGTCCAGCACGCAGTCGTATCAGCAGCCGCCTCGTCCACCTCGTCCTGCGACATGGGTTGCACCTGCCCCAGCGAACCGATGGCGCACCCCCGACAACCGTCCCATCTGCTTTGCGTGTGGTTACGCCGGACACGTCGCACGTTACTGCGATCGCGTGCAGCCGCCTAAGCAGCTGAGTACGCGGCCCAGCTCGCCGACTCCAATTGGGTAGAGCGCTGTAATACTGCCGCTAAGCATATGTCAACCCGGAACACCTGGCGTTTCTTCAGGGCCCTTATCGACCCTAGCCAAACGCGCACAGAAACGCAAAAGCATCTTCAACGCGCGCTCCACACCTACGCGGGTGACGCGAAAAAATTGGCACAGGCTCTTAGGGATAAATATCTGTGTGGCCGACAGGGCCCTCTCGGACCGGCGTATTCATATGCAGGCTCGAAGAATGCAGACTTGGATCGTTGCTTCCAACTTCACGATCTGAAGGCGGCCCTATCCAAAATGAAGCGAGGAACGGCGCCGGGTCGGGATCAAGTGACGGTTAAGCTTCTAGCTAACCTCCCAGACCCGGCCTACGTTCATCTCCTCGACTACTTCAATCAGATTTGGGAGGGGCGCGAGCCACTGCCAATTGATTGGAAAACGGCCCTGGTAACTTTTATTCCCAAACCGGGCAAATCTCCGACCCATTTCCTTAACCTCGTGTGTGGGGAAGCTTATGGAAACAATGGTCAGGGACAGGCTCTCCGATTATCTTGAGGCCCGTCAAACCTTCGCCGACACTATGTACGGCTTTCGTCCACACTGCTCTGCCCAGGACATTCTTCTCCAACTTCATCGGGACGTTATCGAGCCGATCGAACATCCCAGCGACGACAAGGTAGTCCTCGCCTTAGATCTCAAGGGAGCCTTCGATAACGTTACCCACGAAATCATTCTTACCCATCTGTCTCAAACGGACTGTGGGCATAATACTTTCAGGTACGTCTGTCAGTTCCTGACGGAACGGCAAGCGTATCTCCGTATTCAGGACAAGGAGCATGGCCCATATCCTCTAGGTACACGAGGAACACCACAGGGAGCGGTCCTCTCTCCCCTTCTGTTCAATCTCGCCATGGCTCATCTCCCCAAACTGCTGAGTGATATCCCCGGCGTACGACACGCCCTGTACGCCGACGATATTACGCTGTGGGTAACCCAGGGTTCTCTTGGCAGCATGGAGGCCAGCCTGCAACATGCAGCATCGGTCGTGGATGACTACGCCCGCCGCTGCGGCCTCGAATGTTCCCCGGCAAAATCGGAGTACGTGCATCTTCGCCCCAAACCGAAGGACACGACCCAAATTGCACTCTCCTTGCACACCGGGCCTATCCCGGAACGCGAAGAAATCCGCGTCCTGGGGCTCTTCATACATAAGAGCCGAAAAACCGATACAACCCTGCGCAAGTTACGCAAGGTCGGGGATCAGGTGGGCCGCATGCTCCGTCGCGTCTCGAATAAGCGGGGAGGTCTCAGAAGCCACGATGCTCTGCGCCTCGCCAACGCTTTCGTGACCAGTCGAATCCTTTATTCGACACCCTACCTGCGTTTGCGCAAATGCGATGAAAACGCGCTGGAAGTTATTCTGCGCAAAATATACAAACGCGCCCTCGACCTTCCGATCTCGACATCTAATCAGCGTCTTGCAGATTTGGGAATGACCAACACGTACAGGGAACTTAAAGAGGCCCATCTTAACAACCAGTACCTGCGACTTAGTAAGTCGCGGGCAGGGAGATGTCTCTTACACCGTCTGCATGTCTCTTACACCTATCACGCAGAAGAGCGGACCACGATCCCAGAGGACTGGCGTGGTGCATTGGTTATCCAACCACTGCCCCAAAACATGGCTAGGGGGACACACGAAGGCAGGCGCACTGCGCGGGTTGCGGCCCTGCAGGGGCGTTATGGGTCCCGTCCTGGAGTCTTCTACACGGATGCGTCTGGCCCTCACCACGGGGGATGGTACACGGCAGCCGTAGTCCACCAAGACGTACCCGTTCAAGGGCTCACTTTTCGAGCACCAAACATCACTCACGCGGAGGAAGTCGCCATAGCTCTCGCCGCAGCGGACCCCGCATCTCGGATCATTATTACCGATTCGCGGAGTGCGTGCCAAAATCTCATAAAAGGTCGCATCACTAATCGCGCTGCTCAAATCCTCAAGCGCTGTTATTATCTGGACCACCCCTCTACACGCGCCGTTATCTGGACTCCGGCCCACGCAGGGCTAGGTGGTAACGAGGCTGCCGATGCCTCGGCCCGCGCGCTTCATCCCCGGGACCCGCCTTGCCCTCCATCGCCTGATGATCCAGAGCCTAAACCGGCAACATCATTTCGTGAAATCGCAGCTATATATAAATCGAACAGGCTCCGATTTCCGCCTCCGGCACCAGGCCTGACTAAAGCTGACGAGCGCTGGCTCTTACGGCTCTACACCAACACAGTATTGTGCCCGGCGATACTCAAGCACTTCAATTCGGCCTTCTCTGGGGAATGCCCGCACTGTGATTATCCGCTTGCGGATCTTTTCCACATGGTGTGGGCATGTCCATCTAACCCGGCAGTCCCCCCAATCACCTCCCCTTCACCCCCTACCCGAGAGAGCTGGGAGGCTGCCCTGCTCGGCTGCTCCACCTTGAAGGACCAAAAGGCCCTCGTGGCCAGGGCGCGTGCCGCCGCGGCAGCCACAGGGGTCCCGGACTAGGGACCCCTCCTAGAGGTTGTACAGGGTCGGCCATTAAGGCCGCCCCTATCTCTCTCTGTAAATACTATCAATAAATGTTTTTCACCACCACCACCACCGAGTCGCATCACCCGTCGCCAGCCGGTCCAGCCGCCCGTATTACGACCCACCTCCGCCTAAGTCACCTCCTTTGCGAGCTGCTCCGTCTACCCGCCGGTCACCGTCTCCACGACGCCGCTCCTTGTCACCTATGCGGCCACGTGTGGTCGCCCGTGACCAGGAAAACTAGTCGTCGCAGTCCATGAGGCAAGGGCTGCGACGCTATCGAACTGTGAAAGCCCTCAGCGCAGCCCATCGAACGTAATAGACGTGTTTGTCGACGGTGTTCGTGTATCAGCCCTTGTAGACACTGGAGCCGCCATATCAGTCATGGACGCAAGACTTAGCCGTTTAGTACGAAAAGTGACGACGCCACTTTCTGGGATCTCCCTCCGTACAGCTAGCGCCCAAACTATTCACCCTACAGCAGTATGTACAGCCCGCGTCGTCATTCAGGACATTCTGTACGCTATCAAATTCATCATAATTTCTCCATGCTCTCACGACATCATCCTGGGATGGGATTTTCTTTCGCGCCACGACGCCATCATTCATTGCGCACCTGCCGAGCTAGAACTCTCGCCGTTTTCAGACTTGACGCCGGCAAGTGAACCATCGGCTTCGTACAAGCTACTCGTCCGAGACGACACCAGAGTGCCTCCTAACTCGACAACGGCTGTGTCTGTCTGCTGCGCCGATCTCGCCGACACCGTTGCACTCTTTTCGCCATCTGAGCGCGTCTCCACTAGGAAAGCCTTGCTGGTGCCTTTTGCGATCGTGCAGCTCACTCAGGGCAACGCCGCTATTTTTGTAACAAACCCATCCCCGTTCATAGTTTTGCTGATACGAGAGGAATCTCTCGGCAGCGTGGAACCCCTGGAAGACACACAAGTTATCGACGCGCCCGACGACGTGGACAGTACCAGTTCGAGCGCGCTCAGTGCTGTTTCGACTTCTGATTCGCCACCCGTTGATGTATTTGGGTCATCCATTGCTGACGATCTTACGCCGGCCCAACGTTCCCAGCTTCTGGGCCTGCTAGAAGAATTTCGTTCTTCTTTCGATGTTGCACAAGCTTCTCTCGGCCGCACGTCCACTGTCACGCACCGCATCTACACTGGCAGCCACCCGCCACTGCGGCAGCGTCCATACCGCGTATCTCCCGCAGAACGTCGAGTAATCAATGAGCAAGTCGACGACATGCTTCGACGCGACGTTATTCGACCTTCGGACAGCCCCTGGGCGTCTCCTGTCGTTCTCGTTGCGAAGAAGGACGGTTCTATACGGTTCTGTGTGGACTACCGGCGGCTCAACAAGATCACTCGTAAGGACGTCTATCCACTACCACGAATTGACGATGCGATTGACAGCCTGCAAGGTGCAGAATTCTTTTCCTCCCTCGATTTGCGGTCAGGATACTGGCAAGTACCGATGGCTGACGACGCTCGACCGAAGACAGCCTTTGTCACGCCCGACGGCTTGTACGAATTCAACGACATGCCGTTTGGACTGTGTAATGCGCCCGCTACCTTTGAGCGCATGATGGACACCGTTCTGCGCAACTTGAAATGGCACACATGCTTGTGCTACCTCGACGACGTCGTCGTTTTCGCTCCGGACTTCTCTACGCATCTCCAACGCTTGCGACATGTTTTGACGCGTTTGAGGGACGCCGACCTACAACTTAATTTAAAGAAATGCCGATTTGCGGCACGGCAGCTAACAATACTAGGCTACGTCGTGTCCAAGGACGGAATTCTCCCCGATCCAGCCAAGCTTCGGGCTGTGGCCGAGTTCCCCAAACCGACGTCTGTCAAAGAACTGCGCAGCTTCGTAGGGCTGTGCTCCTACTTTCGACGCTTCATTCGGAATTTCGCCGCCATCATATCGCCGCTAACGAAGCTCCTCGGAAGTAACGGGCCCCTCGACTCGTGGTCGTCAGAATGCGACGACACGTTCCTAAAGCTCCATCGTTTGTTGACGTCTCCGCCCATACTGCGCCACTACGATCCCACGGCTCCTACAGAGGTACACACGGACGCTAGCGGTGTGGGCCTCGGCGCTGTCCTTGCGCAGCGCAAACCAGGGTTCCCTGAATATGTTGTGGCATACGCAAGTCGTACGCTTACTAAAGCCGAGACCAATTACAGCGTTACAGAAAAAGAATGCCTGGCGATCATATGGGCTCTTGCAAAGTTCCGACCTTACCTGTATGGTCGCCCATTTGATGTCGTCACGGACCACCACGCCCTTTGTTGGCTGTCGTCATTAAAGGATCCCTCCGGCCGTCTTGCACGTTGGGCACTTCGCCTACAGGACTACGATATCCGCGTGCTGTACCGCAGTGGACGACAACATTCGGACGCCGATGCCCTCTCGCGCTCTCCCTTGGCTGACGACAATGCTCGCTGCTCAGTATCCGAGGTTACTGTTTCATCTATTGACCTTGACACCATCGCCGCCGAGCAGCGCAAGGACCCGTGGATTGCCTCGATAATAGGCTTGCTGTCTGATCCATCGACACCAACCAGTCGCGCAAAGCGCCGTAAAGCTCAAGATTTCGCCATTCGCGACGACCTCCTCCACCGCCGCAATTACAGCCCCGACGGCCGCCAGTGGCTATTAGTAGTACCTCGCAGCCTGCGTTCCGAAATATGCACGGCTTTCCACACCGATCCACAGTGCGCACACTCCGGCATATTCAAGACCTACCAACGCCTTCAACAGCGGTACTATTGGCGCGGAATGTACCGCTACATTCAGAAGTTCGTTTCGCTAATTGTAGCGAAAAGTAACCAACCCTATAGTGGGGTAGGCTCTCCAGTGTGATCTAGTGGGTCTGGATCTAACGCGCACTGCTCGTGCTCGCCGCTCGCTCTCGGGGCTCGTGCTTTCAGCCGTTGAACAAGCTACCGGTCGGGTCTGACGCCAGCCTTCAATAAACGCCCTTTACAATGTGAACAGTCTCTGCGTCGTCGTACACAATCCTTAAAATTGTTAGATCTACCAATCGCGAGTACGCAGCTTCCGCTAAGTCGTGCAAGGCCAGATCACAACTAAACTAGCCGATGGTTTGCTAAAGAAGGTGACTTGGTAGTACTGTGATATTTCTGCGGAAACATGTCACGTGATTACCCAAAACCATGTAAGGCGCTGTCACGTGATATGTTCCCGCCAAAATCACGCAATGCAAGTTCAAGTGACATGTTCCCCCAAAGTTATGTAACGAAATGTCATGTGACATGCTCTTGCCCAAATCACGCAACGCAATGTCACGTGGTATTGCATGATGCCTGACAAATTACGGCTAGCTTAAGCAGCTTCGCCGTTAAAACTGGCACGACTGAGTTCTTACGGCTAGATTAAAGGACCCGTGACAGCCAATGTTTCTGTTGGCGGCTTTTCTGCTGTAATGAGTAGAACAGTGTCTTGTAATCACGCCATGAAGCCGTAAATTCTCCAACGTGGCGTCTAATTAGTCCTAGCGTCGTTAACTTTGTTCGGTTCTAATAAAACTTCGAAACGCGCGCCAAATACTATACGAAAATAGCGCCGCGGTGCTAGCGCGACGGCTGTCGGAACTGAGCGCAGACAATGTTCACGTGTATCCCGGCCGTGGCGGCTGCACTTCGATGGAGGCGAAATGTTGAGGCCCGTGTGCTGTGCGATGTCAGTGCACGTTAAAGAACCCAAGGTGGTCGAAATTTCCGGAGACCTCCACTACGGCGTCTCTCATAATCAGAGCTGGTTTTGGGACGTTAAACCCCACAAATCAATCAATCAATCAATGTTCACGTGAGCTCAAGGGTCGGTGACGTTGCGGAAAGCGCTAACGCCAGTACAGTTGCTGAATTCGTCTGCTCGCCGCACTCTCCTTGCAGCACGTCATCGGCCGTCAAAGGCAGAGTGGACGACGTTGAACCGGACAGATTTCTGTCTTCGTCGGTACGAACCGTGAGGCAGCCACAGCCAACGACAGCGTTGGCGACATGCGACCTATAGCATCATGCTCCTGGCCGCCGGTTCGTACCTCGGCACCTTTTAGGCTACCGATTCATTTGCCATACCACCGCTCACTACGGCGTGGCAAATACTGACCACATTTTGTTTCTTATGCGAAAGAAATCATCATTGGGTAAAGTTATCCTTCAAGTGGGGAATTCCTATTAGCAAAGCAGCGCCTGCTTCCAAGGATCCATTATGTAAAAAAAAAGGCGTGCGAAACACGGACACAAAAGAGTAGGAGTAGGCAACACGAACTCCGACTATCAACTGAAGAAGTGCACGGAGGCGAAAAAGAAAGACGCACAATTTATGTGCGCATGCTCAGGAATGGTAGCGCCACCTGGCAAGTGCCGGTCTACGCGATAGACAGCTGTTAAGACATTCTATATCTTCTCTATTTAAGCTAATCGACGGCTGACTCACACACGCGCTTCTACTATTATTGGTATGCCAGGCCTCAACAATTAAACACGATTCTTCACTCTTATGCCTGCACAGAATCGCGCGTTTATGCAACATGGGCGTGCAGTTACAGTCCCGGCAATGCAACGATAGATTAGACGGCGTTCCACCTGAATTCCGCACTGAATTTTCTTACGCGAATAGCACGTGAAGCTTGTCGGTTATATAGATAAGAACGAATGATATGCACCAAGGTAGGCGGAGCTCGTCTGTGTCAAGAATGTGTTTTCATTCTTTGTATTTGGAGGAGGGAAAGGATCTTGGAGGCGATGCCCGTTGAAAAAATAGACTGCAGCGATTGACAAACACAACAAAGAGCACATTTACTCTCGATTAACAAAACACACACGCACACACACAGATATACATAATAAATACCCAAGCATTTAAAGAAATAACTATCACTAATAATAAATGTCTTATCTACACAAAACTGTCCCTGATCTCTATCTGGCAGCGATAGTCACTACAGTCTGGCAACCCTACCACTAGACCACTAGAATGGCGTCAGCATTAAGTTTTCCATTCATTAAGTTTTAAGTTCAAGTTTTAAGCATTAAGTTTTAAGTTTGCAGCATTAAGTTTTCCATGCAGCACTCTTCTAGTAAAATTGATTTTCTCGACACGACAGTATCCATCAAAAAAGGAAAACTAAAGACGACACTTTACAGAAAGCCAACGGATAGCCAGCAATATCTAGATTATAGTAGCCATCACCCGCGACACTGCAAACAGGGCATATTTATAGGACAGGCAAGGCGCATAAGAAGGATTTGTAGCAACGACGCGGATTACGTTCACCACTTAAGCAATTTAAAGGCAACCTTAGCTGAACGAAATCACTCGCACGACGCTCTCAACAAGGCATACAATGACGCGCTTAAACTAGATAGGACACCAGCACTAGAAAAAAGAGCCCCTAAAGCGCAGGCCAACCAGCCGCTAGCATTCATAACGAAATACTCCAATGCGCTTCCAAACATAAATAATATTCTTCGGAAATACTATCCAATACTAACAAGCAACGATCGCCTAAGAAAAGCGTTTCCGGAAATACCAAGAGTCACCTACCGACGTAATAGAAACTTTAAGGACCTGCTAGTACATGCCAAAGTAAACCCTCAGCGCACCGCCTGCGTAATAACTTGCTCCCGTCCCAGATGTAAGACTTGCAAGCATATTCAAAATGATCTTAAAGTTAAAAGCACGGGAAGTGACTATGTCCATCATGTAAAATCAAGTTTCACTTGCCCTAGTTCGAACGTTACTTACATGTTGGAATGTTCACTCTGTCACAAGCAGTACGTCGGCGAAACTGGTCAACCAATTAATGTTAGATTAAACGGGCACCGCGCGGACACCGCGAATAACCTGCCGAAGGCAGTGGCGCAGCATTTCCAAATGACAGGTCATAATTTCGATGAACTGAAACTCTACATACTCCAAGGAAACTTCCGCTCGCCGAGGGACAGAAAATACAGGGAATCGTATCTCATATACAGGTTCAATACTCTCCAACCTGCAGGCATAAACCTTTCAAAGGGAACTCTTGAGTCCATTAGATACGGTAGAGTGTTAACAAAGACGACAAAAGGTTGAGGTATGCACAAGCTAACAATGTTTCTCCCAGAAAGTCTACTTTCAGGTGCTGAGCCCCCATCCAGTTCCAGGAGAACAAGGACATTAAACAGTGTAGTTACTTTTTTTAGCCCCAAGCTTTCCGTGAAACGCACTGTTGTTGCGGGGCAGGTGGTAGGGGGTGGAGGGGGGACACATGACATAGGAGTAACTTCTGTTCCGAGCGTGTGTTCCTTTTTCCACCCTGCTTTCTAGCCCTGTGCACACAATGCATTTGCAAGATATGTACAAAGAGCGGATTCTCTGGAAGCTTTCGCTCTTGCCATTTATATTAGTCACGCTAACACCTGTCACCCCAATACCCCTGCCCCAACCCCCCTTTTGTGTGTGTGTGTGTGTGTGTGGTGTGTGTGTGTGTGTGTGTGTGTGTGTGTGTGTGTGTGTGTGTGTGTGTGTGTGTGTGTGTGTGTGTGTGTGTGTGTGTGTGTGTGTGTGTGTGTGTGTGTGTGTGTGTGTGTGTGTGTGTGTGTGTGTGTGTGTTCGCACGTGCTGCTCTTCTCCTCCTCTCTTTCTGAGGACGGGGAGTGTGTACAAAGGCGTACATAAACGAACGCTGGAGAAGGCAGTTGCCGCCCTGACGAAGACAAGTCCGCTTGTCGAAACGTTGGCTCCCGCGACATTCCCTGTTTTAAATCGTACCTTGCGATTTGTTCATAGAATGGCGTCAGTATTACTTGGGCGCCGATGTGTAGCTCCCGCTTTGTCGTTGTCTTCGTCGTAGCCATCGTGTTGCCGCTGCTCCAGGTCTTCGCTGCTTAACCAGCGTGGTAGTGTCATCGCCTACTGTATCGTCCATGTCTGCAAGACCGTCGTCAGATCTGCCGTAGCTTCACCCCGCTAGGCCTCGTTGTCTTGGAGTTTTTATGAAACCGTGGCTCTTATCTCGAACCTCTCGTTTGCCACTGACACGTCACCGCGCCTCACCGCAGCAACGTCGCTCCGAGGACCATCTAGTGACCACCAGCCATCGTCCGAACGCGGATTCATCGCCAGTTCGTCTGTATACGCCTTAATTTCCTGCAGTGCCAAAGTGCCTCGATGCCTCTACCGAACTGGGTCGGCGTCGGCTGCGCCTCTTGGAGCCATCAGCTTCACGTAACGGCCAGTCGCCAGACGTTCCCGCCGAGAGAGAGAGAGAGAGATAAAAATTTAGTGTCGTCAGTTACGGAGGTAGGTGATCCGCCAGGTTGAGCCTGGTGGCCACCTCCTCTGCTCTCCGTATGGCCTGGAGGTGGACGCTAAGGCTGGTGGAGGTCAGAACCTCCTCCCACCCCTCAGGTGAGGGAGTGGCCAGGAGATCGGGAGAGGGTGGGTCTTCTCTGCAGTCCCATCGGCCATACTATGCTGAATACGCCGGTTCTCGTCCCGCCGTGAGAGATTAGCTCACAGGCCAACCTACTTTGCTGGTGCCATGTCGAGTAGTGCCCACCGCAACATTAATTTCTTTTCCTCTTCACCTCGGTCGCGTGCCTCGAGCTCTCATTCCACCAGTGATGTGTTCGGACGTGGCGCACTCCATCGAAATCGCTCCGTCTTTTGCACGTGCCTCGCGCTTCTTTTCCACTTCTGGCACGGACCTTGCGTGCTTTCGACTGCTCCTCTGCGCTACCTCATCTTTTTCGTCTTTTGAGCCTGTCTCCTTACTCGTGACAGTCTGTACGTCCTCGTCTTGATGGCTCATTCATCGCGCCATAACCGGGATGCACATGGAGTACCAACTAGCCCAAACAGATTCCCACCTACGTCATGCGCCCCAACTTTAGAAGCATATTTGCCCAACAAAAAACGAAAGTGGTATTTAAAGGAAAAACTCACTGAAAATGCTAAAAGACCAAACACAAGAAAAATGCTTCTAGTTCAGAAAATATGCATCACGGAATATTCCAAGATGAGCCAATTAGGATGTAAACAAAAAGTCACTATCGAAGAGCTCGTTTGTATACTACTTCACTCCATCCCCTCAATGGCCACCTTCGCAGCTAACTCGATAGAGCATCGGACGCGTTATCCGAGGGTCGTAGGTTCGGCCCCTACCGAAGGCAGGTCTGTTTTTCATCCACTTTAACTCCTTTCTTTCTTCTCTAATTACTATATTACGGTTAAATTTACAGTAATTTCATATATGGTTTCCTTGAATTGATTGTCTGTAGGCTTCATTAGGAAGTTTCTAATAAATAAACGAGCACTTCGCCCATTCGCTTCTTTCGTTTAACGTCGAGCAGCAGAAATACGTTGTTTAACTTGACAGAGGTATACTTATGGAGTTCCTATATCATTAAGTTAGGCTCACAGAAAAAAAAAGCATGACTTTTTCACATTGTGTTCTGCGTTTCACACACTAGGACCTCACCTTTGGAAAGCGCACCATACGGGTCATCTGGAGGCGCACCTGCCTGAGTAGGCCATTGCTTTCGTATGGCAGAAGACCCGTTACCATGACGTAGAGGATGACGCCGAGTGACCACACGTCCGCCAGCTTGGGCAGATAGCAAATGCCCTGCAGAATCTCGGGCGCCGCGTATGCTTCGCTGCCACAGAACGTTTCGCTCAGCTCCTTTCGCTTGGTGTGCTCGTCGGCTGCAAAGCAATTTCATCCGTTTGCTCGTCATGCCAAGGCCATGGTCCATCAAAGCTAAGAATTTTTCCGCTTCTCATTTTCATTCACCAGACGACGAAAGAGAAGATGAATATGCTTCTGAGAACACATGGTAGCGCAAAAAAATCGGAAAAATAGACTTCGGAAGAAGGGGAGGAGAAACAACAGGTCGAGCGCTAAACTTCAGCGGAATTCATTCAAACAGAAGAGCCAAGAATTACAACATATGCGCCTGCGTGCATGGGTGTCGTCAAAGGCGAAATTAAAATACAGAATTTAACAGATGCGTTTCATTGTCATACAGAGAAACAGATGTGTCACTAATACAACTCGTGCCTCTCTTTTTTATGTGATATGCCTCCAAAAGTTCCCTAGCCAACGTATCACCACTCCTGCCAATTATCTTTGTCTCACGCAATCTTGTTCACATCCGCATGTCTTGCAGTGCGCAGCCAAATGCGTCACGCCTTTTTTATTACAGATAATTCGTGCTCCCATCCTCGGACATTGACACACCTGCCTGTTTGGCCGACATAGGTTTTCCCACACGACATCGGTATTTCGTACACGACGCCCTTCGTGCAAGCCACGTACGATATCGTGTGCTTTTTCCCGCATCCAGACTTTTTTCGTCAGCACGCCCAATGCGGGGGACACAGTCCAACCAACTTGCGTGGCGCCGAGAACACAACAGGCACACCGAACCTATTTGTAAAATTGTATACTACACATACCACTCCACCGCAGTATTCTCGGAGGCGACCCACTTATGCACTGTCTAATGTTCATGTTTCTTAAAATGAAGCTGCCCTTAAATGCTGAAATCGCGCAGTTTTAAAGGGGTCCTGAACCACCCTCCGGGCTTGGTGAAAAAAAACGTATTCTACGGCTTGCCTACTGTTGGGTATCGGGTGTCTCAGCTTGCGGCTGCATCTGCGCAGAGCTGATAGTCGAAGCGGACAAGGCGACGGTGAGTTAATAAACAGAGGCGTTATATTTTCGGCACTGGGGCCGACAGCTTATTGGGCTCGCACTGGAAGCGATGACGACCCGGGATTTCTTCAGTCGCTCTCTCTCGTCACTCCGCGGCTTGCTTCTTTTATAGCCCCTTTTTGGCCCCTTGCATCAGCCAGTAGGTCAAAGCCTCCAATCAGGAACCGCCGTTGGTTGCTGGGCGGGATCCGACCCGTGGGTGAGAGGGCTCGCGCGCAGGTGCGTGAGGAATTGCCGTCGATTGCGTCAGGCGCACCGCAAGAGTTGCCGTGGATTGCATCAGACAGTCCGCCGATGTTGACGCCACTTGCATCAGACGTTCTACCAGCTTGAATACTTTGCCGGAGCAATGAAGGTTGGAGCTGAGAGCCCTGGCATTACACTACGCTGTAACGAACATCTCAGCCAAATGCTGTAGTCATCCGCGAAGCGTAGCGTTCACAAGCGGAGCACAAAGCTTCCACTTCTTCAAGAGCCCTCAACTCGAAAAGCGGCTTCTCCTCACGCTCCTTGAATATGCTCTATTTCGTCATAGAGCATTTACAAGGAGCGTCGCTGCTATTGGCCGATGGCAGACACGCCCGCCTAGGCTGTGTGCGGGCCCTTCGCAGCGCGCCTTTTTTAAAACCGTTAGCGCGTGCGTGCCATGCGTGCCGTGCGCTAGCTTTTCCTTGCGTTGTGAGCACCTATATAGGCAAAATAGTTGCTGGAAACACGTAAAAATATTTTTATTAATGCGCAAGCCTCATAGATGCCATTGGAAGACATCCGTAAGCTACCTCGGCGTGGACGCGAACGGTGCGGTGCATAAGTCACCATAAATATAGTTTTACAAGAAGCCAACAAATGCATGCCTGCAGCCTGTAATAACTCACAAATTAATCCCAAACTTTAATTCATCAGTGATTGTAGATGGGTTTATTCCCTACGGTACTCCAATGCGCCACCTTCTAGCTAGTGCTAGTACTCGTACTCAATAACATGGCTGGAGTCGAACCCAAAATATTTCTTCTATAAGGTAGATTAAAGGACTATGTCTGATTTGGGTGTACTTGGGTGGATTAGAGCTCATTAAGGCGCATTAGGGTGGATTAAGACAAAGGTGCATTAAGGTGGAGTATAGCATATTATAGAGCGGATTACGCTAGACTTAGATTAGGGTGAATTAAGGATTACAGCAGATTAAGGTTGACTAAGGTAAATTAGTTTCGAATGAAATCACTACGTCTGTAATGCTTGGCTTAATTTGGCGTAACTTAATAATCTGAGCTTATTGAGACTTGACTTAGTCTTAACTTAAATAGTCAGGACCTAATTAGCGTTACACTAATTAGGTTCGGTCTAATTAACATATACCTAATGATACATTTTTATTACGCTGGTCTTCATTAGTCATGATATAATTATGCTTGGGGTAATTAGTCATATCTTAATTATACATGGCCTAATTATAACAGGCCTAGTTATGCTGTCCTTTGACATATTATCTTAATTAGGTATCGCTTGATGAATACTACCTGAAATAGGCCTGATTTAATCAGTGTTAGCCTAATTAGTCCTGAAATGTTTAGTCTCAACTTAATGAGGCTTGACTTTGAAGTCTTAGCATAATTTACCTTCGATTAATAAGTGCTAGCTTAGGTTTGACTTAACTAGTAATAACCTGGCTATGCGTGATTTAATTAGTACTATTAATTAAACACGGTCTAATTAGAAGCTTGCTTACACTAGATTTGTTCATATCAGCTAAATTAGGCCTGCGCATAATTATATTTACCTTAACTGGACATTGTTTATTAGTATCATGGCTTAATTAATTATAAATCCTTAGTATCCGCTTAATTAGGTGTGACTTGTCATAGCTCAATTCAGGTTGAATTTGTTCGGTTTGGCTTGGTTTGGCTTAGTTGGATTAGTCCTGTCTGAACTAGGCTTCAATTAATTGTTCCTAATTAGTCTCCTTTGAATTAGACTTAGCCTTACCTAACTAGTCCTAGGAATCTTAATTAGGCTCCATTGAATGAGACTTAGCCTTACCTAACTAGTCCTAGGGAGCTTTGTCTTTACTACAGCGTGATAGTGTTATGCTAGCATCACATAGATTAGCGGAGTTTTCGGCAGATTTCCCAGTTTCACCATTAGCTTAAACAGCTTCACTGTTAAAATTGAACTAGTGTATTCACACATTAAATTAAACCATCCCTCTTACCGCATGTCAATGCACCTTATTCCACATTAACCTGTCGGCAAGGGTCCGAGTTGTGAAGGTCTTCCTTTCGAGTCATAGTAGTCACGTTCGAGCCCGACAGCATGATTGTCCCGTCTACAATCACTAATCAACAATTAACTAACTTGGGGTTATGCAGGACAAGGTGGAGCAGCGTTGGTAGTTACGCTGTTTGTACTGACGCCGCGTTATGCGCAATATTGACGACAAGCAGCGCACTGACAAAGTAAACGCTCACACCCGCGAGCCTAAACGTATGTGATGAACGAAAACAAAGCTTCGGAGGATCGAAAAAAAAAAGAATGCGGTGATCGCGAGGGCACGCGACCGAGCCCAGGCGCGAAGCGAGCAGGCGGCCACAAGCGCGCTGCGAAGAAACAGTCCCCGGTAATCGCGCGCTTTTCGTCAGCCACTCTGATACGTCGCTGAAGTCTGGTGACGTAAAGCGGTGGGCGGGGCACCTCCGTCGACACCGCCCTAAGGAGCTCTGTACCCTCTATTCCGCAGAGTTGAAACAGGACTGGAAAGGGAAGTTTTCCGGTCGCAATATCTTCGCTCCTAACAAACCGTTTTGAAAAATTCTTTCGGCTGTGAATTTCTGAGAGGCATTCAATACACACCCAGCCGTTTTCAAAACTAAGCCCGAGCGGTGGTTCAGGACCCCTTTAATGCTCGTACACAGTTTGGCTTCGCAGCATTACTGTAGCTGCTGTCGCGCCGTGAAGCCTGACTTCACTAATAAATATCAAATGCCCCTTTCAGGCTGCCTTACATTACATTTACAGTTGTGGATGCCACGGCTGGGCTGCGACTCTCGCCATCATCACGCAGCGAACGTTTGTTGCTATGGTGTTGGCACTGATCGCAATCATCCGACGCTCACAACCACGTACTATTTCTCTCGGCTTGCCCTCGCGTTCAGCCATTCTCGCTCGCACTAACACGCACTTTTGAGATGCCAAAAACGGTACGCACTGCAATAGCGGGCGAAGCTGAAATCAGTGAGCTTGACGACGTCTACTGTCGTGAGGAGAACGTTCTCGCACTTGAGGTCTCGATGGGCCACGTCGTTCTTGTGTAGGTACGCCAGGGCACTAGCCAGCTGCATAAAGAACTGGTGCGTTGTCTTCTCGTCCAGGCGCTTCACTTTCTGAAATAAAACAAAGCCAATGCGTAACATAGGCGCTAATGACATAATGAATCACTACAGGCCAGCCCGGATTTGACTTGTAACAACTGGAGCACGAAACGAGACGAGGTTGCCCTCATAGCATTATCATACTCTTGTTCTTGCCAACATGCCCGTGGTGGTTTGTAATGCGGGCACCGCAGAGCCACATACGATCATTTCACTTTCGCCGCGCTCAACACTGAAATAAAGATTTCATTTTAATATAAGCTGTCATTTGAAGCAGGCACGTACCAACTGAAAGGCGGGGTGGGAGACCCGTCCTTGCTCATTTTCCTAAGCGCTACAAATAGATACTGAGGCTCGATTTGGTGTGTCAAAGGAAAACATTGAAGTAAAGGCACGAAACAGATTGACTTCTCAACTAAAAAATGGGTTTTCTAATTCGACGTTGGCTACGAAACCTCAACGTGCTGCCCCTATAAAAAGACATGAGTGATAATTTTATGCGGTCCATGTTGCAAATCCATTACTTGAGATTTGTGGTAATATTCGCGCGCATATCAAAGCCGCATCATGTGCATTTTCTCGAGCCGCCATTAATGCAACGGACCACGGCTGCCGGCCAGGGTATTCATGGTGAGCCTCAGCTGCTTCGCTAGCGCGGCATACCTCTCGCGTTTGCCGACGTCTTGCTTTCCTGCCTTGTTACGTGGCCCTCATTTGTGAAACGTTGACCGGTCGTCATCGTCCCAGTATGCATGTGTCTCCCACTCCCCCGGACCGTCTTGATGCCCTCCATTGTTTGCCTCTCGGCGGCATTTGCACATTTCCTAGCTATTTATCGTTTCTGGTTATGTGTGGTTCAGTATTAGCGTAGACATCAGTCGCTTATCACGTACGTGGCTAAAGTGCCGGCAACCTAAGTTCCATTGCCGCACTGAAACCGCTACATTGGCGCATTCCCGACCCCAGATACACGACTCAGCCGTCTTGACTTGGCAGCTGTCAAGGGAAAGGACGTTGAACAGCAGGTGCGAAACAGATTGATTGCTCAGCTGAAAGGTGTCGGCATGGCCGGTCCCCTTTACTCTCGCCGGGAACCATCGCTACCTCACTGCCGGCATTGACCAACTTACGAGGCAGCCGGAGGCAATGCCTTTCCTGGACATAACAGCTCTGTCAACAGCTCGAGCACTCATCGATATGTGGATCAGTTGCAATCGTGTCCGTTCCTTCATTACGACTGACCGTCGTCGCCAATTCGACTCAACATTGTTTTCCACTTTATAGCAGCTCCTCGGTGTCAATCACATAAAGAATACCTCTTGCAACTCGATCTTCAATGAGGTCATCGAACGTTTTCACCGCCTACTGGTGACTATGATGAGCTACTCGTAGCATCGACTTTTCCTTCTTCGTGGATCGGCCGCCTTCCATTCGATGTGCTTGGAATGCGCACCTCGCTATGCCGCCATCAGCGCCGCGAAGCCTACGTTCGGCTCCGCTCGTCGAGCTCCTAGCAACCCCTTCGATGACTCACGAACCGTACCTGCTGAAGCTTCCGACTGTGCCTCCCGTCTACGCAGCGCTATACGCCATGCGCAGCGCCTATAGGGGCTAAAAGGCACTTTAATAGGGGCGCCACTGAAAGCCGCGTAGCGGCGGCCGTTGGAACCGGTGGTGGGTCGCGTAGCAGACGCCTCATTTCACTGCAAGCATCGCGGAAGTGCGCGCGTGCGATTTGCCGCTTGTGCGCGTCCCAGATAATTACTTTTGCGGCGATAGTGTGTGCAAAGGAGCTGCACATTATAATAGTGGACGTGTGTCTGATGTCACAGCTGTGTGGGACGACAATGTCACCATACGCGCCAAGTGTTTGCCACAGACAAGCGTCAACACGCTTCCCTACGAAGTGGAGCTCATCGCACCGCTTTCTTCATAACGTCCCGATCACTAATGCCTGCATGCGTTGACGCGTGAACCAACGTTTTTTTCTCGACACAGTAGCTTCGTTTACGTGCCATGTGTTCATATAGTAGATTTTGAGGGATCGCTGTCGCACCGGCTCATGGATTTCACGGGTGCGGCCACGCGAAGGGTCAGCGTTGGTAAAACTGACACCAGCACGATAAACTTGTGAATATATATCTCGGCAGCTTGCGCTAGTGGCGTGAGACTGAGTCACTGCGGAGCTGGTGGTCACCTAGCTTGTCGTAGCAGCTTGGCTACGTATTTGCTAGGTGTTTTGCAAGCTATTACCAAGTGTTGCAAAATGGCGTTACATTCTACACGATCGTCAAAGTCTTAAATGTGCACAGGTGCCATGTTTTACAGCCAATATGCAACTTGAGGCGAGCGCACAGCGAACATTCTGCACCGGTGATCGTATTCCAGTGCCATCAGTAGGTAGAATGCAGCCGATTTCTTGCAGCACACGTGTGATTCCACGGCGCTTTTGTAAAGGAGCCGTCACCTGCCCCACATTCTCTGACATTGCGCTTCGCGCCATTCGTTTTTTCAAGAGTGCCTAGGCATCGCGTCTTATCAGTAATAACAACCTTATGTGCATTGTAGCGTCTACAATGCAGGCGAGGCGACCAAGTGTAAACGTAGCAGCGTTCGCTGAAGACATAGCGACATAAATGGAGAAATAAAAACACTGTAATCGTTCTAACACTGCTGTTAACAAGAAAAGAGAAATAGCGGGCGCGAAAGAAGACGAAGTAGGATCGCGAGCGCGTGGCACGTGATGTTCTGGGTTTTTCTCCTTAGAAAAAAAAAAACGCATCGTAGGGTCTCGCTGCTCGGCGCTCTTCAGGCGTATTGTCTTCCGCCGCACTTCGAAGCCTGGTTTATTCTTCATCGAAGTCCGAGGACTTCGATGAAACAAAGCGCGATTGCTTGCCTTCTGCGTCGTGCAGCCGCAATCCACCGCCGTCGCTCTCGCTCATGAAATAGCACCGGTAATCTGTATAAGTGCGTTCGTGGCGATTTCTTGTGTGTGTTTGAGCAGCCGACAACGCATCAGTTGTTTTTCGGCATCTCTGAAGCCCGAGAGAGTCGTTAAATCACGATGAAAACACAACCATCCGCGCACTCGCGTACACGCTCACGGGAACACTGCTCGCTCGGACCCACCAACGCTTCCGAGCCGTGGCGGCAGATGGCGTCGTCGGCGCTTTGCGCATCGCCTATACACCTCCCTCGGCGCCGCCATAATCTCTGCTGGGCTGTGCGAAATATGCGTTACCACACAAAAAGCACTGCCGGGGGTTTGTAGTAGAAATTTTGGCGAGTTTTGAGGTCTTCATCACCAAACAGCACACATATACGCGAACGCAAGCGGAACGAAACAGACAACACAAGCCTTTTTACTGCCGTGCACAGCCCAATATGGCGGCGCCCCATGAGTCCACTGAAAAGGTTTATACGTGCCCTCGTTCCTCCTCTCCAATTGCATACTTCCCTTCATGCATACGTCAGCCCTGATCTACAGAACTGCACGCACGTTCTTCTGCGCAACAGTTCTGTGCGTTGTCCCTTACGGCCCACGCATGATGGTTCGTACAAGGTATTCAAGCGTGCACCTATGCCATCTTTTACCGGTTCCATGCAGTATAGACAAGGCTACGAGGCCATCGAGTGCAGCATTCTCGCGAAGCGAGATGTAGTGCCATTGCTCGGAGACGTTTTAACCGAGCCGCTCGTGACAACAGAGGCACGATGGCTAGAAGGGGGGAATTTAAGCAAAGTCAGGCTGCCTGAGAACACGAAGTTACAAAGCGAAATTCAATAGAGAAGGGGATACATGTACGTGCTGTGGAAAAGCTAGGGAAACGACAGATCACATTTTGATTGAATGTATAGATATCCACCCAGATGTAGGTGTGGACACTGCCCTGCCATGGGTTTCAGGGATAGCACGGAAAGCTGAACATGTCGGCGATAGAGATAAGTAAAAGGCGCTTAGGTTTCGGAAACGTACGGAGCAAACAGAAACGTAAGTTACTTCGAATAAGATTGTTACTTCATGTTTGAAAAGTAATTGATAAAATAGGTAGGCTAGGAGAAAATTTTGTTCTGAAAATACGTGTTTCGGGAAAACAAACGTTACTAGAGGATAAAATAAAGGTAGAGTTTGGTGGCCCGCTGGCTACCGCCCCGTCATAAAGGGGACGCTCATAACATTCATCCATCTGCCCATCCATCGTGCAAGGCTCCTCTATTTTTCAGCGACAAGTCAACGCGCGCCCTCTCGACGGGTCCAAGGAGCAGCGCTAGCAGACGACGTTCCGTTCGCTCCTGTGTGTTGCGCGCACGCATGAAACCGCACACTGGGCGCGCTTCAAGGTCTAAGCTGATCATGAAGCTTCAAGCGACAGAGACAATGAGTTGTGCAAGTTGGGGCAACACCTCCTAGACAGGTTTTCAGGCCTGCGTGCAAGAATTTTAACGTCACCGGCCGCCGGCCGTCGAACCCGTCCGACGAGTTCGTTCACCTCGCACTCCTATCCCCACTCTCCTACGCAGTGTTGCCACTGCTGCTGATTCATCAGTAGACATACTGATTTTTGAAATTTTCTGCTGATTCAGTGATAAGGCGTCTCAATCTACTGATTTTTTTGTCTCTTCTGAAACAGATTCGAAATCTGGTGATTTTTGGTCACGAGTTTATATTATTGTGGGACCAGCTGATGAACGACGAAAAATAAAGGCGAGTTATTGGCTCATCAATGAACAGTTTCTTGAGTTTCAAGCTTCTCATTCGTACGGCTATCTGTCGCTACAGTAAATATTGCAGCACGCTATTATGCGCTTTGAGCAAATTTGGAAAAACCCTGAGAAGATGAAAGTGAGCACTTTGCCGCACCCCCCAGTTTTGCTGTCTCTACTAATGGCACTCTGCCTGTGGCAAGCCTCTTGTCTATAAGCATACCACAGGAATCCCTGCCATCTGGTGTTCTTTCGTAAAGAAATCTGAGGAACAACTTATCGAAGTGCCCGATAACTTCTTTAGCGTGCACCGGATCACTCATTTACAGGCCACTGATAAGGACAATGGACTGCTTGCAGTGAGATCAACATAAGCGCATTCGATGTGACATTGTTGTACAGCCCTCTTTAGAATAATGTCGCAAATGCCATTTTAGGAATGCCTGTTCGCGCACAGTAAACTTTATTTGCTCAAGACATAAGGGCATTATGTTTTCTTTCTGGGGCAGGACTTAAACAACACAGCTTTTAGGTACTGCTAGCCATGTAACCCCTGTGGACGCATCATCGGAGCCTTGAATCGCACTTCTGCACGGCATATTCTCAGGCACTGACAACTTGGCGGCCTTTTATACACCCTTATGTACACGCTGACCTTACAGTTTCGAAAACTTAGTGCAGGAACGGTAATTTATGATCTACTGATTTCTGCTGATTTTTCACGTAAAATCCTACTGCAATTTTTTTAATTGTCGTGGCAACACTGCTCCTCAGTGACCCAGCCTGAAGCTCGTGTGTGCACGTCGTCTCTGAGAGCGTATTTTGGCTTGATTTTGATGATAATTTAGTGCCGAAGATGACATTGTGAAAATTCCAAACAAGTGCTGCGTCCCGGAATGTTCCGGAAACTAAGCCGATAAGAAAAATGTGCAAGTCTTTTCCTCTGCGAAGGACGAAAACACGAGGCAGAAATGGATACGTGCAATCCCAGGGAAGGATTTTGTGCCGACTGCATACAAGAAGGTATGATGTTTTTTACGACTCGATCTCTCTACTTATTCACTGTACGCTTGAGCTTTCATTTTATAACCAAGAGGCAAGAATTGAAACCGCTTTACTCCAAGTGTTTATTGCTAACCAACGTGTCGTGTTCCGCGCAGTGCGAGCAAGCTTTTTCGTTTTATTACGGTCACCACGGGACTAAGCGTACACGTTTGTGCAGGTGTGTGCAGACCATTTTCTACCGTCCTGCTTGGAGCGAACGACGTCCTACACGGACCCAAGAACAGAAAATTTGCTCGTGGTGTCATTGCCAGTGCCGCGCCTGCGCCCTGATTCTGTGCCGACTTATAATTGTACGTTTGGTTACGAACTGCGCTACAAATATTTTGTTGAATAGCTTGTGCAAGCACAATGATGTTTATCGCACAGCAAAGGAAGAGAATTCCAAAAAGAGGAAGGCCCGAGTTTTCACAGAGGAATAGTTTGCGTCACTGCTGTTCGCGTCATCCATTGTTGTGGTGTGTTTAGTGTTTTATAACAGGTTTTTGTATTATGTGCGCTGTTTCGAACCTTTCTTTTTTTATCATTACCGCACCTCTGTACTTGTTGTACTCTCTCTGTTTCTCTATATTTATGGACATGTACAATATATGTGTGAGTGTATGTGTGTGCGTAATTTCTACTGAATAGTTCTGTAGCGGCAATGTAGAATGCGCTGCTCATTGGGTGTCTCCGTAAACAATAAAAATTCCTTCGCTACTCAATTTGCTTGTGCTGTGAGAAACTGTTTATTGAAGGCCTTAGTCGTTAGTTTCAACACAAGTATTTCAGAATGCAGCGGTCTTCCTTGCCTAAAAAAAGGCAATGTGTCTAGATGCTGGCGCCTGTAGTAACGTGCCACTCCAGCGCGAGGCGCACGACCGGCCAGCAGAGCCAGCCCAGGGAGAGGGAGCCGGCGGGTAATGACGTATTTTACGTCATCTCACGTGACGCGCAGGGCTGAAAACCTGTCTAGGAGGGGTTGGTTGGGGGCACCTTCAACTTTTGATAAACGTGCGTTTTTGAGGCATGCTTTCGAAGCGTTCTTGGAGCGTTCTGGCAAACAGTTTTCTAGTGCTCCTGTCACGAAATATGACCTTGCCTCAGCCATGACCAGATATGTGCCGCCAGTACTGCCAGCATTACCTCACACACACGTTGCAGCACCTCTACATACTAATTAACTTCATCAATATAGAATCTAATTAAGCTAATTGCTCTGTAACCTAGCGTATCCTGGAAACGCATGTACGTGGTAATTATTCTAAGCGCACCATTAAGCTCAGTAAGCTAATTAGTCAATTACCCCGTAACTTAGCATCACTTTGCAGCACCTGCACATACTAAATAACTAATTACGTAAGACCTATCTAACGTAATTAACCCAGGTAATCTCGCATCACTTTGCAACACCTGTACACAATTAACCTGAGCGCCTAGATAAACTTGTTAAGCTAACGAACCCGTTTGACCTAATTACCGTTGCACCTAGCATCATCTTGCAGCACCTGCACATGCTAATTGGCTTAATTGACTATCTAAGGCCCAGCAGCACGTCATGATAGCACGTCACGCTGCGAACGTTGATTTCGAGCTCATAATACCTGTGCCTTCTCAAGCATAAGGCGCGTATGCACGTCTAGTTTACAACAATAGTGCAACAAAGGCGCGTGGAACCTTACAAACTTTCAAACTACGTGTTCAAAAACAGAATAGGCGTACATTTCGCCGGCGCGGCGACCGGTGCTCTGGACCCTTTGGGCGGGGCGCGAAGGCGAAAAAAGAGCCAGGCCCGCGCGGAACCGCAGCACAGTGGCAGCGTAAGCCGGAGGACCGATGTTCTTAGAGGCCATTTTAAACGTTTGAGGAAACTAGTGCAAGTACAGGTGGTAGGTATCAGCAGCGCCACAACTCTTATCATTTCGCCAAGTAGGGAAGCACCCACTACGCCATAATTACTGCGGCATTGTAACGTGCAAACATGTATAAATGCACATCTTAGAGAGTCTCTTGGCGTCGTTTTCCCGAGAACGAACCGAACTCTCGGCCCGGCGTCGACGGCGAGCTGCGGTTTCGGCTTCTCTTTGCACAGCTGTCTGTTGTACCCGACGTTGGCTTGCTGCAGCCGCGCGCGTAGCTCTGCGATTCACTTCTTCAGCAGCGGTCCGCACCTTAGGAGGAGGAGCCATCAGGTATATCGAAGAGCCAAGCCAGGTTGCTGTTGGGGCTGCGCACGTCGCCTGCCGCGTGTCGCATGGCACGATACGACACGATAAAGGGCAGCGGTTCGTAATAATGATGACGGTAAAGTTGAAGAAGATTGTTTCATAATGATGATGTAGATGATGCCTCTGTAATGGGTGCAGAGCTACGAAGCATGCACCCCTATGTCCTTTGAAATTATTTCTCGAACTCGTTATGCAATCCACTTTCGGCGACGTGTAGTGACGTATTCTGCCACGTAATGTTACATTTGTAAATGCGATTCCTCGGCAGACGTTATACCTGTTTAGGTCTTTTAGCGAGTGGTAGAATACTTGACTGCCACGCAGAGTGTGTGGGTTCGAATCCACGCAGAAGACGATTTGGAGTACTACTCCGGTCCTGGTTATTTTTTTTTCCAAAATTTGCGCGATAGTGGTTACGGACACCGGCGGCGGCGGCGGCGGCGGACAACTATGGCGCAAAAATGTTCTTGTTGTGATCTCATAACAGCTTACGCTGTAAAAGGTCACATGACGCCAGTCGGCCTATCGCAGGGCGCGGCGGTTGGATGAAGACTTTCCCTAGCTTTGAAAAAATAGAGGAGCCTTAAACAGGTGCCTCGCTTGCGCTTGCCACGGACGTGTGTCACTGCCCATCGCGCTTCGCCTTCGCCGTCTCGAAGGTTAAAGTACATGTTTTGTACCTGTCTGTAAAGGCGATCGAGTCTAGACGACGTTCGCAGGAGCCTTACATGTTCAAAGCGAGAGGTGATGTCACATGAAGCAAGAAATAGGCGCGTTATCTTAAAGGGACCCTGAAACGGTTTTGACGATTTTGTGCAAACATGGTGATCCGGTAGAGCGGGTCATTAGGACCATTACAGGACATATTTCAGCGCTGTGCGTAAAGTGTGTAATTTACAATAAGGTTTTCAACACGCGTATCGCAAAAGGTCGCAGCGGCTCACCAAAATGCGTTTTCAAACGGCCCCGCCAATCTAACTACGAATGGGAGGTAGCTGATTGGCCCCGAACCATCACGTGCACGTAATTTTCAAAACCTAGCTGCGAACAACGTGCTTCTACAACGCTACAGAGTACTAGAAGAGGGCAGTGGGCTTACTCTCCGGCGGAGGCTATTGGGTGGGGTGACCCCACGAACGTCGCCTTGTGTGTGTGCTTCTCTCTTCGCCCGGGCGGCGGCGCTGGCATCGCCTTTGATGGATACGTATTGTCTTAGGGAAGTGTTTGTAGTACCGAGGGCCTTTGTTCTTTAGATAGTGTAACCCTTGTGCTACGAGCGGTCATGGTCAAAAAGACCGCAAAGTGTTCAGGGTGCGGGGCAGCTGTGAAAATGGAAGTTTGTGCGGAAGAGAAGGCAGAAGAAGCTGACGCAAAATGTAGACAGTGTGAGATCGAGGAAAAAATGGAAAAAATGATGGCTGCTCAGAGCGGACTTATGGACAGAATCGCTGAGCTTGAAAATGCGTTGGCAAAAGAGCGTGTGAAAACGCAGGCCATGGGGGAGAGGCTTAGGTTAGCAGAGGAGGGACTAGCCATGGTAGTTAAGGCGAACAAAGAAGCATGCAACAGCGAGAACAGTGCGGCGCCGACCTCCAGCGTGGGGGGGGGGGCAGCAAGAAGAGGGTGTGAAAAACGCAGGTGCAAGGAGCGCGGGGCACAGCTTTCAGGAAGTAGCTTTGCGGGAGGGAGTAGACAATGCAGCAGCTGGGGCTCAGGCTAAACACCCAGACAGTAGCCAGGTGCAGGTGACTCCAGCCGGAAAACCTCAGCGGGTTATCATAGCTGGCGATTCAAATTTAGTTCGATGCGCCCAGGCACTGAAAGAGAGGGTGAAAGGCGACAAACGAGTATTGGTAGGGACGTTCCCAGGACATAGGCTGGGTTCAGTCATGAGGCAAACAAGAGAAAAGCTCAGGTCTGGGGCTCACGGACGCAACCTCGTGATGATTGCGGCAGGGCTAAACGACGTCCTCAACAAAGAATCGTCAGGATTAGCGACGACCTTGGCAAAAGGCGTCGACGACATGCGCGCCATCTCCCCCCAGGTGCAGATAGTAGTGTGCACAGTACCGGAAATACCAGTGCGTGACGGCAACCTCCAAAGAGCGGTTGTCGATGCAAACAAAGAGATATGGCGTACGAGTCGAGAGAAGGGTTTCGAAGTAGTCGAAATAAACAGGGAGGTGCATAGGTTGGGGGGGGGGTTCCCAAGAGACAGAATTCACTTCGATAGGAGGCTTGGTCATGAGGTAGGTTGGCGGCTTGCAGGACGTGCAGTAGCTTTTTTGGGGGGCACGCGGGCCCTTCGGAGTCCGGGGTAGCAAGGAACAAAGGAAACAACCAGGGGGATTTTCGGGCATACAGCACTGAGAAATGCCAGAAAAGAGGTAAAAGGAAGAAAAGAGCGAAGGCGCGTGTAGCAATTAGTTACATAAACATGCAGGGTGGCAGAAAAAAGGTAAAGTGGTTAGAGATTGAGGAACAGTTAAACAAAGAAAAGATAGGCGTTTATGCGGTTACAGAAACACACCTTAGAGACCTGGAAGAGCCACCACATATTGACAGTTATGTTTGGGAAGGGTGCAACAGGATCATATCAGAAAGAAAAGGTGGGGGTGTTGGAATGCTTATTCATAGCGGAGCCAAATGGGAGAGTAAAACAAACGTGTTCAGAGCACCTCTGGGTTTCGGGCACGGTATGTGGAAAGAAAACGTGGCTAGGTGTAGCTTACATGTGGACGGGAAATAACTGTAAGGAAAAGAATCTGGAGATAAAGCATTGCATAAACACCGATATTCAAGAATTTGGTCATGGGGCCGAAATCATCCTCCTAGGGGATATGAATGCCCACATCCACGACCTTGACGGATATACAGACACCAATGGGAGGTTATTGCTCGATCTTTGCGAACACCATAGTCTTGTGATAGTTAACACAGGGCCCAAGTGTGATGGACAGATCATGTGGGAGGTCAGAAACAGACAATCGAACATTGATTATTGTCTTATGACGGAAGGAATCTATGAAAAACTGAGAGAAATGAGAATAGACGAGGACGGGATGAACAGCTTGGGTAGTGATCATAAACGCATAACGTTACAACTGGGATATAAAACTGAAAATAATAACGTAGAGTCGAAGTTTGGCAGGTCGTACTTAAATGACAAACAAATAAAAAATATAGCCGCAAGAGTAGAGGAAGTAGGCAAAATACGAGACAAGGACTGGGGGTATAATGAGCTAGTTCATGCAATGACGAAAGAAATAAATAAAGAGAAGAAAACTGTTTGCTGGAAAGGAAAGAGAACGCCAAAAAGATGGTGGAACAAGGAAATCCGGGAAGCGATCGAAAAGCGACGTAAAGCATCGAGGGAGCACAGACAGGCAAAAAGGGAGAAGCGGCCGCAAGTCGAAGTCACGGAAAGATGGGAAATATATTTAGAGAAAAAATCTATTGTACAGAAATTGGTCGAGGAAAAAATTAAAGGTGAAAGCGAACGCTGGGTTACAGGAATTCATGACAAAAAGAAGGACGCGCCTAGGATATTTTGGAACCACATAAAAGCGCTAGGTAGAAAGTCTGCCACATTGCAACAGCATATTGTTGATGAAAGAGGAAATCAATTGGAAGGGTACGAAGCGTTGGGTTACATCCAGAAGGTAACAGCCGGTTCGTTTAAAAAGATCGTCCAAGAGATTCCCCCAGAGGATAAAACCATGACGGAGAGCGAAACTAAGGAAGAGCTAGAACTTGAGAATTTCAACTGGAAAAAGGCCGAAGGAAAAATTCCAAAGCGCACTGCTATGGGTTTAGATCGGGTCCCCGTTAACCTCATTAACGAATTAGGACAGAACACTAAAGAAGCACTATTGAAAGCCGTACAAAAATGCTTACAGGAGAGGCAAATACCGGACAGTTGGCGAAAAAGCAGAATGAACTTAATCTATAAAGGCAAGGGGGAAAAGAATAACATTCGCTCGTATAGACCGCTAACCATTACATCGGTACTATACAGGATGGCTATCCCTACTGAAAAAGTCCCTTTCCGTATTCCAATAATTCCATATTTTCCATTCAAAATCCATAAGTTTTCCATATACTTGCCGTATATTTTCCATATTTCTCCGTATGAGTCTTACGGAAACATATGGAATTATTGGAACGACCATACGCAGAACGTAACAATATTTTGGGAGAACTTAAGAATGGATTTCGAGTAGACAGGCGTTTAGACGATAACCTATTTGTTCTTACTCAGTGTATAGAAATATCTAAAATAGAAAGGAGTCCGTTGTATGTGGCTTTTCTACACATCACTGGGGCGTATGAAAATGTTAATCAGGAAATATTGTGGGAAATTTTTGAAGGAATGGGCATACGCGACGATTGTGTACAGCTTTTGAGGGAAATATATCGAGAAAATACAGTTTGCATAGAATGGGAAGGAATCAGTAGCAGAGAGAACGTTGATATTAGCAAGGGGCTGAGACAGGGATGTCCTTTGTCGCCGCTGTTATTCATGCTGTACATGGTTAGAATGGAAAAAGCGCTAGGAGATAGCCATATTGGTTTTAATCTGTCACACAAACAGGGCGGCGTGATGATTGAGCAGATGCTTCCGGGTTTATTTTATGCTGATGATATTGTCTTATTCGCGGACAGTCGAGATGATATACAACGGCTGGTGAATATATGCGGGAAGGAAGGCGAGGATCTAGGACTAGGATTTAGTGTAACAAATTGCGGATTGATGGTATTCAATGATCCCAACGACCAGGCGGTATCCATACAGGGCCAAGAAATACCGAAAGTAGGCGAATACAAGTACCTTGGCGTGTGGGTAAATGAGGGTGATAGACACATGAAGGTACACGAAAAAGCCTTAGCAGCAAAGGGAAAAAGGAACGCGGGAATAATGAAGCACAGAGCGTTATGGGGACACAGTAGGTACGAAGTGCTTAGGGGTCTGTGGAAAGGGGTAATGGTACTGGGGCTTACATTTGGGAACTCAGTGGTGTGCATGAGGCCAGAGATACAATCGGGAATGGATGTGAATCAAAGAACTGTGGGACGCCTCGCGTTGGGTGCTCACGGGAAAACGACAAACGAGGCTGTAAAGGGCGATATGGGATGGGCGAGTTTTGAGGCAAGGGAAGCGCAGAGCAAAATAATGTTTGAAGAGAGGCTAAGGAATATGAAAGAGAGTAGGTGGGCAGTGAAGGTGTTCCGCTATTTATATAGAAAGAGCGTTGACACGCAGTGGAGAAAGAGAACTAGGAAGCTCACCAGTAAATATACGGCTCTAAGAGAACTGACAACAAAGAGCGTAAAGGGAAAAGTCAGAGAGGCGAAGATTTACTGGAGGGCAGCGATGGAAAAAAAACCGACTCTAGGGCAAAAACGAAATAAAGAGGGAGGCATTTTATGATAATTCAAGAGGAAGCGCTTTATTGTTTGAAGCGAGATCGGGCTGCCTTAGAACGCGTATTTATAAAGCGAAATTCAGTAAAGAAGAAGAAAAATGCACATGCTGTGAGGAAGATAGGGAAACGACGGAGCATGTTCTGATTGAATGCCGAGATATCCACCCAGGTGTACGTTTGGGCACCACCCTACATGAAGCCTTGGGTTTTAGGGCGAACAACGGGAAGCTGAACATAGCCGCGATTGAAATAAGTAAGAGACGGTTAGAATACTGGTGGCAGAAAACTAGAGGGAACGGACAAAAATAATTTTAGGGAAAAATATGGACTTTCTGCCATAAGGGGCAGGGAACTGGGCTATGAATTTCCGTTTTTGCTGTGGTGTGATAGATTTGATTGAAGTAAATTTAAAGAGAGAGAAAAATGTTATTAAATCTTCTTACGAGCCTGGTGGCGCACATGTCACCGCCCCGTTACAAAGGGGAAACTCATAGCATCCATCCATCCATGGAACGTGGGAGGAGCGTTGCGGCTGAGAGTGTCGGTCTGTGTCGGTGGTGCAGCCAGGTGCAGCTCTTGCAGAGCAGCACTGCACAGCAGTTGTCGAGCCACGTGTTATTGCTGTAGACGTTGTAGCGCCGAGTTTTTGCCGTCAGCGTTGAGCCGTACGCACCACGGAAGAAATAGTATGCTTTTTAGTGCCTGAGCCATGCCGCGATATCGGCAAACTCACTGCTACGCGCCTGGGTGCCAAACAGGCTACGTGTTCGTGAAGGGTGGGCAGAAGCTGTCGTTGTTTGGCGTCCCGAAGGATGAGAACAGGCGTAAGGAATGGGAAAAGAACCTGCAGAGAGCGGACAAGCCCCTGGAAGACACCAGCGCAGTGTGCGAGCTCCACTTCGAGCCGCGGTATGTGCTCAGAGACTATGTGCACATTATCGAGGGAAAAGAAGTGCGGATACCTCGTGGGAGACCCATCCTCCGCGCCGATGCTGTGCCGACTATTCTTCCCAATCTGCCAGCTTACCTTAGCAAAAAGCCGACGCAAGAGAGGACCGCTCGTAAGAGGAAGCGATCGGAAGCTTCAGACGTACCATTAAAACCTGCATTCTGTCCTTTCGACAATGCGGTGTCTGGGCCGTTTGCTCACACCGACGACGCTGTTTATGCAGGTTGTGAAGAATGTCCACAAGCGTCTACATCTTCACCGTCGGATGATATAAATCGGTTTTATTTCAGCTTAGAAGTGCCTTCATCGTACTGGAGCAAGCACAGTTTTCCTGGCCACGCCGGTGTCGTATACTGCACGGCCGTATTGACCAGTAATGCCGAAGTACTCTCCGAGAAAGTGGTAATGTTTTCGGAGTCGCAGTGTGCTGCATACTGCAAAGTACTTGCTAGAGGAGTACTGATAAAGTCTGAAGGGCCGGTGCACAGCAAAACAGAGGCCGAGGACGAATTGCGAAAGACTGACCGGATGCAGCTATGTGCGGGTGCAATGAGACGCGACGAATATGATGAAGCTCTCTTCACAACCAAGCTTAGGGACCACGTATTGATGCGCCAGGGACTGTACTTCAGCACGAAGTGCCTTGGCCAGGTGCCTAAACAAGGTAATCATCACTCTTTATTCTTGAATAATGACACATCACGCTGTCAGCGTAGTAGAGGCTGTGCATTACTATGCTTTCATGTCTCTTTCAGGAATGCTGTGCGTCTCCTGCCGTTACCTAAGGCGAGCTTTGTTGACACGCCGAAGCCGTGTGCAACGTAGGAACACAAAGGCACGCCTCAACATTGCCCAGAAACTTAAAACAGCAGTAAGAAGAACCAAGCGGCTTTCCACCCGTCTCTATGATGCAAGGGAGAGCCTTGTGAAATTGCAACAACAAGCTGCAGCAAAAAATGCAGATGTTCTCCAGGACAGATTGGGAGCGTGCCTATCCATCAGCAAGAAGCTGTTAAACACTGCTTTGCAGCAGCTAAAGTCAAACCTAATGGTCTTCGATACAGCAAGAGCTGGCTACTCGACTGCATCATAATGAAGATGAAGGGTCCCCGTCTATACGAACACATGCGTAAAAACAAAATTCTTGCTCTGCCAAGCAAATCAACTCTGAAACGTTATATATCTATTTACCGTACACTTTTTGGCTTCAATGAGAAAATCCTGGAGAAATTGAAAAGTAAAACAGCGGAGCTTGACGTCAGCAACAGTCATGGGGGATTGCTCATTGATGAGCTGAAACTTTCCGAGAGTTTGGCTGTTAGGAACAGTGGTACAATTGAAGGCTTTGTAGACTTGGGCCCGTTTACTACTCAAAAGGATAAGAGCACTCCATCTGACCACGGTATGGTGGTACTTTTTGTTCCATTCCAAGGAAAATGGAGTCAGGTCATAGGCTGCTTCGCAACGAATGGCAACATGAAAGCAGATATCCTCGCCAAGGTTGTTGTAGAGGCCACAATACTAGCGGAAAAAAGTGGACTCTTCGTCGATTTCATCACAACTGATGGGGCAAGCTGGAATCGAAAGATGTGGAGGATTATGGGAGTACATGCGACTGCTAGTTCAATTAGGTGCAAGGTCCAGCACCCTTTTGACCCAAAGCGACACTTGTTCTTCAATTCAGACTTTCCGCATCTCATAAAATGCCTCCGAAACTCCCTGTTGAAAAATGGCTTCAACACTCCAGCTGGCCATGTAAGTATCTGCATGTGCACCATATATCGCCACTTTTAACGGCTGCATATTTTACCTAGTTTTTCAGTTTCGGACTATTCATTTTACAGTACAGGGCATTATGATTTGTTCAATCCCTTTGAACTTCCATTTCGCAGTAGGGACTGCAGGCCTTCATTTGCCTAAAGGGCAGCTACTTTCCTGCTGCTTGTCAATCATTGAAGGGTTCACATTAAGCGTAGGACTTTATTTGATTGGGGAACATTAATCTGGAGCGTATCAACGGACATTTTGCAGGCTGACTTACGTCTTTGTTGCAACTAGTGTGCATAGCAACAAATAATCTGTTTTTTCTTGGAAACATTTTCCAGGTCAGCATTCAGCCGGTAAGGGAAGCCTACAAGATTGATGCCAATAACGTGACCCTCAAGGCTATGCCCGGAATCACCGAGTGCCATCTCAATCCAAATGGCTTTGAAAAAATGAGAGTGAGCATCGCGTTCCAACTGTTCGGCGCAAAAGTCCTCCAGGCTTTCCACCTCTATAGGAATGAGCTGGACAAGATATTTGGAACCATCAGTGCCACTCAGGAATTCTTCAGGTAACTGTACCTCAATTTAGTTCAATTCACTTCTTTATTTCAGACATAAATACACTATGTTAATTAAGTCCTCGAGCTTATGCAAAAGGTGACTCGTATGTCTCCTGACGAGGCCTTCACTCCAAACTAACATATCTGACTGCGAGCCAGGAGCAAAACCATTAGAAGAACGTAGGTTACAAAATAATTACAGCACGATGAACACAGTATGCAAGCAGGAATGAACTGAATAGACACTGGAACACGAATGTGAAGGAAAAAGGTTATATAAACAGTACATGAATTATCGTAAATTTTTTCTCTCTTGATTTCGTCTTTCCCTTTTTTGTAGTTGTTCAATGCCGGTTTCTTCTCCATTCTTGCTATCCAATCCGAGTTCTCCGCCGCTCTGACCATGCTCTTAACGCTCTTTTTCGTCCCATCCGTTTCGTTACTGGATGTATACTTACTGGTAAGCTTCCTAGTTCTCTTCCTCCATTGTGAATCAACGTTCTTCCTATACAAATACCTGAATACTTTCGCTGCCCATCTACTTTCTTTCATATCCCTTAATCTCTGTTCGTACCTAATTTTACTCTGAGCTTCCCTTCCCTCAAAGTCAGACCATCCCATATCCCCCTTAACAGCCTCATTTGTGGTCTTCCCATGGGCGCCCAGTGCGAGACGTCCGACCGTCCTCTGGTTCACGTCCAGCCCTGATTGTACCTCTGACCTCATGCACACCACTGAGTTTCCGAATGTAAGTGCTGGCACCATTACACCTTTCCACAAACCTCGAATTACCTCGTACCTGTTGTAACCCCACAGCGCTCTATGCTTCATTATTGCGGAGTTCCTCTTTCCTTTAACTATCATAGCTTTTTCTTGTACTTCCATGTATCTATTCCCATCATTTATCCATATCCCAGCCAACGGTATCGTCGCGGCATCTGGCGGCGTACGCACGAGTCGCCGGCGCTCTATTACAGAGGCTAGCACTGCCGAGGCGGGCAACCTCAGTGAGGATATCGGGGCGCTATGTCGCTACGGGAGGCTCGGCAGAGCGGCTGACGCGGGAGGCGCTGTCGTCGCTAGCGCGCACTCCGCAGCAGATCGAGTTGAGGAGGAACATCAGTGGTAAGGAGGAAGGCGACAGAAATAAACCCATAGCTGCCTTAGCGCATGGTGCTAAGCGGCGGTGACCAAGGGCGAGTGGCGAGTGATGAAAGCCGTGGGGGCGGCGACATCGACGTCACAGACGCTCTTTTTCCGTCCAGTTTCGGTATCAAGGAGCCTGCCACGGGGAACTAATTGTTCGCGTAGCTCCGACATGCACTCCGCTATTCAAAATTTGATCGTTGGGATAGGTAGTGTCGAGGACGAGCTCCAAAGTACTCATTTGCTGTAGCCACCAATTACTGACAATTAAAAAGTTAATTAGCGTAATTTCGCTAATTAGGCGCACAAGTGCGGGAATTGTTCTGTATCTAGAGGCCGCCAATCCGTATACTCGAATAGTACACAAGACATTCCCGCGATTTATGTTTTTCTCATTTTAAAAATGTTTGCAACTAAAAAAAACACCCTCTATACTTTATACTCCTCATCAGCGGACGGAAAGGTACGCTCCCCGTCGACAGTTTCAAGCCTGCAAACTTGAAGCTCTGTACTCCCTCTCTACCAAACCAGTACTAATCGAATTGCAAGGCTGAAAATGGCGCTTCGCCCCACCCCCGCCTAGCCGGCTGGTCCTCGTCAGAGTACTATTAGTGCATACTGTACACCAGCATGTTTGGTTTTTCGTTCCAATATACCTTTAGACTGGCGCTGTCCGAATTGGTCGATAATCGCGGTATTCCCTCCCTCCGTAAATGTCGTGAACTTGAACACACAGAGCGAAAACATTCCTTTTTTTTACCACATCGTGAACGTAACGCTCTAGCAATAGCAACATTCCTCTGCAGTGACGTGTCCTTTGACAGTAGGCCACTCTAGAGTTCTCATTAGAGGTCGAATTGCTGCATGTTATACACTCGATGGTCACGTAGCACGGCCTTACCAGAGTTCCAGCGTTTCTGTGCACCATGTGGCTCTAATCCCTTGCAGTCAAGGGCTGTGGTGAGATGACAGTACTTGCTAAAACGGGACATTTATTACATGGCACTGCAGTATCATGTACTCCAATGTCACAGTATATTGCACTCGGCATTTTCATTATTTGCTTCTTTCAAATTCCATTGGCTTTATTTATCGCTTTAAGCAGTGACCTTACATCTAGACGTTTTTTCATATAACACGATGCCTGATGTTATTTCTCAGGCGATTTCGTTGTTGCTCCGAAATATTAAGTAAATGCCTCTCAACAACACTTCGGTTTTTGTGACGCGGATCAAAGTATTTATTCCATGGTATTACAGTAGAATCTCGATGGTACGATTACTGTTGATGCGAATTTTGCAATGATACGAATTTTAATGTTGTTTTGGACGGACTATGTTGTATAAAATGCGCTGTCATTCGGTGTTATACGAACAGTTTCCCCAGCCATTGCGGATTATACGAACGCGCGAAATGACCGCTTCACGCGAGCGACTGACTTAGATTTTTTACTGCAGATTTTTTTCCGCGAGTTCCTTACGACTTTGGACCGGAAAATGGCAGAGAAAAACAAAAATCCTGCTTTTCGTCGACCAGTGCTCGGCCCATCCCAAAAACGGCAATTTCAGCAATGTCGCCGTAAGGTTCCTGCCCGCAAACAGCACGAGCCGTCTACAGCCGCTGGATGCGGGAATAATCGGAAATGTGAAGCACCATTTGAAGGGATTGCTTGTGCGGAGGCTCCTGCGAAAATTGAGCGCAAGGATGAAAACTTGCGGATTAGCCTGCTTGACGCGTTACAATTCTTGGCCATGTCCTGGGATAATGTGACCCAGGACACGATCGCGAACTGCTTTCGCAAGTGTGGATTTTTCGCGGAATCGGATGCGGCTCCGAAGGAAGAAAACCAAGAGCCTGACGACGATTTCCACATCGAGGGTTAGGGGAACCTTGAAACTCGAGCTTCGGCGAGAGACTTCGTCACCGCGGACGACAACGCAGCCACCTGTCAGCTGCTATCCATCGAAGAATCGGTCAACGAGGCAAAGGATACATAGTCTGAGAGTGATGGTGAAGATGCCGGTGAGTGTGATCTCCTACCGTCAACGTCGGAAAACCTTGACGCCCTCGATGTACTGCGTCGCACCGTGAGCACCGGTAGCGTGAGTGAAGAAACCGCAGCACGGTTTTATTCCTTTCAGGCGGCTTTCTTGAGGGACAGCGACGTTCAAAAAATTCAAAAGAACATCGTGGACTTTTTCAGCAAGAAGTAGTTGACCCCAATAAAGTTCTTGTTCATCTACATGATCAACTTTAACTTGCTTTGCCTCATACGAATTCGGGATGATACGAATATTTTACATCCTCCCTACAAATTTGTATCATCGAGATTCTACTGTACCAACATAAGGAACAAGCAGGGTTTCGTAAAGGCTAGTCAAAAGTAGAGCACTATCAAACAAGTGATAGAGAAATGCGCGGAGTATAACCACCCCCTATATATAGCCCTCATAGATTATGAGAAAGCATTTGACTCGGTCGATACCTCAGCAGTCACGCACGCATTGCGGAATCACGCCGTAGACGACCACTACGTAAGACTACTGGAAGACATCTACAACGGCTCCACAGCCACCATAGTCCTCCATAAGGAGAGCAGCAAAATACCTATAAGGAAGGGCGTGAGACAAGGGGACACAATCTCTCCAATGTTATTCACAGCATGTTTACAAGAAGTATTTAGAACACTGGATTGGGAACAGGTGAGTGTAAGGGTTAATGGGGTATACCTCAGTAACCTCAGATTTGCTGACGATATAGCCTCGCTAAGTAACTCGGGAGATGAATTACAAAGCATGATTACTGACCTAAACAGGCAAGGTATAACAGTGGGCCTGAAAATTATTATGCAGAACACTAATGTTCAATAGTCTTGGGCGAGCCCAGCGATTTCAGATAGCTCGTGAGGCATTGGAAGTAGTAAGTCAATATGTGTGCTTACGCCAGGTAGTGACCCCTGATCCGAATCGTGAGGCTGAGGTAATTGGGAGGATTAGAATGGAGTGGAGTGCATTCGGCAAGCATTCTCAGATAATGAATGGTAGCTTACCATTGTCTCTGAAGAGGAAAGTGTATAACAGCTGCATCTTACCGGTACTCACCTACGGGGCAGAAACTTGGAGGCTAACTAAGAGGGTTCAGCTTAAACTGAGGACGACGCAGCGAGCTATGGAACGGAAAATGGTAGGTGTAACCTTAAAGGACAAGGAGAGAGCGGAGTGGGTTAAGGAACAAACGCGTGTTAGGGACATATTTAAAAATTAAGAAGATGAAATAGGCGTGGGCGGGCCATGTAATGCGAAGGCAAGACAACCGTTGGTCATTAAGGGTAACAGAGTGGATTCCTAGAGAAGGCAAGCGTGACAGGGGGCGGCAGAAAGTTAGGTGTGCAGATGAGATCAGGAAGTTTGAGAGGATACATTGGGCCCAGTTAGCACAGGACAGGGATATAATTGGAGATCCATGGGAGAGGCCTTTGCCCTGCAGTGGGCGTAGACAGGCTGATGATGATGATTAAACTCACGTCTCCACTGAGCCAGAACGTTATCTTGAGATGTGAAACCCAATTCAAGTGCTAAAAAATCCGGATGACATCACGACGCTAGGTTCATTTTTGAAATGAACTGAACGAGCTCATTTTATTTCTCGAAAAGTAAAAAAAACGAAATCTATCCACTGTTCCAGTTTTACGCTATGCCCTCCTGCCTGTCTATACATCTTTTGATGATTTCACTCCGTATTTTCGTTTTTTTCTTCCTTATCAACTTCATTTTTCGGTGTTTTTCATCTACCTGTGTTACTAATGACATATATCCATATCAATGATATCATCACTAAGGACAGATACTTCTTTACCAATGCATGTTCTTTCTCACCACCCTGACCTCAGCCTATTGCTAATTTACGAAACATGCCCCAGGTCGTCCTACAGCAACCTTCTTCCTGCAGCAACCGACTCGTGCCTCGCTTCGCATAGATGCCGCTCTGTCACCACCCTTCGACACCGTTGCCATCATCGACACCGAAGGCATCGTCGAAGAAGGAAAAGCTCATTCCATGCAGTGATCTGGCCAACGGGCTCAATTTTCGCACACCCACTGTAGCCCCACAGTGGACCGTAAAGTGAAAAACAATGCTTCAACGATAGGTCAAGCACATTCTGCTTATTACACTATTCTATCAGCTTGCATCTGGTGTCTGTCCGATGCATCAAAATGCAAGCTTACCAGTATCTTTTCCAGGAGGTCCCCACCGCAAGCCATCTCCATGATGATGAATACCTTGGAGGGCTCCTCGATGATGGTGAAGATCTGCGTAATGTGCGGGTGTCTGGTCGAGCCGAGAATTTTGAGCTCGCGAGGCAGAAACTTCACTCGGTATATAACGGAAGACTTTTCCTTGGAGATGATTTTGCAGGCATACGTCGCACCATCCTTGGACACAAGCCTGCCGTAAATCCAGTCTATCATTAGCGTAAAAATAAATACCCCATGTCAATTACTCACTGGCATGTAAATGGGCGTTTAAAGTATTTCCACGAGAAAGTTGTTTCAACGCTTCACCCTGAAAGTCGTGACAACGTTACATGAACTGCTTCTCACTCTATGGACATTTAATACATCCCATTTAATGCGCATTGATGGATGACTAAACAGACCTTGCTTAGTACGCTCTCAGTGCCACTGGGCAATAGCTGTTCGTATTCAATTTATAGCTGACAATGACTCACTCCAGAAATCATTGAAAGTGTTCTTAAAGAAAATGCAGAAGCTGGGCTACCGGAGAGAACCGCACTCATTGGCATGTCCCACTTCACCGAAAGATTTCGACACGTGCAACAAAATAAAAGTCGCATGGACCAACCGAACCACGTTTTCTTTGCGGTCTATTAGTAAATTGCATTTTATAAACCCCACAAGTACACCCTTGCGAGGGGAGCGCACTCGGTAAGCAAGAAAACGCGCGAACAGATTAACACGCGGGCAGCGACACCGCTCTAAGGATCCCGCGCTCATACGCGTGACGTCGCAGATCTTTGACGACGTCAATGTCCTAGATAGTTGTCTTTTCGGCAAAACGATGCACCACGTTGTGTTCTGAGAAATCCGAGAGATGTAACACAGCGTGACTTCACTTCGTTTTCTCAATAAGTGCGGCGAGAATGCGAGAAGAAGGAACGGAGTTTGCGACGTCATGCGCCCTACGTTCCCGTGCCAAATTCAAAAGTAATATTTGCATCTTCATAAAACGGCGATATTAGCGACAATGTAGTTCACCCAGAATAACTTATCCATCGGATTTGGTATTTCCTTTTAGTGTCCCTTTAGACGTTATTGAGATGGCAAACCAGCATTGGCCTTACGGGTGGCCTTTTTTCGCGGTTCACGCTAAAATTATAAGCGCTGCCCATCAGCTCTGCGCAGCAGCATATGCTGTGTGAAGTTCCGCCTGCTGGTACTGTTTTCACTAACAGATCGGCGTACAAGCGCATGCACCCGCATCGGGTAAAGCTACGACAGTGGTCCTCCCCATGAAGTACAGAGAGCAAGCATGTGTTATTGGCAGATTTGGTGCTAATAGCTTCATATTATGTCGCTAACATACGTACACACAGTATAAGGGTTCTCCGGTGGAAGAAAATACCTTTATTTATTCGGTGTTCCAGGCATTCCTATTCAGGATGTGTTCGAAAATTTGGATATTTGCACAACCCTGTGTTGAAATGTGTTAAGCACCATGTGCCTGAGTCGGTCACTTGCCTCGTAGTGAGCCCGCTGCGACACCACATGCTGCAGCATATCGTCTACCGGTAATGTTGATATCGCACGCTTGCTCTCTTCCATGGACATCGCGAGCTATGCACCTTTTTGCACCTTTTCTAAGAAGCCACGCTCTTTCAATCCCCTCTGCATTGTGGTAAATAAGCGCCTTCCCCTAAAGAAAGAACTGCCGATCGAGGCAGTGACGTCAGCCTTCGTATACTCCTGCGCCACAGTCTTGAGAGCAGGTGCTGCCACCTTCCCGAAAAAATTGTATAGGTGCCTTTGGAAAATGTGACGGTGTTCAGCTAATTGAATTTGTTTCAAAATGCGCTGTCTGGAATCAGCTTCCACCGAGTGGTCAAGCTGAGGTAGGATAAATTCAGTGTGTACCGTTTCAATTTACTCTCGGCAAGACAGTAGCACTTCTCTAGCGGCATGGTTACCGTGGCCACAACAGCGTGCCGTCACGAGCCGGCAGCGCGCTCGTCTGAGCCGGAAGTGATAGGAGGACTAAAACCCTTATAAGTAGGCAGTTCTAGGTAAGGACCTAAGCCCAGGGCCCCGCTAGCTAGAACATGCCCAAGGAGAAAAAGGGAAAATTCCCACGGGCATGCCGCGTGCCGAGTTTGTGCCTTTCCTTCATTGTTGTTTCCCATCATTCCCGCTCCCTCCGTGGTGCTTCGAGCTCGCTCTTTGGGACGCAAAATAAAACTAGGGGCAGACACGCGCTTGTCGTGCGAAGACTGATGAAACAGCGGGGCTGTGACGTCCGTTTGCTTAAGTTAATTGGCTTTGCTTCGCTTAATTCGGTTTCTCTTAGCATAACTTGGCTTTTGTTTAACCCACATATCCCTTAGCGTTAAATATTGCCGTTTTAATCACCACATGAATACGCAGCATTTTCAGTTTTTATGTTATTTATTAAAGATTCATCCTACTTCTTAAGTTGACTCGTCTACGGTCTTCTTCGTCGTTATCTCATTTGCAATCACCAATAATCTTCACCTCTATTGGCTTGGCATTCTACTTCCATGGCTACATTCTCTATTGCCGTTGTCGGAAATCGCCCTTTGGCCCCGATTCGGAGTCATATCAGTAATTAAGTTCTAGAACGACAGAACTGCGGGTCGGTGACATCGTCGCTGAGCGCGTTCTCGCGATCAGCTTCCCGCCGTCTTTCTTCTCTTCTATAAGCAGGCACATACCCAATGCAGGAGATTGACCAAGACTCCTTTGACTTGAACATTATTTTTATATCTGGGATTTGCCGAAGCACAAATGATAGAAATTCCGATAAAATTCTTTTAGTTTCAAACCTGCCCCACCGCTTCTTCAGGAGTCAAGTGCTTCTTCACCCTAACCATAATCGTAGGAAAACAGAGAAATGCTCCGCGCCGACATTGCACCACGCATTCAGCACACCTTCCTACAAAACGAGGCTGACGCCGTGGTTGCCCTCTACCCTGCTCCTTTTTAGAACTAAAATTCGAAAGATTACATCTGCGTGCTACGCCGTCGTCTCCTACGTGCGACGCACTTCTCCCCTGGAAGGCCCCGCGACACCGCAGTTAAAAATGATTTCTTTTCACTCTCTCTCCGTCACTCTCTCTTTCTCTACCTCGCTCTCGTTTTCTCTTTCTCTCGGCCATAGCAAGTTGTGTTACAATGGTCGGTACAACGCAATCATGTGGGTTCCCAAAAGGCATGCAGGGGCGCAAACAGGCTCCAATGAGGCTCCAGTATCATGGAACATGGCTGGGAGCAGCAAATTGACCTCTGTGCCTATAGTGGTACGACGCTCGCCTAAGGACTGTGGGTACCCAGATTCGAATCCTGTCTCTCCAAGAAAATATCCCCTATTTCTTTCTCTCTCTCTCTCTCTCTCTCTCTCTCTCTTAGCCTGTGTCTTTCTTTCTCTACCTGCCCCTCCTCTCTCATCAGTTCACACGCTCTCTTCGCTTTGCCCTGACCCACTTTGCAATTTCTCGGACGCTGCTCCGTACGGCTGAAGCTTCAACAGCTCCACTGTTAAAGGAAAGAGCGCACGGGGCCGGCGACAGATCCCTCTGCGGATAGAGCCAGTATTGGTGTCGACCTCCTGCCAGAAATGTTAGCGGCAATTAAGGACGCTGCCTACTCCGCCTCCTCACTAAGGCCACCAGCAAACGTCGGTGTCTCCGCAATGCAGAGGCCAACAGGCTTGCTAAGTGACGCTCGTCTGTTGACACGGCTGGGGAATTCAATAGGCGTCACGTGCAGGGGCGCCTTCGGGAGCAGCGGGTGGCCTGTATACCCACGAATGTGGCCTCTCCTGCAGCATGGCCTAACCCGCAGACAGGCCTCTCTTCCCTGTGCCAGAGGGTCGGGTGCTGTCGGACGGTGGTTCGACACTACTGGTTGAGCTTCGTAACCGTCCCTGCCTCATGTATTGCGGTGGCCCGGAAGTTCTCAAAAACTTGCTGTTTGGCTACCGAGCCTAGGATCAAGGCAGATTCTGCACGAATAACGTGCAGGAGTACCCGAACTCGACTGGGTCATCTCGCTATGGTCACCTTCGAGGCTGCCACATCACGTATACAAGCTGACCACCACCTTCGAGCAGCCTCTCGGCCGATGCAACACTAAGAGACAGGAAGTCAGTAGAGTGGACCAAAGGAGAGGAAGGAGTAGTCGATTTCCTCGTCAAAATTAAGAGGAATAGATAGACATGGGCAGGCCACATTAAGTTGCAACCGATGGCTGATTAGAGCGACGGAATTGATACAAAATGGGGAAGGCGTAGCCGTGGAAGACAAAGAGTAAGGAGGAGGGGACGCAATGAAAATGAAAATGAAAACCGTCGAAACAGCGAATCCGTTCTTTCATCGTTAACGTGACGTAACTGGCAAGAGTGTGTAGTGGAAGGGCCGTCAAGCTGTGTCTCCACAGCTTCGGAGATCGAACCTGCTACATGGAGTTCAATCTTTTCTACCCTATCGCGCAGTGGCCTTCACATAATCCCACCGTGTAGCACCGTGGTGAGGCCAAGATAGCGTCGAGCGCAGCACTAAGTAGTGGGCCGAGGGAAATCGCTGGTCGGCATTTCCGCCTGCGTGATAAGCACTACTAAACTCTTAATCTGGATCCACATAAGATACACTTAGTATAGCTGCAACTTTTCTGCAAAAAAGTTCCAGTTATATATCTGGAACAATGTTCCACATACCTTAAGAGTAGATGGAACAGCGCACCACTTATATTTATTAATTTTGTGGATCGTTGTTCCACATTAGAGTATATGGAACAATGTTCCAAATAAAAGGGTTGTTTCAGTTACTGTAACGTTGTTCCACGTCCTGTAAAACCACCATTGATTATGAGAGACGCCGTAGTGGAGGACTCCGGAAATTTCGACCACCTGAGGTTTTTTAATGTGCACCGACATCGCAAAGCACACGGGCCTCAACATGTCGCCTCTACCGAAATGTAGCCGCCGCGGCCGGGATTCGATCCCGCGACCCTCGGATCAGCAGCCGAGTACCATAGCCACTAGACCACCGTGGCGGGTATATATATAGCATTCTACTTAATACATAAAATGTACGTAACACCACTGTTAATGCATATTATAAAGATATTAGCACACCGCTTAATGCGTTAATTTCTACTAAAGTTGTTTCGCGCTGCTGGCCGCGACAGCACATAGTAACCGCACATAATTTTTGAAGAAAGCTTTTTATCGTTGCTGTTTACAATAAGCGCACAATGTACGCTGCTTCATTTGTTGCGTTTCCATGACCACAGAAAGCCTCGTCATTACCAAAAAAAAATTATAATGCGACGCTCTTTGATATACACATGACAAATTACTCGCGTATAGCCAGGTGAAGGCGTGGCACAGTTTATTAGAAAGTAATGCACCGGCCCGTTTCAAAACAGTTCTTCCTCCTAAACGCGACAACTGCAGGAAAGCAATAAACGAGGGAGCAGCAGGAGACGGAAGGGTCATTGGGTCATTCAGCGAGCTACAGTTACCCTGAAGAAATCGACGTTTACACTGCGAATTTTTCTTTATCCAAGTGCATAATTCAGAAAAATATTATGATATCAGTATTAATGCACAGAGTTTACTGCAGATACTGCGAGGTATTTTAGGGTCTCAAAGTTTAATTTCGTTCACCACTTCTGATTCTTATAGAGTCGACCGCTACCTGCAAGCTGGTAGTTTTGTTTGCTTGTGGAATTCAAACAGCCACCATAAGCATAAAAATGCAACCACACTTGCATGCGAATAACCATGCGCACTATGTCGCAACGTGACCCTAGTGTTCGTTATATCTGAAGGCTGTAGTCATTGACTTATTGCTTAAGCGTTGAAAACTGTGTACGTACTAGAAACAGCGAGCAAATTACTGAACGTTGAACCAAAGCCCTTGTTTGTATGGTGCTACTTGTTAGTCAAATGCACAACACGTGATAGCTTCAACAAGTATTTCGTAACCGAGGTGTCCAGGAAAAGCGCGACGTCCACCAGAAATTCTTCAGCCCAGGCAGTTATGGGCTTCGTCCAAATAACAGAGTGGGTACCAAAAGACGCCGGACCTTCTAGAATTCAAGTTGTTGATTATTTTAGACGCACTGAAGTAAAATGGAGAGACAAGCTAGCTGAACATTCGTGATTGAAATGTAAGCGTGAGACGAGCACAAGAGAGGGCAACGCTTTGGTGTACTGCGCGTCTGAAATTAGTGACAGCAAGACCAAGTTCACAAAGGCCGTTTGAGCGCCGCAGACAACCTGACAAGAGGTTCCTGCAAGTTCTGCTTTTCGCTAAGACATATCCTTTGCTTGCGTCGTTTAATCTTTCTACGACGTTGTTGAACAGCTATTTCTTGAATGCAAAATGACACCACTAAAGATCCTCTTTACTAGTTTATAAATGTCAAATGCTGTAAGATAGCTTCACAAATGCAGCCTAACTTTCTGCAATTTTATATGACATGTGTGTATGGATCAAGGGCATCTTCACTCAAAGAGCGTCAAATTTATACGTGGAGCAATGCACACTCACTGCAGCGCATCAGTTATGTGGAACAAGACACAAGCAAAAAATATACAAGCCCACTGTATAGAAATTTTACTGGAACCTATGTGGAACGATAACTGGATCATACAATACCGCCTTCCCCCCTTTACTGAGTTCCAGATAAGAACAATAAACATTAAAAAAAAAAAACAGAACGGACGTTCCACATAAGATCTACTTATATGTCTCGTCCCATTTATTAACAGTTCGGATCCAGATAAAAATATGTGGACCACATTTTTAACTGGAACTTATATGAAACCAGATTAAGAGCGTAGATTGGACGCACAGCACAGCCTTCAGCTTGAGCAGGTACGCTGGTAAATACTGGAGGCATAAAGTGGAATCAGCTCTAACAGGACAAGTCACAGCGGAGATCGCTGGGAGTGGCCTTCGTCCTGAAGTGTACAAAAGTCATTATGATGACCACACAAGCGACAGAGACAGTCAGTTGTCTCACTCGTGCTTTGTTGGATAATTTCATCTTTAGGTCATGCGAAACTCACTGGCACGAACAAAAAACATTGGTGTCCATATGGTTGAGCATAAATAAGCCAGTACCACGCAGCATGCCAACAGTAGAAATTTCCGGGGTTTTACGTCTGAAAACCACGGTATGATTTTGAAAGACGCCGTAGTCGAAGGCTCCGGAAATTTCGACCACGTACTTCTTTAACGTGCACTGACATCGCACAGTACACGGGCCTCAACATCTCGCCTCCATCTAAATGCAGCATCCGCGGCCAGGATTCGACCCCGCAACCTTCGGATTAACAGCCGAGTGTTATAGCACTACACCACCGCGGCGGGACGCATGCTCACAATGCGACATTCTAAAGGTGCAAGCGGATGTACACTTTACACTGGACACAAGTCGCGAGAGTACTTTCGTATATCAAGCCAACGTAAGTAATCACTCAGTACAGTGTCCACTTGCATTGCGTGAATGAAATCGCATAACTTAAACGATGGCTAATTTCCTTTCGTCCGCCCTCTGCTGCTAGTGGCAGTTGCTTTGAGCGCGAATGATGCGTCAGTACTGTCGAGTACGTCTGTCCTCTTACTTGACGGTAGAGTACGATCCCGCACCGAGCGTCTTGCCAACCGTGTAGCCGTGCGCTGCCAAGCACTCCTTTGATTTCTCGGCCTCCTCCGGCTCCTCATCCTCACTGGAACCCATCACGACTTTATTTTCTTCTCTGCCTTACAGTGGATAACCGAGTAGTGGGTTCAGGACATGGAGGAAGGAAAAATTCTAGGAGTCACGTGATTCCGCTACAGTCCCTGCAAGCAAACCTCCATGAGTTTCTAGGCAAAATTAATGCGGCACCCACCGCCGCTCGCGCTCTCGGGGCCACGTTTTTGGTGTCTCTTGGCAGGCTCGAACCAAGATTCAATGCGTGTAGGTTACACCACACAAGAGCAATATCCTTAAAACAGAGAACTGCAGCAACAAAATATTTGACTGTGGCCTCAACCGAACACCTAAACAGGAAAATATCAATAAAACAGTTTTAGACGCAAAGCATTTCTTGGCAAGCTTAATTCCTTGACCGCATCTATATATCTATCTGTCTAGCCGTATACACTTCGGTGCTCTCCTGGCAGTATCGTTCACCTGGCATACACGAAAAATTGCATAGTGCGGTATACATGTACGACGGACATCAATGACTGGTCCTTACATCACTGACGTAATATACTTGTCGTGTAAGTCACGATTAACGATGCTGCAATCACATGTGGCCCATACCCGTGGTGCTCGGCCCGTCGTATGCGGGTATGCGCCAGGAAAGGCATCCCGTTTGTCGTAGCTTGCGATTGAAATGTATAGACATAACAAGCATATAGACACACATGAAACTTACCAAGCGGCGGGGCGTACCGAACCCGGGTCAGCGAGGTGCAAAGCAAGCAGGCTACCACTAGGCTATGGCGTGCAAGAAGTGTTTTTTGGCCTATTTGGTGCTTACTGTGACGTTACTTAGCCGCGAAAAACACACGGACACAATGTGTCGCGGCTGTGTCGGCTCTTTCCAAACGGTATATATAGCACATCAACCCATTACAGCAGCAGTTGTGGAGACGGTGCTTGTGTAGCGTGAACTGCCCTTCCAAGGTGTGATAAGCACTAACATAGCAACACATTTGTTCTGTTGCCATTCATTATGTCTTTGTGCAACTTTGCTCGATACCATAGGAATATTTCACCGAGCAGCGCTTATGATGCGCTAAAAGTGCAGTTCTGTTCGACAAAAGGACGTCCGTGCTTTCGACTAATGCGAGTGGCTACGTTGCGTCGTATACCGTGAGCCACCATTCAGTCTCCACGGTTCCGTCGACGTTCCTCGTTAACCCACGTTAAGCATACACCCACTCATGCGCTTTGCACAAAGACATTGGTCCTACTCGTACACTTGACTGGATGTCAAACAATTCGTCATAGGCAATTTACTGCTCCGTATGACACCGATTCCCGCAATGCGTGGAATATGCTGCATTTTCATTCAGTCTTCAGGTCTGAAAGGACGCGAACAAGAATACAAAATGAAAAGTAAGGACGTATGAAAAATTGGAACATGTCGAAGAAAATCTGGTCTGCAAAGGTTGAGCAGGAACTGCCAGGACTTATTTAGTGACCAACCGAGACAATGACTGCGGTGTGAGTTAGTTTCTTCCTTACTCTTTTCTTGTTTACTTGTTATTCGCTGAGATGTTGCCTTACAGAAATGCAGTTTCACTCGATATTATTTTTGTGTGAAAGTTTCTTCTGCCATATCACTGCACTGTGTAACTATTTAGATAATTTCTTTCGTTCGTCATGTGCGTATGGCTTCGTTCTTTTTTAGCATTTGTTCCAAATACAATCTATATGTAACATATAACTTTCTGTAGTGCAGCGTGACCGTGGTAAATATAGTCTCTTTTCTGTATGCTGCTACCAAATATCAAGAAAGAAAAAAAAGGGAGAGAGAGAGATGGGCGTTGCTCCTTCGACATGTTGGAAGCTTTTACTTAGGTCCCCCTGCATTACCATGGTCCGGCAGACATTATAAACTGTTATTATAATTGCCGGACATCTCGGGGTTGTTTGTCGCGTGGTAACCTTCATTGACGTCGCCATTCGAGGCCTGAAGGAACGCGAGAATTTCTTCACTTCAGATGCGTTGCCTAAAAGCGCGGAGAAAGCCTGAGGTGCATGACCAAATAAAGGCATTGGCATTACTCTTGACGGCCGAATTTTCCAGGCATCCGTAGAGTGCATTCCAAGAAGATGCGATAGCGACGGACGTTTAGTGAGAGTGCTCTCATATCAGTATTTTTTAAAAATTTATATAAATATTCTACGACATCATTTTATCATTAGGCCCTTTATTTGAGCAAATCCTTCCAATGTTTGCAATAATTATATATGTTGCCTTACTTCACTGTTTTTATAATTATATATATGCTCTTTTTCATCTAGCTAAAACTTTTTTACGTCAACGTTTCCTGTTAAACCAATGCTTAACGATCTTCCTCATCTGTATACATGCCTATCATGAGCATTATCATTACCATCGCTTTGTCTGGCTTGTTTTCACTAGTTCACTCGCGTTGTTGCATTGGAATACAAAAGCTCTGTCATCGCATCCGACGTCCTCTTACAAGTGGTGGAGCGTGCCTTGATTCCCTCGTCTTCCTGCTCTGCAGGTCACTCCTGGAGCTCCTATATGGCCGACGCTCGCGCTTGCGAACAGCAGTGATGCACAGAACGGGGCACCCACCGATGGAACAGCCCCTGCTCAGCCAACTGACCATACATGGACCGTCCACATTGCAACGCGACCCTCCGGTATTTATTGGTCTTCGTGGAGATGTACACGACTGGCTTGACTAGTATGACAGAGTGAGTGCTTACAACCGTCGGGACGAGCTTCGCAATCTCCGCGATGTTCCATTCTAATTCAGTGAGGTCGCTAAAACCCGGCATTTCAACCACGAGAGTGACTTTCCTGATTTGCTGACATTCACTGAACGGCTACGTCAGATCTATGGAACGTCTGCTGGACGCTCCGAACTACCGAAACACAAGCTTGCCACTCACACTCAGGGAGCCGACGAATCTTACACGTCGTAAATTGAAGATGTACTGGCTCTCTACTGTAGCGCTCAGAGTAACACGAAGACGACCGTATCGGCCGTCACATACTGAAAGGCATAAACTCTGTTGCTTGTAACGCTCTCGTGATTCAGAGCCCTGCTATGGTTGATGACATTGTCACGACGTGCCAACGCCTTGCAACGCTCCACTCTTTTCATCTTCCACGAGGCCCCTGTGACACTCGCCTTACCGACAATGATGAGCTCCGAGCGCTCATCCGTACCACTGTAAGAGAGGATAGCTTCGCGGCCAAGTTCAAGGCAACACACCCATCGCGTCTGTCCGGGCTTCTCCAAATCTACGCGATATTATTCATGAGAACTGTCGCCTGTCCCTGTCTGTGCACCTTCCTACGCAGACGTTGCTTCGCGCCCACTGCAACAGTTCCATATGCACCTCCTGACGTTGTCTGCGACCACCTGGCCTCCATGGCAGCAAAGTTCCCTGTACAACAGCCCTACTCTCCCTGGCACCCTCCACGTGGCATACGTGGGCACATATCCCGGTTGTGCCGCCGGCGCTAGCAAGATGAACGACGCGGCTATTCCTTCTATGAGAGAGATTATGTGCCTAAACCTGAAGCCTACGTTCGACGCCGTATGCAACCTCCTCACGTCGCTTACCCTCAACACCCGTGTCCAATGGCAAGTCCCGGTCTTCTCGTTCACCCCGCCGTCGTTCCACCGTACTTCGTGCGGACGGTTGTCGTCTTCGACAACCGTTCGGAAAACTAGAAGCTGCAGTTTTTAGAGGAGAAACTGCTTGCTTCGCGAACTCTCACAATTCGTCCTGCTCGCCCGGCAAATCTACTCGCTGTTTGTGTTGAAGGTGTTTTTGTCGACACTCTCAAAGATATTGGAGCCGCAATCTGCTATTCATCGCGAACTATACTTCCGTCTTCGAAAAGTGCGAACTCCGTACGTTGATCGGACAATAGTGAGTTTTAGTATATCGGAAAGCAGCAAACGCAAAGATTTAGCGTAAGGTTAACGTTACCGTGGAACACACCGCGCATGCGCAGAACGTTAACGTATACGATACCCTTACGTGCCTACGCTATTTTCGGAAGATATCGTTCAACGCTAACGCTCGCAAAGGGACCCGTACGGCTGGCAAGATGGCGGCGTCAGTCGAAGTGAGACCACTGGCTTCAGATCTGTCGGGACATCAGCCTGCATTGTTAAGCTCATTCATTACCCGCTCATGTTCTTATTTGCCTTAGGTTTGGCTAATTAAGCTTCGCCAGCCGTGTATTGGTGACAATGTGTCGCCGTTTTCAAGATACGCTCTCAGTAAGCGGCACACAAGGCTTAAAATGTGAGTGCACTCGCTTTCACGGCCTTCGAGACAGCGCGTGCCGGCGCTCGAAATCTCAGAGGCCATGTCGCTTTTCTCACGTTTACGGTAGTCTCGTCGAGATGGCGGCACTGCCACCGGGGCTTTTTTCTTTTTGTACATCGGCTGTGCCAAGCTACAACCAATTAAATAAAGCCGAGACGAGTAGTGTGGTGCATTACTGTTTGTATAATGCTTGAAATAACAGTATTGTTTAGCGAAGTATTTCTTCAGTCACAAAGGCGACTTGGATAAGCCAGCCTTCGCAGGCCCATGCACAGATACGCACCCCCTGGGCACTGGAAATCGCTACGGACACAGCCACGGTCGTTCGAACGCTCTGCGCTTGCTCTCTCCTTGGCTTCTTGTTTTGGTGAAGTCTCTCTCGGGGGCTTTTGCTTTGTTGCCGGCGGTTACTTTTTATTTTGTCTTATTAGTTTACCGTATTAAGTTATCTGCGCATTCAAGTGTAACTTTTACTTTTTGAGATGTCTGTCTCATCTCCAGGCCAGAGGGCTGCCCTCTGGTCTGCTTCTATTCCCTCTCAGGATGTTCCTTTGGAGCTATTTCTGCGCAGTGGTATCAGCAGCGTTCCTGTTGCTTTGGTGCCGACGGATGGTGGGGCCATTCGCATGAAGAACCCTAAGGCCATCCAGTCAGAGCTTCGCACGGCTACGCCACACTTCCTTCAAATAACCGAGGTTCGTCAATTTGGACGAGGCGGGATTCTCTGCTGCTCACCAGACCAGGCCTGTATACGAGATCTTCTAAATTGCACTTCCTTTGCCACTCATCCGGTGAGCTGCTTCATCCCTCCCCACCTTGCTTGTTGTAAAGGTCTAGTTCGAGGTGTAGATGTCAGCCTAAGTCCGGCGGAAGTCTTGGAGATTTTTTCTGAAGCAGGCGTTGTGTCAGTGTACCGCTGTAACAGGCTAGTTAATAATGTCAGGATTCCAACCGAGACAATTATTGCTACATTTGCAGGCACATCGCGTCCCTCGGAGATTAAAGCATGGCCGTTAATCTACAAGGTAGAACCCCTTGCCCCACGCCCTCTACAGTGTGGCAAATGCTGGCGATATGGACATAGCGCAAGCGGTTGCCGATCTAATGTTCGGTGCCGTGTTTGTGGAGCTGATCATAGTGCTGAAGATTGCAAGTCTGATAATCAGTCATGTTGCCTATGCCAAGCCAGTTGCACAGCTGATCACACCGATTGTCCTCCTCTGTCTAAAGAACTGCAGGTTATTGAAATTATCGAGAGAAGGCGTTGTTCGCGTCGAGACGCTCTTGCTGAAGTTCAGAGCAGGACGCATGGATATGCCGGAATTACAGCCCGTTCGCCTCTCGCTATGGATGCATCAGTTGCTCAGTCCATTTCGACCATCGTTGAAAAAGCCGTAGAAAAATCACTAGAAAAACTTCTTCTGACTGTCTCTGAGACATTGGCCCAAGTCATATCATCGCAGCTGGCTGGTATTTCGGAGCAGTTCGCTAAGAGCTTCCAGAATCCTTTTAGCTTATTTAATTCTTCATCTGGGTCCCAATCAGACGTTCCTAACAATAATGAGTTACGGCCTTCTAATTCACAAAACACTAGTCAAGATTGCTTTTCTGATTCAGGTTTACAAGATATTCAGGATGTAGACATGGACGCTCAAATTCTGAAACGCACCAGATCACCTACTAACAAAAAACAGAATTCTTCTAATGCTAAAGCCAAAAAATGTGTGAAAGAGCCCTTGACCAGAACTGACCTTTTAAAAGATAGTATTTTGGATCAAGCAGTTGCGGCTGCTCGCTTGTCAGCAAAATAGGGAACCTTAGGGTTCTTCAGTGGAACTGCCGATCTATACTTTCTGCAACTACAGATTTACTTTACCTTATATCTCAACAGTCTCCCGACATAGTTTTATTGCAAGAAACTTGGTTATCATCAGGTCAAAATTATCAATTACCAAATTATAAATGTTTTCGTTTGGACAGGAATACACGAGGTGGGGGATTGGCATTTTTTATATCAACAAAATTTTGCCATAGAGCGAAACTGGTTTATCAGGCAATATCAAGTGATTCCGAAATTTTAGTGCTTGAACTAGCACTCCCAGGTTGTGCTCCTCTCAGCATTGTCAACAGCTACTTTCCATCTGGTGTACAAGAGGAACGTACTCTGGACATCATTCAGAGCTTCTGTAAAGCAAACTGTCTCTTTGCAGGTGACTTTAATTCGCATCATGTTTATTGGGGTTACCGCACTGATTCATCGGGTAAATTGTTGTGGAATTGGATGTGTACGAACAATTATACATGTCTTAACTCTAAAGCAGCCACTTTTGTACGGTGCAACACAAGATCGGTTTTAGATTTATCATTCGCCAGCTCAAGCTTGCTCGTCTCTTCTTGGGCTGTTGTTGATACTGCAACAAATAGTGATCACCGCCCAATATTCATGGACATTAATAATCCAGTGATTCCTTTAGATATTCAGACACTGACTTTTGTCGACTACTCAAAATTTAAAGAAAGTCTACATTCAAGCTTATCTTCACTGACCAGTTCTGGAAATGACATTAAAGCGATGAGTCTTTGTGGTGTTCTAAAATGCTCTATGAGAAAAGCACAGTTCACCGTATCCTCGGCGAAAAGTAAGACTATAAGTGCCTGGTGGGACTCTGATTGTGAACGAGAATACAGGCGCAGAAAAGCTGCATGGAAAAAACTCCTTGTTAACCAGTGCCCTACTAACTGGAGTAACTACAAGTATGCCTCAGCCATGTTTAAAAGAACTGTTTCATAGCCAAAGCTACTCATGACGAAAACCAATACAGCTTTCTCTCACAAAGTGGAAACAAGAAAGCTCTTTTCAGATTTCTTCGATTTCGTAAGGCTATTTCTGCACCCGTAACCATAGAATCGGTTGTTTTAGCTCCAAAAGAACTGTCTGCCGTATTAAATGATATTGCATTGGGATTAGGAAGGCGCTTTACCACTCAAATACAAACAGTATTCCCCAAACCTGTATGTGTAGATGATTTCGTGAAGGTGACTATAGAAGAACTTGCGCGCGCAGTTCAGTCGCTCCCCAATTCGGCTCCAGGCCCAGACGGCATTACGACAGGCATGCTAAAAATTTTGTTTGATGTGTCTCCTCAGGACCTCCTAAATCTCGTCAACTACTCCCTCGAAAGAGGTTGGATTCCTCCAGATTGGAGACTTGCAAAAATTATCCCGCTGCTTAAAAAACGAGGAGTAGATATGCATATTGATAATGTTAGACCAATCGCACTAACTTCCCATGTTATAAAATTAATTGAAAGGTGTGTCATTCGGAATCCTGGCCTTCCAATACATAATACACATGCATTCTTCAGGTGTATCGTTTGGGTTGGTTTACAACGACAAAAAACAAGGTTTTTTTTCTCCAGCGGGCGTTCCACTCAACCCTACAGCTTAAGTAATCTTAGTCGCCAGCTTGGCCTCCGAGATCTGCGCGCCCTCGGAGGCCATAGGAAAACAAACCGTGCTACAGCCTTGCATGCGAGCCGCGGCACTGCACGGCGTCCGAGCTACTTCCTAGCTTTCCCACTCGAAGCTCGTTATAACGAATTCCATGGGAGACACGGAATTCGTTATATCCATTATTTCGTTATAGCCATTGTTGCCTTTAACCGCAATGTTTACCATCCGGGTGCGAAAGTGTTAAAGGGCCCATGACAGCTATTTTTTTGTTGGATACTTTTATGTTCTAATGAGTAGAACAGTGTCTTGTAATCACGGCATGGAGTGGCTAATTCTCCAGCGTGAAGTCTAATTAGTCACAGCATCGTTAATTTTGTTCAGTTTTAATGAAGCTTCGAAACGCGCGCCAAAAACTGCAAGAAACTAGCGCGGCGGGACTAGCGCGGCGGCTGTCGGAAGTGAGCATGCACTGATCCCTTGAGCTCAAGATTCGGTGACGTTGCGGAGAGCGCCAGCGCCAGACCAGCTCGCCACACTCGTTTTGCATCATAGCGTGTGTACAATGTACGCTTGAGGGACCAACACGGAGAGGAAGCAGAAAAATACGGCTTTTGGCGTGGCCTCCGCAATCGGCTGCGAGAGCCGATTTTGGAGGCCATAGCGCGGCACGCCCGTGTCTCTCTGTGACGTCACGATATCAACTTACAAAAGTGAAACGTCACAGATGGCCTACAGACTACGTCATACTAGTGACGATGTCGCGAGGTGCCGCAAACCCAGATGAGCATTTCTGGTCACTTTAAATACATATTAAAATATCTTAACAACAACGTTCGCTGTTAATACTTGGCCACAAGTGCCTTCAGATTTTCGACAACCAAACAACACAAACATATCGGGTTTGAAATTTTGGTGTCATGGGCCCAAATGAGACGGCACTGTGGTTCGTGGTAAAGCAACGCGTGCAATGTTATATAAAGGCAGTATAAAAAACAAGAAGCACAGAAAAATAAAACTAGTCATCCGCACCGTGCAAATCGGCAGCCGGCACGACGGGCAGCGTTCTGTTGCAACGCGGTTGTCTTTCGCTTCCATTCAGCGCGCCTCGTCCACGTTATCGCGAAACCGGTGAAACGGCGATGCTATGGAACAGTCGGTAGCGAAATTGCGCTCGTGGTGAATGAGTAGCACGCGGCGGACTACCGCGCGCGCCGAGGCCATCTGAACGCGCAGTTAACAGGACTCCGAGATCGGGTCACGGCGATATATAGATGCTTCGATAGCTAATCGCTACGAGAAAAACGAAAAACCGGGACGGCAAGTGCTGAACGCATAGCCCAAGCGCGATTTGAAGGTTATCGCGCGAGCGTCGACCGGCCGTGGGTCCCAAGCGGCCAAATTTGTAAGCGTGAAAATCAAGATTTCTTTCATTCTTCTGTCCCTTGTTGGCTGTCCTGCGCTACAACACTCGCCCCCGCGACTAACTGGCCACCCTTTCTCTCCATTTGTTTCCTCGATTTCCTGAGATTAAGCTTAGACGGGTTGCATCTTTGCGGTAGGGGACGGGAGTGGTCGCTCCCACTCTGGAACAGCAGAAAGAAGGTGGAAAGCTGGCCCGGTACCTCCTCGAATGAGCATTCTGGGTCGTGGCGCTGTCGTTGTTCTTGGTCGACGGGCAGAATGCCAGAGGCCCGTGTACTGTACATTGTCAGCGCGCGTTAAAAGATCCCCAGGTGGTCAGAATTCTCAGAGCCCTCCCCTTCGGATTTTCTCTTTTGTCTCAGTCCCTTTCCCCCACACCGACGGACGCTTAGCCGTACTTCCGGCATAGCCTGTAGAAATTAGTGTCCTTTCCTTAACCGAACCACAATCAATCAACGCTCGCGTGATAACCTTTAAAACGCACTCGACTGTACATGTCAGTGTGGGCCGCTGCTTGCGTGCGGCTGTACGTGGGAACTTGCGGCAGTTTAATCGGGCTGCAGGATTTTTTAATCGCAGCAGCTGCGCTGCGCATCGCGGGAAGTGTTTTTTTGGCGGGAACGCACGCTTATTTCTAGTTCGTTGTATCCATTGAAAGATCAATTTTACTTCAAATGAGATTTCAGATGCATGTGTCTGTGATTTCAGCGGGAATTTATTTCTTTATGTCAAATATTTTGTTATACCTCATTACGTTATAACGAGGTGCGAGTGTATATGGATCTATCTTTTAGAGCAAACGAAAGCTTAATGTGTATTTGCGTTTTTAAATGTCTTAAGCTGAAGTCACTGAAACATTATTGAACAGTAGTACCTATGCCGGCCCGTGGTGTCGCATTGTCATTTTGGGAGCACAATTACGCTAGAATGTCGAACGGGCAATTATAAATGTACACCGAACATTGTGCTGAAATATTTCAGAATCAGCATGCCGAATGCAACTAGGGCCTCAACATCTTCTTTTGCGCCGAATGCTTTTAGAACCAATCAAAATTACAAGTGTCCAGAGTGAATTTTCGATGGTTTCTTCCTGCCGGTGGTTCTGATGTCCGACACATTGAAGGCCGGAGTCTGCGCCAAGATGTCTTCAGAGCAAACACGCAGGGTTTATTTAGCTATGCTGTAAACAACACCACACCAAGCGGTGTGGGTTGAGCCCTTTATTTGAGCCCAGCACCTTACGAATACGAACTGTCAGACGTGTCATGTACCTGTCCATGTGGAAAGCACAAGGGTGATTTTTCTGAGAAAACTGGAGCTTCCTGTAGTTTTATTCAGCATGTAAACCTATTCATTATTCACTACTGGACACTATCTGCATCCAACAGTGAACTGTGAAACAGAAAGCTGAATTAACTTCGTCACGGTACGCGAGTTTTAACTTCGCCGCATTACAAGTGTTAGCTTCACTGCGCTGAAGTACGCAAGTGTTAACTGCGCTGCAGCACACGGGTGTTAGCTTCGCCGCAATACTCGAGTGTTAGTTCCGCCACAGTACACGGGTGTTATGCGGCGAAACGCACTGTGTGAGGGAATGGGCCACTTGTCATGAGACAGCGCAATTTTCCCCTTCATTAAAAACTTCTTTACCAACTTACTATTAACACTATTTGTTTAAGGGGGGACGTGGCAATGGGAATGCTCAATTTGGTCAAAATCTCTGATTTTTCAATTTATTTTTTTTCATGATCCTCGGACCTTCTTTTACCATGTGGTGGAATATTATAATGAAATACGCGGTAGTAGTAGGGAAAATGCCACTTTATCTATCTGTTGTCGTCCAATACCGCAAGAAAATTGGGCTTCTGAAAGTGCCGCCATCTTGGAATTATCATATAAAGGAGAGATTGAACCTGAGGATAGTGACACCATCATGTTTCTCCAACAAAAAATACAATTAGCAAAAGCGAGCAAGAACTTAGCTGCTCAAAGTTAACATTTGAATGTTTTCATCAGGTAAACTTTGAGCTCCGTTTCTCAGCTTCCATTTTTGAGCAGTTGCTGTCAGTCATCCCAGTGCCATTTCATAACTAATGAAGCTAAATTACATTCTGTTTTTTTTGCTTAGATCCTGAAACATTAGCGAGTGCCGTAAAGCTATTCATTTCTGCCTGCACACCACACAAACTTTTATAACTGTATTTTTGCAAAAGTTGTTAGTAAGAAAATATGTCGAGGACATTTCAAAATTTTTTCTGTACTCATTTGGACATAAAAAAAATCAACGAACAGCTTTACGGCACACAGTGGGCCGTGTACTGTACATTGTCAGCGCACGTTAAAAGATCCCCAGGTGGTCAGAATTCTCAGAGCCCTCCCCTTCGGATTTTCTCTTTTGTCTCAGTCCCTTTCCCCCACACCAACGGACGCTTAGCCGTGCTTCCGGCATAGCCTGTAGAAATTAGTGTCCTTTCCTTAACCGAACAACAATCAATCAACGCTCGCGTGATAACCTTCAAATCGCACTCGACTGTACATGTCAGTGTGGGCCGCTGCTTGCGTGCGGCTACGCGTGGGAACTTGCGGCAGTTTAATCGGGCCGCGGGATTTTTGAATCGCTGCGCTGCACATCGCGGGAAGTGTTTTATGACGGGAACGCGCGCTCATTTCTAGTTCGTTGTATCCACTGAATGATCAATTTTACTTCAAACGAGGTTTCAGATGCATGTGTCTATTATTTCAGTGGGAATTTATGTCAAATATTTCGCTATTACGTTATAACCCATTACGTTATAACGAGGTGCGAGTGTATATAGATCTATTTTTTAAAGCAAACGAAAGCTTAAAATGTATTGGCGTTCTTAAATGTCTTAAGCTGAAGTCATTGAAACATCACTGAACAGTAGTACCTATGCCGGCCTGTGGTGTCGCATTGTCATTTTGGGAGCACAAGAAAGCTACAATGTCAAACGGGCAATAATAAATGTACACGGAACATTGTGCTGAAATATTTCAGAATCAGCATGCCAAATGCAACTAGGGCCTCAACATCTTCTTTTGCACCGAGTGCTTTTAGAACCAATCAAAATTACAAGTGTCCAGAGTGAATTTTCGATGGTTTCTTCCTGCCGGTGGTTCTGATGTCCAACACACTTAAGGCTGGAGTCTGCGCCAAGATGTCTTCAGAGCAAACATGCAGGGTTTATTTAGCTATGCTGTAAACAACACCACACCAAGCGGTGTGGGTTGAGCCCTTGATTTGAGCCCAATTTGAGCCCAGCACCTTACGAATACGAACTGTCAGACGTGTCATGTACCTGTCCGTGTGGAAAGCACAAGGGTGATTTTTCTGAGAAAACTGGAGCTTCCTGTAGTTTTATTCAGCATGTAAACCTATTCATTATTCACTACTGGACACTATCTGCATCCAACAGTGAACTGTGAAACCGCAAGCTGAATTAACTTCGTCACGGTACGCGAGTTTTAACTTCGCCGCATTACAAGAGTGTTAGCTTCACTGCGCTGAAGTACGCAAGTGTTAACTGCGCTGCAGCACACGGGTGTTAGCTTCGCCGCAATACTCGAGTGTTCCGCCACAGTACACGGGTGTTATGCGGCGAAACGCACTGTGTGCGGGAATGGGCCACTTGTCATGAGACAGCGCAATTTTCCCCTTCATTAACAACTTCTTTACCAACTTACTATTAACACTATTTGTTTAAAAAGTACAAGTGCGAATCGAATAGCAAACGCTATTAAAAAATTATTCGAAATTTTGAATACTCGTACACCGCAGTACAAATTAAAATTACACAAATGGTGCAGTTTAGTTAACGAGCTTTTAAATCTATTTAAAGCATTGCATTCCAACCAAATATTTGAAATCTGTTGAAATTAACTCAATTGTTGAATTATCAGAGTTCAAATTATCGAAGGGCTCCTGTAACGTCTCAGAGTCCACATCTTCCAAATGGCAGACGTGTGTTCACACAGAAGATCCCACGGTGAAAAAAAAAAGGACCACAACTTTATTAGCTCCTGTGCCAGTTACAACCAGTGTAATCTGCATGCTAACAATCTGGATATTTAGAGTAGTTCATCAGTGCCAATTGACTGCATGTACAATGCAGACAGGATAATATAATGCTTTCTGGGTTGACAGGAAGGAACTACAGTCTTTCGGCACACCGCTTGTGTGTCATCCGAGAGGAGACTGCTATCGTAAATGCCCACAGCACCCCATGCAAGCAGGTTTACATGCTGGTCTCATGGCGTGGTCGCTGCTTGGACTTAGCCCTCCGCTTGGGCCGATGCTGTGGCTGCTGAGTACTGCGCATAGCAACAACAGCAATTAGAATGGCTCATTACATGTGCAACAACAAACACTTTCATACATCACCCAAAATAAGTGTCACAAATTAAATAGGTTTTTTTCATTATGTAGCAGAAGCACAACACCAGAATTGCCAAGCAGCTCTCCATGTTAATTTAGCGAGACAGAGTGGAAATGCCAGTTTCTTTAAATTCCTGTAATTTCATGCAAAATCCATAAAGTCATGTGCCTTTGGGAAATATAACTGGAAGTAGTCATACCACACTAACACAAAGTGATACACACAGTAAAATCCACCTTTAAAAGTGCTAAAGTGCCATGAAAATTCCACTGCTATAACCAATGCAGTTGTTATAATTGGGTTGCATGAAAAGAAAAAAAAAGTGATTAAGGGGATGGCAGAGTTGCTGCACTGTGTGTGGAAGATGGGGCGATGTATATACGTTTATAGAGGTGTTGCTTCTCACCACTAAGCTGCATACAATTGGCAGCAGAATTCTTAGACGTAGTGGTGCTTGTAATTATTTATGGTGTAAGTAATTGGGAACACAATGTGTTTTGTCTGACTACAGCCGTGACCCCCGCCCAGATTCTGTGCACTTCACCGCAACATAATAATGTTCAGAAACAACAGATTCAGGCTAGAGGTATAAAAAACAAACAAGACCAGCAGCAAAGGCCACATGAAACAGCTCCAGCCTCCCCAGCACCTCCCTTAGCAACAGTGCTATTATAACCCCTTCCCCCTTTATATCAGTGGCTAGAGGTGAGAATTGGCCATGCATAAATTTGGACTACGCAAGTCCACAGAACAACATGATTCTAGAGGCCATCAATTCACACTCGAAATGGATCTATGCAATTCCAGTGCATTGTGCCATAGCATAACCACATGTTAAATTATTGCACATTTTTTTCAGGCTGGGCACACGAAGAACCAATGTGATAGACAGTGGAACTGTGTCCACGTAAGGGTTTCACTGATTTTGACAGCAAATACCATACAGTCAAACCTCACTGAAACATACCCGCTTAGATGCACTAACTGCTGAAACATAGGTGTGGTGAATCCCCAATAGAATCTCCACACAGCTTCAAGTATCCGCTGCCTGCTTAACCACAGTGGCTTCCTCTATGCATACCAGTTATTGCGTACCTGAGTCACCTTTTGTCGAACCATGCTCCTCAATTAGAAAGATGATAGCCCTACCAAATCTACTGCGCTTCTTTGGCACGATCAAAGACCGGTCAAGTAATCATTGCGTGATGCCTTTCGGCTTTGCCGACAAGCATTGGAAAAGAACGAATGAATCGCAGCCACTGCCAGTATGGCTTATCGCCAACAACCGTATCACGATAAGCATCTTCGGCTATCGTGCTCCTCGGCTGACTTCTGCCTACTCCTGTGAGACCGCTTTCAAGTTCGTACCACTTTCTAGAAACGAAAGAAAAAGATCGTGTTGCCACTGTTCCCAGCTCAGAAAGGTAACCAGCTCCATCATAGTCGGCAGCAGTGTGTGCATGTACGGCATAGCAATCGTAAATTGCGCTGTACACTTTAAATATGTGACAACTGGGACAACCCGCCGCACTTTTACGCTTGCTGCCATGTCTTTGCGCATAACCAGGCACGACAGCTCGTGTGTTGCAGAGTGCATGCGGCACATTGCTTGCAGGACACTCGCCGTCACCGCATTGACCCAACCCAATGCTCACCGCAGCTGTGTGCGGGCAGGTATGGCATTGGTAAGGAGACAGCCACACATATGGAAAACGCCCCAGCTGTGACAGCATGGGCCGAGTAGGTGATGCATAGCACGCAACTAGCCTAGCCAGTGGCGATCGGCACCACGCCCAACCATGTGGCTGCAGTGTCGCGTTTTGTGGGAACAATGAGTTTTTCGCTCAATAGGAGATCACAGTACAGAGGTACAGATGCATGAACACGCATCGGTAAAAGCTGATACATGTGTCTGTCCACTCTATCAGCAGCCACGTGTTCCGGAATTTGAGTCGTTTCGAAATGGTCCACACGCTATCAGCCAGTCGTGCGAAGGTGCCGGAACTTTTTTCTGCGCTTTGGTAAAAAGGAATAAAGAGGCTTGTAATGCGTACTTGAGGCAATATTACTGTGCCATCGCACACACAGTGGACACCCAATTAAATGAAACTCGGTTAAACGAAAATGCCTTGTTAACGGAATTAAACGGGATCATTTGGCTGGATTTCTATGTCTGGCACAGTAAAATTTTTCAGTTAATCGAAACAGCTACGGTTAAACAGCACACATCTACGGTTAAACGGCACGAATTCTAAGCACAGTGTAGGCTTGTTCACGCCAAAAAGTAGTCTCAAAACCATGAAATGTGTTGAAGTCAACGCCATAGTGAGACAAGCCAATCCAGCAGCCGTACCCATACTGGATTGTGCCGCAGCAGGAGTGCACGAGCCGTGTCGGTTGTGCGTTAGGCCTACATGTGTGACTAAGCGTGGTGGATAGGCACAATGAAGAACACGAAGAAGCGGCCACATCAAGCTCTCTCGCTTGAAAAGAAGCTCCAAATTCTTCAGGAGCTCGATCACAGCGGCTTGTCCAGGACAGAGGTGGCAAAAATTCAACGTACCCAAGTCGACGCTGTTGCAGAACTTGAAAAACAAAGAAACGATCGAAGGTGCCGTCAAGAATGGGACCTTTACATCTAAGCGGATGTGGATGTGGACGACGCTGTATGAAGAACTAGAAAAAGTTCTTTTTGTGTGGTTTAAACGTGCGTGGAGTTCCAATTTTTCAATAAGCGGACCCATTCTGGAGCAGAAGGCGAGAGACTGCCCTGCACATGGGTGTTCAGAACTTCGCTGTCACTTTTCGCCGTAAGCGACGGATGGCTTAGCTGGTTCCAGAAATGCCACGGACTTGTTTTCAAGGCAATCTCAGGTGAGAGTGCTGCAGTCAACCGGGACATTGCACTGACTGGCAGCAGGGACGGCTTCAGGAAATTTTAATGAACTATGAACCACGAGACGTATTCAACGTCGACGAGATGGGCCTTTTTTATAAAGCGCTTCCATCAAGAGTCTCGCTTCGAAAGGCAAAGCCTTTAGCGGTGGGAAACACAGTAAGGAGCGCATTACTGTGCTGGTAGGTGCAAACATGGCCAGAGATGAAAAACTGAAGCTGTTGGTGATTGGAAAATCCAAGCATCCACGTTGCTTTAAGGGCGTTCCACACCTTCCCGTTACCTATCATGCTAACGGAACAGCATGGATGACGATGGCAATTTTTGAAAACTGGCTGCGGGAGGAAGATGCAAGATTTGCGAGGCAAGGCAGGAAGGTTGCCTTTATCCTGGATAATTGCCCTGCCCATGGCCAGGTTGAAGGACTCAAGTCGATCAGCCTCGAGTTCTTGCCAGCCAATGCAACAGCAGTGATCCAGTCTATGGACCAAGGGGTGATTCAGAATGTGAAAGTTCACTACCGCAGGCAGCTGCTCCACCGAATGCTGCTTTGACACTGAAAAGAACTACAATTTAGATTTGTTGGGAGCCATTCATATTTTGCACCATGCCTGGGAGCAAGTGCAGGCAACAACCATACAAAGATGCTTTACCATGCGGGCTTTCAAGCACAAGAACCAGTAGCGCATGAAGAGGAAAGCCCTGCTGACGCTGATGCAGTGTTCAGTCAGGCTGTGCCCTCTGCCCCTTTCACATGGCAGAACTACGAAACAATTGATGAAAACGTTAGTACCTGTTGTGAGGAGACGGTTGAAGAACTGATATCCAAAGTGCAAGCTGACGATCAACCTTCCTCCAGCGATGAATGTGATGACATTGTTGCCAGTGCAGTGGTGCCGTCGCACAGTGCAGCTAAAGAGGCTGTTTAACTTTTGCAGCGCTATCTTGAGCATGAGGGTTGTCCGGAATTTCTGGCTAGCTTGTCAGGCACGAGCACTTACATTTTGAAAAAGCGACTTAAGCATGCGAAGCAAACCACACTTTCTTTTTTTCCCCTACTCAACCAGATGAGTAAGGTGGGGCTGGTATAAATTAGAAGTCTTTGGTTCATGAAATATGTGTACCTTGCTTAAGTGGAACGTCTGATAAATGGAACAGTTTTATTGCGATAGCAATTATATGGACAGTCTCGGCTGATTTTTGCCGTCCCCGTCGCCGCCGTCATGAACCGTATATGTATAAGGATGTATATATATATATATATATACAAGTCACAAAGAAAATAATTCGGATAAATGCTTCCGATGCGCGGAATCGAAACAGGAACCTCTCACTCCGCAGCGCGTGGCGCTAACCACAACGCCACGAAGAGCAGACGCTCAAGGAGCTAACGGCGAGCCTTATATACACACCCTTTACCGCTGGGCTGGACTCAGAGACGGCAGGCGCTTATAGCGTTTCTTCATTACCAGTGAGATGCCGCGAGGAGCACGACGGGCAGCTGCCTTTGCAACAGGAGCGCTGTTCAAACTGAGAGTATCTATTATGACAGCTTATTCGCGTTCATTCGGTGCCCATCTGTGCGTTCGTTTCGTGCGTGCTTCACTTGATAGTTCGGGCTCATCTTCTGTTTGTTCATTTAGCGGCCTCCCCTAGCTTTGTATGTGTATCTTTGTGAAACGCACCGTATAAAGCCCTTCATACCAGCACGGCCCACGGGAGACGTTCGCTTAGCAAGTGCATGTTTCCTGCAATTAATATTGCTCCTGAAGCTACGAGCCTCACTTAGTATAGCATTGCAGTTTCTTGCTATCGCATTCATTGCTTCGCCCTTGCGGCGGAACTCTGACTTTTTTTGGATCCCCTTTGAGTTCCATTTAAGAGGAGTCCACTGTACTTCACTGTTGGTAGTGGCAGCATGCGTCAGAAAATGCACATTTGCACTTGGTGGCTAGTGCATACTTCCGTTTAGTGTGTAGTTTTATGGCCTTCTTCCAGCAACAATGTATTAATGAGGTTTCACTGTGTTTGCACGAATAGAATAGATCCCAGATATGTCGTACTTGAAGGGGATTGTGAAACAGTTTGATATAGTTATAATTCAAAACATAAAATATGCCTACCTGAAGCTCATCTTAAAACAGTGCACGTCTCAGATTGGCTTCTCGAGACTTTAGCATGCGATACCTTACTGATTTGCCCACAATATGCAAAAGAAGAGCATTATGAAAGGGAAAATTAGCATCCACCCAAAAGAAGAACATGAAAACTATCACATTCTGTGTCGTATGAAAGAAATCTGTAAGCATGGCTTTGTTCTTCTTGTGAGGAGACGGTTTAAGAACTGATATCCAAAGTGGAAGCTGACGATCAACCTTCCTCCAGCGATGAATGTGATGACATTATTGCCAGTGCAGTGGTGCTGTCGCACAGTGCAGCTAAAGAGGCTGTTTAACTTTTGCAGCGCTATTTTGAGCATGAGGGCTGTCCGGAATTTCTGGCTAGCTTGTCAGGCACGAGCACTTACTTTTTGAAAAAGCAAATTAAGCATTCGAAGCAAACCACACTTTTTTTCCCCTACTCAACCAGATGAGTAAGGTGGGGTTGGTATAAATTATAAGTCTTTGGTTCATGAAATATGCGCACCTTGCCTAAATGGAACGTCTGATAAACAGAACAGTTTTTTGCGATAGCAATTATATGGACAGTCTCGGCTGATTTTTGCCGTCCCCGTCGCCGCCGCCCCAGCCGTCAGAACGCTATATTGTATAAGGAGGTATATATATATAGTATATATATAAAAGTCACAAAGAAAAATAATTCGGATAAATGCTTCCGATGCGCGGAATCGAAACAGGAAACTCCACCCGCAGCGCGTGCAGCGGCTAACCACAACGCCACGAAGAGCAGACGCTTCAAGGAGCTAACGGCGCAGCCTTATATACACACCCTTTACCGCTGGGCTGGACTCAGAGCCGGCAGGCGCTTATAGCGTTTCTTCATTACCAGTGAGATGCCGCGAGGAGCACGACGGGCAGCTGCCTTTGCAACAGGAGCGCTGTTCAAACTGAGAGTATCTATCTATGACAGCTTATTCGCGTTCATTCCGGTGCCCCATCTGTGCCGTTCGTTTCGTGCGTGCTTCACTTGATAGTTCGGGCTCATCTTCTGTTTGTTCATTTAGCGGCCTCCCCTAGCTTGTATGTGTATCTTTGTGAAACGCACCGTATAAAGCCCTTCATACCAGCACGGCACACGGGAGACGTTCGCTTAGCAAGTGCATGTTTCCTGCAATTAATATTGCTCCTGAGCTACGAGCCTCACTTAGTATAGCATTGCAGTTTCTTGCTATCGCATTCATTGCTTCGCCCTTGCGGCGGAACTCTGACTTTTTTTGGATCCCCTTCGAGTTCCATTTAAGAGGAGTCCACTGTAATTCGTTGTCAGTAGTGGCAGCATTCGTCAGAAAATGCACATTTGCACTTGGTGGCTAGTGCATACTACCGTTTAGTGTGTAGTTTTACAGCATTCTCCCAGCAACAATGTATTAATGAGGTTTCGCTGTATTTGCACGACTAGAATAGATCCCAGATATGTCGTACTTGAAGGGGATTGTGAAACAGTTGAATATAGCAATAATTCAAACACAAAAAACGCCCACCTGAAGCTCATCTTAAAACAGTGCACGTCTCAGATTGGCTTCTCGAAACTTTAACATGTGATACCTTACTGATTTGCCCACAATATGCAAAAAAGCATTATGAAAGGGAAAATTAGCATCCACCCAAAAGAAGAACATGAAAACTATCACATTCTGTGTCGTATGAAAGAAATCTGTAAGCTTGGCTTTGTTCTTCTTGTAGGCCGTCGAGTTCCTCAAGCCATCCTGAACATTATTAAGGTCTTACAGATCAGCAAATCAAGCGCCTTCCATGAGCCACAACAGCAGTGAAGACCGATGCAAAGTGTTGGTGCACAGTAAGAAATCATTCAGCAGTGGCATAAACGTTCATCACTGCTCGGGTCTGAACCCTTGGTACCTACATCATCAGCCACAATCTCGGCATCAGTGTGGTCAGATACAGCTCGCACATAGTCATCAGCGCTAATGAAGTCACTTGTTGTAAGTAAGCCTGTCTGAGAGGGCATACCGGATAGCTGAAAGCATGCAAGATCATTGACGCCGTTGTCAGCAGTGATGACCCATGCGATGCCATCACTTAGCACCATAATGCGCACTTATGAAAACAGTTCACAATGGAGGTTCGCTTCACTAGGCTTCAAGCACAAGTCAGCGTTTATCTTTTTGAGAAGATCAACCTTTAGGTCAGCCGATTAATCTACCAAACAGCTGGATCACGAGCAAGAGAAACAAACTTGCACCCGAAAATTGCAAAATCGCCAAAAGAACACTGAAGGTCGATGGTGATGGTGATGGCATTTATACCTTCGAGCAGACCAGAACGAACGAAAGCATGGCCTTCAAGGTTGGCACCACAAAAATAATGTCATGAAGCACATATCTCTGAGGCTATGCTTTTGCTAACTACACGTGGTAGCCTGAGTACAACCATCATAATGCACACATCGCAATGATGCAAGTTGAGGGCGCCGGTGTAGACTACTGCCGGAGCTGCAGCTGCTTTGTATGCATCTCATTTGGTGCCTTTGCATGTCAGTCTTTTTCAAAAAAATTTTTCTACCATGCATTATGACCTAAAATTGGTGCAGCAGACAAGTCTGTGTGAAATGGTAAGCGCTGTGCAACCTGCCAAATCAATGCAATGAAGCCGCGTTTGCGACACATCGCATACAAAAGGTTTCACAACACGTTAGAACATGGTTAACGTGATCAACGTAGCTAAGGAGGAAAACACCTGAGGGCTTCGACGCAGGGTGAAGTTCCATATATCAAACACAGCAGTCCAAAGGTGTTTAACATACATGCGCGCTAGCACTATACATTTGCACTGGATCGTGAAGGACAATTTTTAACTGTTCGATATAGCAAATAACTCCATATATTCGACTTTGACTTTTTATATCCAGCATTGACTGTATAATGCTGAATTTTTCTTCCCACAATTTCTGCACTTGAAAACGTGCTTTTTGTTACATTCATGTCCATGACACTAATATGGCATGAGCTTTTTTCTCTCAACTTCTGTCTCAAGCACCTTTGTCCTTGGAATGTACCTTGTACGATTTTGTGGGCTTGAGGTGCAACATAGCGCATTTTATTCCAATGAGCACCTGGAATGATCGTGCATAGTAAAGCATTGTGGTGTCTCGGTATTAGTGCATGACCTAGTGCATCGCTGTCATCGTAGGTGCCACCAGAGTGTGATGCGGTCATCGCATTGCATCGCCAGCACTCCTAGCACTGCTAGTGCCATGAGGGCCATGGCAACAACATGTGGATGAAAATCTCACTCATAGCTTCACAGCGTTCGCTGCTTGTTGTGCTTTATTTTGTTCATGCTTGCTTCTGCATTGACCATGTGAAATCAGTGGCATTACAACTTTAGTTTTAGAATGTCAACAGATGAGATGAGACTAAAAGAAGAAGCTAAACCAGTTGGTGAGAAATCTGATACAGTCGAGCCCGACTATATCGAACCCGTTTGTATCAAATTATCCCGTATATCGAACAATTTCTAAACATGGTAAATTTACATTGAGAATATATAGCAAAAGTTACTGATACATCGAACGAAAATAGCAACGACAACCAATATATCAAACTCCATGTGCCTCAAAAGTGCCCCAGCAAGTTGGCTTTCCCTCGTGGTGGCGGGGAAAACTGCCGGCGCCACCCTAAGAAAAGTGGTTTAGACCCGGCTGTGCACGGGCGAACACCCCCCTGCAAAAAATGATCCTGGCCTGCTCGCAGCACTTACAGCCAATCAGAGGCCGTCGTGCTTTCTCCGAGGCGTGGAGGCGGTACAAGTGAGCGCCATTTTTTCTTTATGCCTGTGTGCCTGCTGCTGCCTCTTTTCCTCGAGTCCTCATTCAGCGTGGTCTGTGCTGGTGGGGTGTTGCCTGTTGGCGCTCTGTGGACTTTCTTGGCGCGCTGCTTTAGGCATGCCGGCTTCCGCATGCCTGGTGATGACACCCCAAATTCCGATGACAGCACTGAAGACACCGCAGGTGTTTCTGCCGAAGTTTGGAGCGAACTGGCAGAGTTCCCGGGTGCTGCCGACGGATCGACATTCGAAGGGTTCGTCAGTGCAGACGATGATGTCGCCATCATGAACCAGCTACAAGATGAGGACTAGGTTGCAGACGTCATGCCGACCAAGAGCCAAAGCGACAGCAATAAGGAAATTGACGATGGCCCGTTTCCTACATCCTCCGAAGTGACTGGTGCACTTGCATTGGTCCGGCGCTATTGCGTGAATATGGAAGGTTGCGGCCTCAGCTGCTCCGACTCGTTGGACAACGTGGAGGCGGGCGTGCTGTCGCAGGCAGCGAAGTCATTGAAACAGAAGAAAATCCAGGACTATTTTGTTCCAAAGTAGGGCACGCAAGAAAGCCACCATATTAATAAAGTACTTTTCTTATTGATACGTGCCTTTGCGTCATCAAATCATATAGCGGGTCTATATCGAATTATGCCATATATCGAACTAATAAACGTTTTTTGGTGAGTTCGATATACCCGGGTTCGACTGTATTCGGGAGCATTACTCGGGAACTAAAATCCTTGATTGGTCTAAATAAACACTACAAAACCGTGGTTTGGCTCTGCTATGATGCAGTATGCCTCCGAGGAGAGTAGATTCACTGGTGTCGTGCCACGTAGCCAAGGTCGATATAGTAATGACGACGAGGCGCCCATCCCTCCCTGCAGCAGAGGATGGTGGGGATGCCAAGCAGGAAACCGTAACTAGCTGAAGTTGCCATGAAAAGGTTGTTCTATACCCTTAATTCCTTATTACAACATTTACACAAAATTCTTGCTGCATTACGTTCACATCATACAAACGCACACTCATCTCCTAAAAACAAATTATGAACCTCGGGTTAGTTTAATGGCCCTTTAAGCAGGGAGTAGTGCTACCAATGATAGAGATGGAGACAGAAAATTGCACATGCCACAATGTCAGCCTGATGTGACGACAAGTGTTTGAGCTGCTAAGTAACCACTTCTACAATATTTCCGTTCCTTAAAAGATGCACAGTGTTCCCGTTATTGCGTGATGTTATTACGCACTTAGCTAGTCGATAGTAGGGCATAACCATGTGGCTGCAGTCCCGAACTCACCTGGTGGAGGGTAGGGCTGGCAGGTTGCGGCTGGGCAGGGCAGCATACATGGAGTGTGGCCGGCTCATGCACTGTGCCCTCTGTTGCCACTCGCGGCTGAAACCCTCGGCCTCCTCTGCACAAGCGTGACAGAAATGTTGGTTTCTCAATAAAAAAGATCATGCATCCTCTCATGGCATCCAAGCAGCTCCTAGAACAGTACAGGCATGCACAGTATAGCATAGCAAACGGGTGGGACGGTGCCACACCAAGGCCATGCATGCCACGTTGTAGTCTCTGGTTCCACACAAATGACTATTTATTTATTTATTTATTTATTTATTTATTTATTTATTTATTTATTTATTGTACCCTCAGGGCCAGAAGGCATTACAGAGGGGAGTGGGGATACATAAAGAATACAATAAACAGCAAATCATAAAGGAACAAAAAAGTACAAAGTGGCTGGCGAAAACTCACAAGACAAAAAAGGAAAAAAGCAGTGGGAATACACGAGAACAATGTTGATAAGAGAAAAAGAAATTATACAAAGAGTAACAAGCATAAATATATTCACAAGATAGCAATTGTTTTACGAAACATATTAATATCTGCTATGTCAGCAACGTCATGGGAAAGGGCATTCCAACTGACACAAGTTCTGGGTACGAATGAGTCATGAAAACATTTAGTGTGACAAGATGGAATCCCAACTTTATTGCGGTGGTCAATGCAAGCTGATATGTACGAGGGCCTTGTGAGTAATTTGTTTCTCAGATAGCTGAGCTTGGGTGCGCTGAGCTGAGCTTGGGTGCGAAACTTTAAGAAGTGTCAGCTGGGCTTCGCGAGGCACTTCCTGAAGCCTTGGAGAACGACAAAATGTGGATGTGCTGGAGACACACCTGGACCAGCCGACCAAGCGCCATCAGCTTCGCTATTTTTTTTTCAGAAAACAAATCGTCTCAAGCTGTTGTGACGCAGTGTGGCACAAATTCCATCGCTTTTACATGTCTAGAACAGTTTAGCATGGGAATTTACATTTTGTCACAATGGTGCAATACTTTCAGTGTTTATTTAAATAATCGCAATGAACCCAAACATACACAGCAATAATAGATTCAATTCAGCTTCGGAAATGGCTGCATGCACGGATCAGGTGACCCTTAAGAGGCCTCTAGGGGGCTTTCCACCGTGCCCCTTACGGTCTGTTCATGCCCACGGTCTGCATGCATAGCCAGCGGTTTGTTCTTGGAATGTTTGAGAGGGCTAATGCCGCTGCGTGCATGCTAGTCACGTGACAGTTTTTCAAATCTCACGCACTTTCTTAGGAGCTCAGAAAAACTGCACTTGTCAGCATAAAAATGCATTATTTGGGCACTAAACAGTATGCTTTACAACTTTACCACTAGGCGTATTGCATTTAAAGGAACTGTTTAAAAGCTAGCTAATTAATTATTAATTACAGCAGAGACCATTTATAACGTAACCGCTTATAGTGCAGGACCGGCTATAATGCGGTCTTTTCTGACCTCCGTTTACCCTCCCATAGAACTTAATGTATAGGCATACCGCTTACTGTACAGCTCGGTGAGATGAAAGACCGGTTATAATGCGGTTGCCAGGAAATCAGGGGACAATTGAGGCAGGGAGCAGGCTCCACAATGAAAGTGGGCTGCCCGAGAAGAGCGCAACAAATCGCCATGGAGGAGGAGAAAGCTCGGAACGAATGAATAAGGAGCGGAGGAAAGAGAAAGAAAAGGCCGTGGCAGCAGTGCGTCGCGGGCATGCCCTGTGAGGATAGGATTACCAAGGCGACGGAGAATGCTGCTACGCCGTTTGTCAGCTCCGCGCTCCACACGGAACGCGCGCCCGCGATCGCATGATGTCCGCGTTACCGCTGTTTGTTTCCAGTTTTTTTTTTTATCATTTCACGCGCACTGCCCTTGAATCACCCCACGAGCGCGATTTCTTGTGCACCCGATCCCTGTGTTGTCAAGGGCAACCTTCCCGTGCGGCGCGCCGCCCACGACCCCACAAACTAGGCCAAACGAGCGATACCTTTCCGGTGCTGGCCGCAGATAGGATGCCGCGAGCGAATGCCTTTCATGGCAGCCACGTTTAAAACGCAGACGAATCACTTTGACAACGGAAGCGAAGGCATGGATGGCAGGTGCACCGCTCGAATGGCGGTTTGCGATTGCTACGTTTTTTCCATCGCGCACGCGTCAGAGAAAACTAAGGACAGTGCGTGCAGTAATCGGTTGCCGTTTCTGCACAGTACAGTTCTGCGGGAAGTCCGTACTTTTCTTTTTCTTTTTTTGCACAGCACGGCCGTGTACTTAAGCCTTTGAAATATCAGTTTTTTTTTCTTTTTTTTAAGCGGGTGAAAGCAGCCCGGTCGCGCGCTTCAAATGTTTAACATGCGCCACTACCTGTTCTGACAGTTTTTACACACGTGTAGACTTCGAAAAATGTTGTTTCGGTTATAGTGTGGTACCGCTTATAGTGCGGGTATTCGCGATTCCGGTGACTTACGTTATAAGCGGTCTATGCTGTACATACATACACTGCATGAGTACACCAGAAGACTTGGCAGGTCTGTTAATTACCTGAGGTCACTTTAAAAATGAGCTAGTCAGGAGGACAGTAAATAATACTAAGTTGGTTTCATCCCCATAACACGCACAAGTGTTTTTATAAAGGGTAACGCAAGTTAGCTGGAACACCCCGTATGTGTATTTGCAATATCTGGGTCTGACAGTATGTTGCACCTGCAAAACAGCTTCGGAAATGCACTTTTGAAGAATAAAACCACCTAGACCAAAAAACCAAAGCTTGACTGTGAGCAGGAGGAGTCTGTCTCTTTTCAAAGTGATAATCACAATGTCAGCAGAGCCCACATCATCATCTAATATGACTTACTCAGAACATTCCGACAACAGGGATTTGATGGTGCAGCTGAACAATGAGCAGCATGCTTTTTATAGACTTTTTTCCACAACAAGGACCACAAGACAGATACGCAACGTGTCAAAATTGATAAAAATTCGCATTCAAATCAGTGATTTGAATAGGCATGGTAATGAAACACTCAAGCATGGACAAGACAACACGAGTAGCTTCCAGGCCTTTGCTTTACCAATTTTCACAATACCCTGCATACGTGCGAGGATTCCTGTGGAGCAACTGATGTGACACACAGTAAACATGAGCACCATCAGGCCTTGTTTAACTTGACTCTCCTGTTTCTGTAATGGTCACTGTTGCAACCATGAAAAAATCTAACCTGCAACCTGTTTGAATTCTCAGTGTGCGTACAGTGCACTCTGGTTTATTCAAACTTCTGCGGGGCCCTGCATTTTCGTATGAATCTCAATTTCATTTGAATTATCAGACGCAAGCATGGCTCAGTGTGAAATACCAGGAAAAGCACAGATGGCCGGTTATCACAGTGCGCTGCTGTCATCTCAGCATTCTTATGCTAGTGGTTTTCAATGTCTCGACAAGTGCTGGGAAGTAATTGGCTTTTATTTGGGCTGTTAAAAAATAAATACGAGCATGAATGTTCACCTAGAAAGTACCAAAGCTGCCAATATTCTGGAAGTTTTGCCAAAATTGCCACATTGAGTGTACGGGCCACACCCTGAATATTGGCTGCCGCATCTTGAAAAATAAGTGCGGCCCTTACACGCGTTTATGCGGTAAATACAGTAGCACCTCTTGCTGATCTTAGAGGCTATCCAAACAATATGGCTGAAAATGCAGCTTGAAACCATCGCCGCTCAAACTCACCTTCATCAAGGTTGACATATTCTACACTCTGATCTTCCTCTCCTGTCATGCGATTGCGCTTGCGGCCCACAATGTGCGCCCGGTCATCAAGATGATGGCCAATGGTCAGCTCCTGCAGCCCGGACCGACTGTCCTGCAGTGATCGGCGAGTTTCCTTCACCTGAAAGCCGGGAATGGTTCATTGTGGTTAGTTAGCGCAATGTAAATTCTAGCACTTATAATACAGTTAAACCTGCCTATAACAAACCTCAATAAAAAAGAATTTCTCGATGTTACGAAGTTTTTCAATTCCCCACCGCAACTCCATAGAAGAACGCAAATTTGCAACTTCCGTATAACAAAGTAGTAGCGGGAGACACCATTGATAAAATGGGTTCTCCCCTACCAACCTCCTAGTAATCTCCCCCCAAATATCAAAGTCTAGCACAAGCAGCAGCTGGGTCCACTCCCACGGCTACCTTCCCGACAGTGGAGTGCAAAGCAGTGTCATTTAAAATGGCGCGCGCACAGCCGCCACAGCAACCTCCTTCTGCAGAGTGCAGCCAGTGGAACACGAGGAGGGAGGATGCTTCTCTGCCGGGGGACCCCACTTCCTTCTCAGCTCCCCCGTGTCACTCAAGCCGTCGAGGCAATTCTCGCAGCCGCAGCTGTGTCCCTTCTTCCTCCCTACGAGCCTTGTACCAATTCCCAGCGGCTTGGGTCCCGGCTGCGCCACCAGCCACTACTGCTTTCAGTGTTTCTATTTCTTTTGCTTTAGTCAGCCATCCTCCCGATCGCTTTTCTGTCCATTTATTTTTCCCCTTTCATGCGATGCGCATGTGCGAGTTCACTCACGTATTCATGCATTGCTCACGTAGGTGCATCACTGCAAGGATTAGCGCCTCAACAAAGAAACAGCCCGCCCATCATGCAGACGTTTCGGTATTATAGCATGAATATAGAGTAGCCCAGAACGACGTGCAGTTTTGCGGGGCTTTTTTGTTGTTTTTGTTTTCTGCAGGTGACTGCGCTGTTATTACTGAAGATGAGGTGCTGGTAGTGGTTGTCCAATACTGTGGTGATGGCGAGAGATCTTCCAAGGTCAATTCAAGCAATGCCCTGCACGTTTTTGCCACAAAAGCAATGTGTTCTGGGCTAAGTATACCGCCAGTTGCTCCTCTGTTTCATTTTCATTTTCCTTTTTTGAATTTTCTTGCTACTGGACATAACAAAAGCCTCCTTATAACAAACATTTTCAAGCATTTGTCAATGTTGCTATATCCAGCCATAACTCTAAAAAAAATGTATCGGTGTCACACCCTGTAGTAACACCAAGTTCACTAGCACTGCCAAGACAAACCCTCAAAGAGACAGTAAAGTGAAAGAGTAAATCAATTTCTACTGGTATACCGTTCTTTAAGAATTCTACTGTCACTTATTTCATCATCATGGGTTGTATATTATAAGACAAAATGAAGGTAGCAGTTTAACATTTTTAATTTTGCGCAATGACCTCAGTATTTCAATGTAAGCATGATGTCATATATTTCAAACTCAATTTTCGTATTTGGCTTACATAGGCTCAATGGAATTTCATGAAACTTGCTACAGTCTACGCCCGTTACAACGGACCCTCATAATCCGGGAAAAAACGTCTGCTGTATCCGTAGTATGCAGTATCCAAACGGGAGGGGGGGGGGGGCAATCATGCGACATAAAAATGTTTCCGGAACATAATATGGTTTTAAAATCGCGTTCTTGCCAGTGGAAAAGCCGATACGACATAATCTGACGAATTATGGCCATGAATCAAAGATTAGACCAGTTTGACGCCGCACGCAAGCTTCAGTTTCTACACAAGGGTCTGGTACCACCCCCCCGCTTGAGGCAATTCTTACCTTTTTCATTGAACGGGAAAGGTGCATGCGAGGAAAGAACCTTCATGGAACATGACTTTTTATTTCACAAAATATACTGAGTGATGAGGGCCTGCTTAGCTCCTGCCAGAGAAGACACAGTCACCTTGTGTTGCATTTCTGTGTGCTGCAGAACTTCCGCAGAGCAGTCACCTTGCTGCTGCAGGAAATATCCTTTCAGGGCCTCAATGTAATCCATGGCCTGGGACGAAGAAAGCTTAACAGGAGCTTCAGTCTCTTCGCTACTGTCGTCTTCTGATAGCGGGTCAGAAGAGTTCTTCACAAGTGCTGCGATCTCGTCGTCCGTCAGTTGTTCGCTGTCGACGATGCCATCATCAAAACTGACGAAGTCGGCGAAGTCTTCGGCGCCGAAAGCTTCTTGAATTTGGGGCCACACACTTGGCACACATGGATCTTGTGGTGCAGTGCTGGGTGCGTCATTCGCTCGGCAAAAGCCTGCCTTCCGGAAGCAGTTGCAAATGACATCGCTTTTTAGCTGTGCCCAAACTGGTGGAAGAACTTCCACAGGAAACTTCACTTCAATTTTGGTTTCCCGCTTCTCCTGCATATCAAAAAGCAGGCGCTCTGTAAGGCAGGTCCGGTACGCAACCTTAACGGAATGGACCACACCTTGGTCGATTGGTTGCAGTGCCGACGTCACATTAGGCGGAAAGTACGCCAGTTCCGTTGCCTCAAGTGACGGGGGTTGCATGTGTGAATGAACAGTTATCAAGGAAGAGAAGTACTTTCATTTTCTGTTTTGCCATCCCCCTATCAAACTTGAGCAGCCAAGCGTTAAACAAATCCTTCGTCATCCATGCTTTTTTGTTAGCCTCCCAGTCGATCGAGAGACATTGCATGTGACGCAAGGCACGAGGCCGTTTTGACTTTCCAATCAGCAGAAGTCTCACCTTTTCTGAGCCGTCCATATTGCAGCAAAAAAGGACAGATAAGCACTCTTTGGAGCACTTCCCACCGTGACACTTTTCGCCGGAGAAAGTGTATGTCTTGCTCGGCCTGGCTTTGTACACAAGTCCACTCTCGTCCGCATTAAAGATGTTTCGGTCTTCATATTTCACGAGAAGTGCAGGCAGCCGATTTGTCTGCCAATCCGAGACAACGCTCTCATTGACGCTATCGCGCTCTCCACACATGGCACTGAACACAACACCATGCCGTGCCTTAAACCGGCTAAGCCAGCCCTCGCTGAAGGTGACGTCGCCATGTCCCAAAATCACAGCGAGTTGCTCAGCTCTGCTCCTGAGCAAAAGTCCGTTCACTGGAATTCCACGAGCACGCGCATCCCGTAGCCACATGAGGAGAGCAGACTCGACGTCCGGGTGCGCCGCTTTGCGCATTCGAAAACGCTTTTCCTGGATCTCGCCGGAGTCGCATTTTTCGGCGACGTCCTTGTTTTTCAAGATAGAGTTAACTGTCTGCTTAGACAGGCCCATTCTTCTGGCGATGTCCGCCTGTTTTTCGCCATTAGCTACACCGTTAATTATACTTAGTTTTTCTAACAGTGAAATGTGCTTCCTCTTGTGTCCAGCCAGTTCACTGGATTGGCTCGGCCGCGCCAGCGACCCGTTAGATGCCGACAACGTTGCCAGACATACTAGTTGTTTCCCGGCTAAGTAGAAAAAAAAAACGCATATTGGGTGTCGGCCCCGTGTGACTCTGCCATATAAGCTCAGTCCAAACAATTTTCGCCCTAAATTTAGTCCGTTCTAGCCGATAGTCCGCTATAGCAGGGTCCGTTGTGAGCAGAGTGGATGCCATTTAAAATGCGTGGTGACCAAACAAACCTACGGATATGGTCCGTTGTAACCGGAAGTCTGTTGTTCCCGGATCCGTTGTAACGAGCGTAGACTGTACATTAGCCCTCTGGCCGCCTAAGAATTCAATGCAATTCAATATTATAAATTATTAATTCCTTGATCCCTAGTGCACGCCTTCAAAATCTATGACGTCACAGCGACGGTGTCTAGTTAAGCAATGTACCAACCAGCTCAGTGCGATGCTTTGTTAAAAGGTGATTATGCAATCAACCAGCCCTACCAACCGCAGTGCTACATTACGTGATATTAGTGTCACAAATGTTAAGGAAGTTACAGTAGGGCCATTCTACCCCAAATGTCCCAAACATTGTGCTCAACCCTCTTCAATTCTATCCTAAAATACTGCAGGGGATCATTTTGGTGCTTCAAGTGCTCTTGTGAAGTATTTGTCTGTTACAGCGATTTCAATGTTGCCGTAGTGAGAGAAACGTAAGTTGCAAAAAAATACTTCAAAATATACAATGCTGCACAGAATGGCTTGAATAGTGCCTGTTTGCTACAAAAGAAATAGCGCTGTCTTATTCTCATTAATTGGCAGCCAGTACTTTGTCTAACAGTGTGCTTTGTGGTGAAGCAAAACAGCAGATCCTTGCCATTTTTGCTGATTTTCTATAAATGCTTCAACCAAGGCTTAAAAACACAATATAATTATGCCTCTTTGCTGGACACTTGCCATTAGGTCTGTCAAAAAAAAAAAAAAGTATTGACGTTGACAGTCCAACAGTTTTGAAGTGGAGAAGGTGCAAAGTTCTCGATGTTCGAGCACATTTAGATTGGTGAAGCGGTCCAAATAAATAAACATGCTTGTGCTCATTTGGAAGGGTATGCAAAGGGCATTTGTTTATGAAAGTTTGGTCAGAGTGTTTTCTGTTGGGCCTCGTCCCCAGTCCTGGAACTCGGCCTGTGTGCAGGAACACAGTAACGCTGGTTCAAAGGGAACGTGTGGTGGCCATGGTGAGGTAGTGTGCCATTACGTGTGTCCACGTTGCTGAATACTTTCAAACAGGCTGGCAGGAGAATTCAGAAATGCTGCAAAGGCTTCCATTTGGTTGTGGGAACTGAGCAATATTTCAGTGCAACGTATTACATATGCACATAATAGCCTGTTATGTGCCCTTTTTGCAATGTTCCTGGGGTTGCAGTTGTTACTACTGCTTCAACCAGGCACAGTCTTGGTCGCAAAGAGGCACCACTCTGCAGCTGAAGCTTTCTTTTTTATGGTTGTGCAAGCTTACAATATTTCCTTTGTTTTCTGCTGCGACAATGCACCATCTGAAAAATACTGTCTTTTTTTACATTATGGAGGGGAATCGGTGTCTTCGGGCTTTGAGGACTTCATCTTTAAATGTAGCCACAGCAGCTGTAGTGTGTTCAAGACAGTCCAATATCTCGTGGGATTTCGTACGAAGGGAGGCAGTTTCTTTGCTGAGATGGCATGCGGGAACATGACGTGATGTTGCTTACATATTAACTCACGGATAAGCTTGGCGAGCATCTTGCACAATGGAACTTTCTTCCATCATGTTGACTGCTTTCGTAGAAGCGACCATTTCATGTTCATGTTTCCACTCTAAGCTCGAACCTCAGAGAGTAAACCCCATGTCCCCTCTCGCTCTCCCTTTTGCCATCCACGGTGCCTGCGATACCTTCCGCTCAGTAATCTCAACCCAACGTCATCCCTTTACATATTAATCACTTTCACTTTTCATTGTACAGGCTCTCCATGTAAAGTTGTACATGCCACTCACCGTTCACAATGCTTCTATTACGCGCACCCAAGGGATGGGGCCGAACGCCAGAGCAAGGTTCATCTCTGCCAAACAACTAAGCATACGAACACGAAACATCACTCAGCTCCGATGCAAGAATGGTGGGATGCACATAAGCAAGCTACCATAAAAATTAAGTGCATCCGCAGTGTCTCTAATGACATGAGCCGTTCCTTCTGACACTTCAACGGTTGTGCTGTCAGTAGGTGAAGAATGCGTGTCCAGTCTTGCAAACACATGCAGCACATGGCCTTACCTCATGCATAGCCACCGCAGATTCCCTTTGAGCCAGTTATGTGTTATTGTGCAGTGAAGCTGAAGTACGGGCTGGTGCCTGGGGATCTGGGGAACACTTGCTTAAAACAAAAGCACTCCGACTAAACTTTCACAAATAAATGTCCTTTGTGTACCCTTCCAAATGAGCACCAGTGTGTACTTTTACTTGGACCGCTTCATCAATCTAAATACAGTCGAACACGGATATATCGAACCCACATATATCAAATTTCCGGGTATATCGAACTCGTAAGTTATCCCCTTGAAAATCCTTTGTAAACGTATAGAAATTCGCACGTTTATATCGAACGGTATTTTTACCCGCCTTCAGATATATCGAATGCCGTGCGAGCTGGAAGGTGCGCTTCGGCACTCGCCGTGCCTCACGACCTCCACGGCAGCGCGGCTCCGCGCGAGTTGGAAGGTGCGCTTTGGCACTCGCAGCGCCCAGCGACCTCCGCGCGACACCATGCCTCCGCCGACATCCGAAACACTCGAAAAAACGTAAGGGCGAGAGGGCTTGGACTGCACGGTCTCCAACTTGCGGAACGGCTTTTTTTTTCTTTTCTTTTTTTCGTTTCTCTCTCTCTCTCATGCTTTCTCCGCGTAACCGTTGGCTTGGAGAGCAGGAACGAAGGAGCCAACGTCCTCCTCCTTTCGCCTTTTCTTTTATTTTTTTGTTGCTGTTTTGCGGGTTTTGATCAGCCAACCACAGCTCACAACTGTTGCTGTTGCCCTCGCAGGTGGCCATCGCCTCGCGAGCGCTTTGTTGGCGGAGTCCGCTTCCGTTGTCGCGTCGCCTACGTACCACCGCATGTGCAGCATTCCTCTTTCGCGTGCGTGGTGTGCAGAGCCGTGCGGACTCCTTGAATTGTCGACTTCTCGTGTAGCTATGGCCAGCGTCAAGAAGCGCAAGACCCTTGACTTTGCGACAAAGCTGAAGGCTATTCAGCGTGTTGAGGCGGGCGAGAAATGTTCTACCGTCGCAGATGACTTCGGGATACCACGGAGCACTCGAGTACCTTGTTGAAGAACAAGGCAGAGATCAAGACAAAGGTGGCGGAACAGCGAACGTCGGGAGCCTGTCGTGTGCGCACTTCTGCCCACGGGAATGTAGAAAAGGCACTCTATGCCTGGTTTTTAGAAGTGCGCGCGCAGAACATTCCGGTGGATGGCCCGATGCTGATGGCCAAGGCCAAATGGTTTGCCGCTGCACTCGGTGAAGACAACTTCGCCGACAACACCGGGTGGCTTCACCGATTTAAGCAGCGCTACAACATCGTTGGCAAAACCATTTCTGGCGAAAGCGAAGCCGTCAGCAGCCAGGACATCCGGCAGTGGATGACGAATGAGTGGCTGGAAATCTCCGCGAAGTTTTCTCCCGTGGAGATCTTCAACGCCGACGAGACCAGTCTCTTTTGGCAAATGTTGCCGAGCAAGACTCTCGACGTCCGCGGTAGCACGTGTCACGGGGGCAAAATGAGTAAAGTTCGCGTGAGCGTTCTGCTGGCAGCCAACATGGATGGGTCTCTGAAGCTCCAGCCCTTTGTGATCGGGAAAGCAAGGGCACCGCGCTGTTTCAAGAACTGTAAGCAGCTCCCCGTCCGCTACACCTCAAACAAGAAGGCGTGGATGACGCGTCAGCTGTTCACGGAATGGCTGCAAGCGTGGGACGTCGAGCTGGGCAAGTCGGGGTGTCGCGCTTGCCTTCTTGTGGACAACTGCTCGGCCCACCACACCACCTGCGAGCTCAAAACGTCGAGCTGAAGTTTCTGCCGGCCAACACGACGGCGAAGCTGCAACCGCTTGACCAGGGCATCATCAAGTCCTACAGGAGGCGACTCCTTGATAGGCTGCCGGTCAACCTCCACATGGGCACTGAGCTGAAGGTTGACCTTCTTGGTGCCATACAAATGATGACGGGTGCCTGGCGAGACGTGAAGACGGACACAGTGGTCAACTGCTTCCGCAAGGCAGGCTTCGAGGCGGCGAAACTTGCGGAAACCGGTGAAGACGGCGACGACGAGCGCATAGACGACGTGTTTCGCGAGTTGTCGTCCCTCTTCCTGGCAGCCGTTCCGCCCGATCGAAGTGTCTGCGGACTATTTCGTGGAAGCGGACTGCAATGTTCAGGCCGTTGCGAGCCTCGCTGACGAGGACATAGTAGCTGCGGTCGCAGGGACCCAGGATGCCCAGGCTGACAGCTCAAGTGACGAGGAGGATCGTCCGGACGAGGCGGTGGCTACACGCGCGTACTCCGCCTGCTGAAGTGGCAGCAGCGTTCGGCGCCATTCGCCGTTGTTGCGGCGACATGGAGGGAACTGGCTGTCGCAACTGGACAGCCTTGATAAGATCAAGACTAGAGTCTTCAACTTCATTTCGAGAACGAAGAAGCAGGCCAAGATAAGCGATTTTTTTTTCACGCAAATAAAACATTCTGTTGCGGCGTGTGTGCGGAATTACCGTATTTTGCGGTGTATAAGACACGTTTTTTTTCCAAAGTTTTCGGAGGTGCGTCTTATACAACGGTGCGTCTTATACATACTTTATTTTTAGTTCCTTTGGGAGAAACTCGTGTTGATGCTGATGAGTTTTTTTTTAACGACTAGAGAAGTCCGACTCTAATCATGCGTCATAATTATAATAACGAAGACTCAACGTGCCGGTACTACTGTTCCACAACAAAACCAAGGTACATAAAACGGAAAAATAAAAAAAGAAGTATGTCGTGTAATATAATGCAACTAGCGCGGTAACCCTTTTGGACACGATCTAACGTAACACTGCAAAACGTACGGCTGCTCCAGGGAAGGCACAGCACGTAGAAGTGTTTACGAGCCGCTGATGGCTGCCAAGATAGCGCTATCTCGGCAGCCCACAGCCGAGCGACACTACCCCCCCCCCCCCCCGCGTCTTTTCATGCTCGTTAAAGACGGGGGGGGCCTTTCCTCCCCGCATCGACGGCAGGTGTCCCGATCGGGGTGATGTTATCGCATCGGCCCTCGGAGCAACGGAGATAGGCCGGGCTCGTTTGATCTCTGCTTCAGCCGTTTTCTTCGCCCCCACTCGCATGCTTTTATTCTAGCGACCGTACTTTGGGCTTCGGGGGCTTCCGGAGGAAAGAATCGGAAAAAGGGGCATCGCACTCGCAGCCCCTTTTGCGTAAGACTGCACTCGCCTGCGCAGCGAGGGGCGCGGCCGCGCGACTGTTGGTCCGTGCGTGCGCGCCAGCGAGCTGGGAACGGGGAGCACAAACTATGCGAGGTTTTTTTGTTTTTTTTTTACGAAGCTGGCTAAATATTAGGGGTGCGCAAACTATGCTGAGGGCGCAAATTATGCGGGTAAATATGGTATTCCAAAGCGCGTCGGAGGATGAGGACTTTGAGGACGTCGACGAATAAAATATTTTTCCTGCAGTCATGCGGAACGTTTCAGTGGGCATGCATTATTTTTTCTCGCAAGTTTGGTGTAGTAGAAGTTTTCTTACGGACTAGCGCTCAGAAACGTAAGTACGGCATTTTACAAGGCTCGCTCAACCCCACGTTATGAAGTTTCTTTGCGGGAAGTGAGTGAATATGTAGGTGCGTCTTATGCATCGGTGCGTCTTATGCACCGGTGCGTCTTATATATTAATTTTTGCATACGCACTTGCGAAAACTGGGGTGCGTCTTATACAAAAGTACGTCTTATACACCGGAAAATACGGTAGTTGTCATTCTTGAATGCGTCTATTGTAGGTGATGGTCTGCTACAGGTAAGCTCTCGGGGCCTGAATTTTTCTATATCGAATTTTTCATATATCGAACTAATTCGCGATCCCCTTCGAGTTCGATATATCCGTGTTCGACTGTATACCTGAACATATAGGATCTCATAGATTTCCCTATATTCTCACACTTTCCACTTCAAAACTGCTGGGCTCTCAGCCTGAATGCTCTTTTAACAGGCCTAATGCCAGATGTCCAGACAAGAGTAGAAAATGATGGAGGTGGCACTTGCGCTGGTATGTACTTTCTCCTCCTACAGTATCGCTTCTCTATGATCTGGCCCTTGTTGATTAACTGCTGCATGACTACCAGGGACTAACTCGGACTGGTTGGTACACTGGCACTTATGATGCTAACCGTACAAGGACAAACAATGGAGATACACTATAATTTCATTAAAATGGACATTGATAGTCAAGAAGACTTTGGTATGTTGTAAAAGAAATGTGCAGAATCCAAAGGCATGCTGTGAGTGAGTGAGGCAACTTTACTGAGTATACTGCAGTTTGATGACATGGGTCTAAGGAGCAGCCGATAGCCCCCATCTCTCAGTAGCTTCCCCGACTTGCTGGATGTCCCAAAGTTGGGGACATGGGGATCTGAGCTAGCAAGTACGGCTCTCCACCACAGCCCAAGTTTATCCATAGGGAGTGCCATTCTCTGCTGTTGTTGTTATATGGAGTTTAACGTCCCAAAACCAGCTCTGATTATGAGAGATGCCGTAGTGGAGGGCTCCGGAAATTGTGACCACCTGGGGTTCTTTAATGTGTACTGACATCACACAGCAATTCCCTGCTGCATTATTCCACAATCCTAGAGCATATGCTCCAAGGTGGCTCCTCTATCACTACATAATTTAAATCTGGCTGTTGCAAGAGACTTTTATGTAAATGCTAAGTGCATCTGTCATAACTAGAGCGAATTACCACACACGTGGTCAAAGAACGAATTTATTCCTCCAAGTTTTCTGAAAGAAGCTTGTCAGCTTCGACTGTGCACAAGCAGTTTAGACATCATTTGCATCTCCATCATTACAAGGCTGTCCACTTCTACACGCTGCTACAGTATCTCACCGTGCCTGATCCCACTGATGCTGTCCCTCTCCCGAAAGTTATGCAAGTGATGGTTGAAGGTGGAAGCTATTGAATGTGAGGTCTCTGCAGTACAGGGGTCACTGTAAAGTAGTGCTAATCAGTTTACTGGTCTTATAACTTAGTCCATTATATCCGAATGCATGTTGTACAGTAAAAGCTCATCGATTTGGATTTCACGGGACTGAGAGAAATGTCCGAATTAGCCAAATTATCGAGAGTACCAAGAAACATGTGCTACATTGCTGCACTTTTAGTTTATGATTGCATAAGTAAATCATGTTTTCATTTTTAGAGCCCAGTAACAAACACCATTCTCACCACCTATCGGCTTCCGTCTCACAGCTACAGTGGCAAAAGACTCCCGACTCTTAATAGACCAATCTCACCACACGACCTATTTACCTGTTTCACTTCAGTTTCACTTGTAACATACCACTGTTAAAGAATGTGAAAAAAAGCATGTTAGCAAGGCAAACATGCACCCAATATTACTAATTAGTTGATACACATGCGCCGATTCACGCTGCTGTTACATTTATTCGCTGAATTAATTACACGTCTCATGCAAAGGGCACAGTGAAAAACAACACACGTCAGTCACAAAAAAATAAAATTTCGCACTTCTTTTGTTGAAGCAAAATGTTACATGCAGAGAGTGCTATTAATACACGACTTCGTTCATAGTCATGCGTTAGATGTGAGCGGATATCAAGCGACTGCTGTGAAGCATGTTAAGAGAACGTCCACCTTACCGGAATGGTGCCTTGCAACACACCGTTAGCGAAGACATCGGGGAAATATCGTGAATGACAACATATTTCTGGCTACAGAAAGGACAGATGGGTCCATGGGTAACTTTGTCGATGGGTGTAAAACTACGGATAAGCAGCAGCTCGATCGCTCTGCCCGCCGCCCACACACCCGAAGGCTCGGTACCAATATCGTCACTCGGCCTGTACCACTTCAAAACTGCAACGAACGGTACTTCAGTGTGACCCAGGGCTGCTTACGCTCATAAGATTACACATTTTGTCACTGTTATTGCAGCTTTACCTTAAGCTCATAATAAGACCACATGTTAAAAAGAACGGAAATACCGGCCATGATGCCAGCGAGGCTAACCTATCGTCGGTGCTGGCGTGACCTATATGCACAGCTGTTAAGCTTTGGTGGTGTGAAGTATTTATTCATGCTAGACACTTGATAGTCATTGCTTTTCGTAACTGGTCGATTTAGGCACTTCCTAGCTATCACTATTCTGTCCAGAACCCACGCTGTTAGCAGTATGACACCAATACCTATGATCGCACCAAGCCTCGACAAGGTAATCAAGCACATTCGTTGCGGTCACTCGTCAGCACTTCTGCTCTATCAAACACGTTATGATGCTGTAATGCATCGACAGAGCACCTTGCATTAATCACATGAAATTCACAAACACTGTTGAACAAGCACATGTACCGTACGAGCTGCTCTGTCCTGAAGCATTCATTCGTGCTGAAGCACGACATCGACTCGATGGAGGTGTTCTTCCATCCCAGCACATAGCACATAAACTCAACCATCACTACTCGCCTAAATAAAGCCACTAAAGCTCGTTAACACCGTTAACCAGCAGCTACGTAGTTGGATATACTGCGATTACCGTGAGAACCACAAGTTTTGGCATGCGCTGCAACAGCGGTGACATGGTGAAACACCACGGTGAGATTGTTCTATTCAACCGCAAAGAGCCGTTCACCTTTGCCCCCTCCCCCCTTACCTTTCTTTGCTGCCTACTACTGACACCACGTGCTATGTGCATATGGCGTGAACATTTCTGCTGGTAATCTAATCGGCAATATGTAGTTCATTCATCACGCTGGTAGCTGGTGAGTTCGATGCCAGCATGTGGACTGCTGCGCAGTGTCAAAACAGAACTACCAAGCACTGAGCCTGTGGTGCTCACAGTGGCATATGTGACTATGGTCGCTGGCGTCTATAGATAGCTAACATCCATGCATTTCTGGAGGCACGCATGCAGTGTGAGCACAGAGTTAAAAAAATACTGAAAGCCACACATGCTGCGGTTGAACCGCCATGGCTGCTAGAGACGTGATTAGCCGCTGCAGAAGAAACATAGATTGCCATCACACAATCATGTGTGGCAAGTATGCAGTTCTGATGGTATCCAGCAAACACAAAAGTGCTGTCTGCCGGAGCTGCTACAGAACAAGCTAGGCATTGTCGACAGTTATCGAAGCGATGAAATGGCAGCCTCCGCGCAGTTCCCATGTGCTGTGTGAAAATGAAGCAAGTTTGCTGCAGCCACAATGGGTGAACCCTTCATCGCTCATGCATCATGGATGGAGACCATGCTGTCCTTAAAGTGCAGGACCAACTTTGTGCTACAGGTGGTGGTAACACGAATTTCATGAGGCGTGCTCGCAAGTGACACGATGATGACAGTGGTGATTCGGACTGCATCACCTCATTTCGGTTGGATGCTTACGCCGTTTTCGCTCTTTAGCATTGTACATATGCAGTGGTTCCAGCTCAATGCACGTCAATCACCGGGGTGCGGCTGAACATAGCCGAGTCATGAGTGTTAGGTGCCACTAAATAATGCACATTTTTGCCGAGAGCAGAGAACAAGTCCGAATTATCCGATTTTTTTCAAAATAATTAGTGAAATTAACTAGCTTTTACTGTATCAACGTTCATTGTAAAAAAAAGAGCTCAATGAAAGATAGACCAGCAAAAGCATACTTGGATGCAGTGCATCCAAGGTCCCAGAAAAGTGCAGAAACCCATAGGAACCAAGCATCAAGGGTCATCATCATCAAGGCCCATCAAACTCCTGTGTTCTCATTGGAGAGCACTGTGCAGTTGTTTTAGCATGGCCATGATTGATTGATTTGTGGGTTTAACGTCCCAAAACCAGCACTCATTATGAGAGATGCCGTAGTAGAGGCCTCCGCAAATTTCAACCACCTCGGTTTCTTTAACGCGCACTGACATCGCACAGCACACGGGCCTCAACATTTCGCCTCCATCGAAATGCAGCCACCACGGCCGGGATTTGATCCCGCGACCTTCAGATCAGCAGCCGAGATGTGGCTGGCTGCGCAGGCCACCTCTCGCGACGGTTCATGCTTGGTCTCCGAGGCATGGAGGTCTCTGCCTGAAGAAATGGAGCTGGATATTGTAGTGCTCACCCTCATTGTTTACGTTCTACTGGTACCTCATGGGCACTTCTAATCGCAGTCTGTGCATCGTGACTTGCCTGATGTCCATGATCCAGATTAGTTTGGACTGTTTAGCAGTAACCACCATTGACCACGATCAAGGAATAAGATGCAGACTGGCGTTGGTCACGAGGAACAGTCCCGTGTGACACCAGAATTACTCACGGCCACAGGCACATGAAACGTCACGGCTGTATTCAGCGTGCAAAGTGCCTTTCTTTTGAAATGAGCTTTATGAGAACTCTGGCACGCTTACAATTAGCGCCCAGTTCGTAATAAACCAGTGGCAGTTGAGCATTAAACAAGTAGCAGTAAAATGCATTCTGTTGCTATAGGTGCCGCTATTTTGTGACTGAGATGACGCTGCATCTTACCCGTCTGGCGGGAGTCTCTTGCGAATGTGGTTATGGATTTGAGCTTGATTCTAACATGCAGGCACTTTTTGGGCTCATTTTATCCAGAAAAGTGAGCATTAGAATTGTATAGATATGGTATATCATGTCTTAGAATCTTCGAGCAGTTATAAATAATCATCAGAAAAATGGCACAGATTGCTATTTTGCTTCACCGCAAGCACATTGTTAGACAATGTAACGGCCACCAATGAGTGAGAATAAGGCAGTGCTTCTTGCTTCCTAGAAAATACACAATCTTCAAACCGTTCTGTGTAGTACTGTATTTTTCAGAATATTTTCTCGCAACCTATGCTTCTCCAACTACGGAGACATCCAAATCACTGCAATAGACAGCGGTTCGTTACTAAAACAACTGTAACAGACCAAAAATTTTTCTCGTGAAATTATTTTACGAAAGCAGAAGCTGTACTAAAACAATCGTCTGCAATTTTTTAGAATAAAATCCGAGAAGTTTGAGCGCACTGTCTGGGACATTTTATAGTGGCAGCGCTGGAGGCGCTCAACCCACTGGTAACAAGGCTTGATGACAGGACACGGGTGTTGCAGCTCAGAAGGAAACGGGGGCCCCCACGCAGACATCCCACCTGGCTGGCGGCACTTGCATGCACATTGCTTTGTACTCCGACATTGGTGGGGTAGCCATGGGAGGGGATGTGGCTGCTGCTTGTGTAAAAATGTCATATTCGGGTCAATAGGTGGTTCGTAGAAGCAATTTATTATGTTAAAGCTGTCTTCCACTGCTACTTTGTTATACAGAGGGTACAAATACTTGTTTTTTTATTTGTTGCTTGAAATATTCAGCACTACTTTTTAGACGCAGACACTACAGTAAACACACAGGACGGGCGCTACTCCAACTATGTTTATTAAAACCACACAAGTGTCCCTTTATAGCAAATGTAGACAATGAGCGCATGCACGAGGCTAATGACAAAACATCGCCCTCACATGATGCTGGCAAGCTTTAAGGGTGAGGTAGCGAGGTTGCTCAAAGCAGGGTACCCTGACCACGTACTGACAGCCGTGATGGAGTCGCTTATGCAGAAACTCAAGGGAAGGAAGAAGCCTCGGAGACAAGAACGGCGCGACGCCAAACCTGTGGTGATACCCTACATGCATAGGGTGTCTCATAACCTGAAAAAGGGTTGGCAACAAGTACGGAGTGCCAATTGTCTTCTCTGCCCCACAAAAATTGGCCAAACTGTGCCCTAGGGTCTGCGGGGGTGGCAAGGTTCCTCACGGCTGTGGAAAGAAGCACACGGATCCAGTTGGACGATGTTCCACCGGCGCAGTTTAGCAGTTTACGAAATACCGCTATCGTGTGGAAAAGTGTACGTGGGTCAGACGGGCCAGTGTGTTAACCAGCGCGCCAAGGAACATGAGCGCTCATTACAGGATGAGTCAGCGAGATGCCTAAACCTGCCCGCCCATTGCAGCAATTGTCCGGATTGTGAGCCACGACTTGATGGAATAAAAATTTTAATTCGCAGTAAAGACCAATTGGCCCGCGAAATATCAGAAGTGCACTTTATCAAGAAGACGGGCGACACATGCATCAGCACCACATCTATCTGCTTGCGTGACTGCGAGATTGGATTACTAAATAAGGGCTGATAGATGTATTAATCTATGTTTTTTCATTGGCCTCGCGCATGCACTCATTGTCTACATTTGCTATAAAGGGACACTTGTGTGGTTTTAATAAACATAGAGGAGTAGCGCCCCTCCTGTGTGTTTACTGTAGTGTCTGTGTCTAAAAAGTAGCGCTGAATATTTCAAGCAACATGTGTGACCGACTAGCCCAGCAACGTGTTTTGTTAAGCGAAGTTTTTTAA
>CM023484.1:136599692-136680934 GCA_013339685.2 Hyalomma asiaticum | reverse complement strand
CTTGCCGTACTGTCCTGGCAGCCATAACCTCTGCACCACCATCTGGTCGAAGCCCGTCCGAACAAGCCCAAACGGTATAGCTCCCGCCAGTGCACTCCATGGATTTTCGTCATTTGTTATATCGAAGGTGGTCCTGTAGATTGCAGCCGTGGCATGGTGATGTAAAAGCAAAAAATGATAGGAAACCTTTACGGTGTAAGCTCATGCATCATGGATGGAGACCATGCTGTCCTTAAAGTGCAGGACCAACTTTGTGCTACAGGTGGTGGTAACACGAATTTCATGAGGCGTGCTCGCAAGTGACATGATGATGACAGTGGTGATTCGGACTGCATCACCTCATTTCAGTTGGATGCTTACGCCGTTTTCGCTCTTTAGCATTGTACATATGCAGTGGTTCCAGCTCAATGCACGTCAATCAACCGGGGTGCAGCTGAACATAGCCGGGTTACAAGTGTTAGGAGCCACTAAATAATGCACATTTTTGCCGAGAGCAGAGAACAAGTCCGAATTATCCAATTTTTTTCAAATTAATTAGTGAAATTAACCAGCTTTTACTGTATCAACATTCATTGTAAAAAAGCTCAATGAAAGATAGGCCAGCAAAAGCATACTTGGATGCAGTGCATCCAAGGTCCCTGAAAAGTGCAGAAACCCAAAGGAACCAAGCATCAAGGGTCATCATCATCAAGGCCCATCAAACTTCTGTGTTCTCATTGAACAGCCCTGTGCAGTTGTTTTAGCATGGCCATGATTGATTGATTTGTGGGGTTTAACGTCCCAAAACCAGCACTCATTATGAGAGATGCCGTAGTAGAGGCCTCCGCAAATTTCAACCACCTCGGGTTCTTTAACGCGCACTGACATCGCACAGCACACGGGCCTCAACATTTCGCCTCCATCGAAATGCAGCCACCACGGCCGGGATTTGATCCCGCGACCTTCAGATCAGCAGCCGAGATGTGGCTGGCTGCGCAGGCCACCTCTCGCGACGGTTCATGCTTGGGTCTCCGAGGCACCATGGTGGGGCTTTTAGCATGGCCAGGCTACAGAGAGATGCTCTGCCCCCATGTGCAAATACGCCTCAAGCTTCCCTACAGAGCACAACGGGTTCCATCCATCGGAACTAGTTGCTTTGCTTGACGAGTGGTGCTGTCGGATCGTGACCCGGGAGACCAGTGTTGAAAGCTTTGAACAGGGGGCCAGCTTGGAATGTCAGCTCAAAGTATTTTGCGAGGACTGTACACATCTAGTCGCCATTAAACGCCTGTATTCATTGCTATCGAAGCCTCTGTACACTAACTATCCTCCACAAATTGCGAATTGTGCTGTTAAAATGTTACAAAGCGGCTCCGATTAAATAAGCAGGCATCGGCTGACCGGCACCATGGTGGTCTAGTGGCTATGGCACTCAGCTGCCAATTCAAAGGTTGCGAAATTGAATCCTGGCCATGGCAGTGGCATTTCGATGTAGGCAAAATGGTAGAGGCCCGTGTACTGTGCAATGTGCGTGTGCAGAATCCCAGCTGGCTGAAGTTCCTGGGGCCTTCCACCTACGGTGTCCATCACAATCATATCACAGGCTTTTCTATGTAAAACCTGAAAAACTATTCTGTATTGAGTCCTTTTCAGTTCTTTCAAACGACCACAGACATCACACAGCATTAAACAAATGACTTTGACAGACAGCTGTGGCAATGGTTTCACTACGGAGCAATGGTAGTTTCATTTTTAGATTTTACATTTTACAAAGAGCATGGAGAGAGCGTAGTGCGCTGGTGGTACCATTTAATTGCACTTTAGCAAACTGGCTGCTGCAAAGCATCAATATAATGCAAGAAACACAGCATATGAAAAATGAGGCACATACACCTGCGAGTATTTGTGTATTGTGGTGTGCGTTTGTTGACTTTCACTCTTATCTGTGAAGAATTGCCATGCCATAGTATTGGCCACCTTAGGCGCCCAAACAACATTCAGTAAAACTTCAGATCACACCTGCCTGTACAACCAGGAATCATTTTTACAGCTAAGCTGTCTTGTCGACCCTGCACTCTCACAGTAGTAGTAGTCATTGTCACGTAAGTGAGAATAGATAAATAGATAAAAATATGCCTCCTTGGGTAGGTGGGATGTTAAGCTGGGAACTCCATAGTCTGAAGGCCAGTGTCATAAGCAACAGGCTATAGGACACCCGCGCTTGCAGAACGTGAAATTATGGGAAACACATTTACGCATTGTACAGACAATTGCTATGCAGTTGAAAAGCATAACATTTGCTATGGGCACTTTATCTAAATACATTCTAAAAATTAATATAAAGGTATGATCCTAGTGGTACTTTCGGTACAAGGTGCCAGGAAAGCAATTTGTGCTTTCCTCAGAGACTTACTTTAATTGTAATAAACAAAAGTACGACACTTGGGCACATAAAGAAAGTCATAAGAGGCAGGGCACACTTGGCATGCCAGTAGAGCCAGTTCCATGATATCAGTCACCTCATAGAGGAGACACTCACACAGAGTAGAAAGACAGAAAAGTCTTTGATGAAAACTAGTGACACAGAAATAATTGTAATGAACACTACCAACAAAATGTTTCACTTGGATGGGACGACCAACAACTTCACTGTTCTACGGTTTTCAAGGCATGGAAATGGCTGAATTTTGAAGTGCTTGCACTCTTTTGCAGAGGACAAACCCCCTCTAAACTGCAAGGTCACTTCGTGCCAGCAGAATGATAGCACAAGTGTTGCTAATGGATTCTTCAGGGGCTACAGAAAGCTTATGGACAGTCTCGCAATGTGGGCTACAAACTTATTCAAGGTCGTGATTGGATGGGCACTTACAATAGTGGAGAACATGTCGGTCGGGAAGAGCCCGAGGCTGGTCGAACGACGAGTGCCAAGTCCTGGGAAGGCTCCGAGCATGGGGCCCAGCATGGCCTCCATCTGCCTCATACCTTCAAATGGACTGCACAGAAGATAAGGATAGCAGGGTCACTTGCCGCACTAACACAATGTCAAAGAAAATAAACACTGCACACTTTTACAGCAGCATAAGCTGCTATGGGCTCGTTGCAATAGACGAAACTGATGGTAATGTTTTCCAGCACCACTATGTGTGTCGATAACAATCACTCACAATGGGGAAAAAAAAAGAAAGCTTTAAGCCTATGCAGAGTTGAACCCAGCTCAATAGGAACAATGCCACCCACTCTTGGGCCACACCACCCAGCTGGATGTTCCTAGCCACATAATGGGGTAGTAGCAGTGGTGCTAGACTAGGACATCATGTGGTTGACAGCCATTGGCTGTAGTTTCAATGACAAGGACAAAAAAGAGGAAGAGGAAGAATAAACTTTATTCAGTCACAAACAATAACAACAAGAATTCCGGAAGCTCTGGCTATGCCATCACTCCAGAGCCCCACTGGCATGAGCAGCCCGCTGAACTTCGTCAAGCAGAGCAACAAGGCTCCGTTTTCCTACATCCACAAGCCACCCTTCCACAGCTGCCTGTTGCAGCAGTGAAAGCATGTACAGTTTGTTACGTGTAGGGTGTCTATGTGTCCGAGACTCCCGGGATTCTTGGAGCACTCCCACGCTATGTGGCTGAGTGTCAATGCGTCTAAACACCTCAGACAGGTTTCACAAAACCTTCTGGCAAGTATTTCATTATGAAGGCACAGGCTGGGGAAGCTGTTAGTTTACATGTGCATGGCAAATCCCTGCTTTGTTGGCTATCCAAATCTGTATGTGGAAGACCACATTCTCTTCGGTCTTCCCTTTGTTGTTGTCATGCAAGCTGGGCTTGCTGCAATTCGGTTGTCGAAGGCTCGAGCTATGTGGTCTGTCATTACATTCCCTTTATTATTTCATGATGCCCCGTTGTTGACTTAAAATTGACCAACACACTTGCTTTGGTTTGTTTATGGGGAAGGAAGTTATCACTTTCACGTGATGTGCAGTGCAGACCACGCCTATCTTGCATGCTTCAAGAATGGTATCAACCGTTCTACAAACTTTGCATGCCCGATGCGCACATTGAGTGCCTTCTAGAACCTCGGCGCTAAAACCAGAAAGCACTGTGATGAGTATATAAAAGCCGACGCATTTCACCACTGGTCAGTTTTTACCGTCAACCAGGAACTGTTCACACCGCTATGGTCTGTTATTTGCTTTGCTTTGTTGGGCATAGGTTCACACAAACAGTTTAACTGAAAATATCATGTCGTTGTGACAATATTTTGTTTTCCAGTTGAGACAATGTTCCACAGAGGAACATTCCTCATGCTGCCTGCGACTCCAACCAGCACCACCATTGATTCTTTCCTACCTTTGGCATTGGATATGGCTGCCACTGCCGTAATTTTGCAGCTCACATTTATTGACGCCGTTGCAGTGCGAAGTTGTCATACAACTGCCACTACATGTCCCCCTCTGTTCACTTTACCTATGCCGGTACAGACTGCTTTTATACCATTACCAAAGCCCTCCCGATAGGAATCCACTTTTGCCTTCCTCCTTCCTGCATTATAGGTTGGATAAAGGTTTTTAGGGAGGGACAGGCACTACATTCAAACAAATATATTTTTCCCTATCAATAAACAACATTTCTTCATCACAGTATATCATTTGCAGTGTACACCCAAGCTTCTCTAGAATTCTTATTCCATGATTGGTTGCCTTCCCTTTTGAAAAATGAGTACTCAATTTGTATACGCCTCAAATGTGTTGTATATCCCCAGATTCTCCACCCTCTCGCTCTTGCCACTCTCCAGAATCCCCAATTCTGCTTCAAATGTTTTCTGGGTTATTGTGATTACTTGTTTTCAGTGCCCTGGTTTGTCACTGCCTGATATGGTGGCTCGTCTGTTACTCTGCTCATTAAAAATGCATGAGTTAGACTAATGGTTTATTCCTCTTCGAGCTGTTCTTTGCTATTCACCTGATCATTGCGACTATGTTCCCCATGGTTCCTCGCAGCGTTTGCACAATGCGGATTGTCCCTGGGCTGGCGAAGGAGAAAACGAATACCATGGTAGAAGAGAAGCAGGAGGAGGGAGAAATTGATCACAAAGGAGGAAGACAACAACAAAGTAGAAAAAGAGGAGGAAGATTGCAAGGAATAGAAAGCAGATGAATATGACGAGCAGAAAGAAACGATGACAAAGAAGAGGGCAATAGTGAAGACAGCAGCAAAGAAGAGGAAGAAGACTACGCAGAAGAGGAAGGACATGATGATGTATAAGAAAAACACACCAAAACGTCAACAACTAATTAGAAGTAGACAACGAAGAAAAATGTAAGATGATGGTGAAGAATAGAAAGGCAATGACAACGAAAAAAAAAAAAAGGAAGTAGATGACTACCAAGAAGAGAAAGCAGGAAAATAGAACAATGGAAAAGGAAGAAGGGTTCAGCATATGCTATGGCTGCACTGGCACCCTGCACAGGCCTGGGGGTGTGTGTGTGCTACTTTAAAATAATCAGGCAATGCAAGTAATTTGAGTGACCGAGTTCATTAGCGAAAGAAACACGCAAGTGCTTTGAGGTCGGTGATGTACCAATAAGTTTCTACGTTTCCATTCCATGATCTCAGTTAGGCACCCACACAATCTTTTCTCCCTCCACTTGGATATGCGTAGCAATATGGCATACACAAATTTCAAAATGCCCTTGGGAGCGCATTTTGCCCTCTCTCAAGGTTTGTTCACTCTTAGTAACACTCACAATTTGCAAAGCTTAGCGTTTGTTTTTTTTTTTCACTGCTGATTGTGCAACACACAACTTCTCAACCTACAGCGTTCTGGCCCCTCTGTCAGTACCAGTGGAATTAAATGATTGTGCACTTTCTTTTTATATGACCTTCTTGGAGATTACCTGCAAGATACTTTGCAAGGTACAAGCCCTGATGACTGGATGGTTCTGGGAGTCTCGCCCCTTTTCAAACATTTCGACCATGCTAACCTTTCCAATTATCATCCAATATTGCTGAAATTCGCGGCATGTGAGCTTTTAGAGCCCATAATGCATTCCCATGTTGCTCCCGATACAGCGGAAAGCTTTTGAGCAAGCACCACGCACATTACGCTGAACAATTTTGCAAAAGAGCTGTACAAACTCAGCAATGACATGCACTTAAAATAGGCAATGACACAAAATTTCGCCACTCAGATAGCCCGCAGGATCTGTTGATGCACGTCAGCAAAGTGGTTCTTGGCAAAGTGGCCCAGCAATATTGAGATGTACATGGTCAAAATGTGACAGTGACACCAGTGGCCTTTCCCTTTAAATATGGCAATCCACACATACAACCTCGCTCCTGGCCTTCAAACTATAACAATAACAACCACAAATGCATTGGGGAGAAACAAATCTTGCCAACAGAGCCATGCTATAGAGATAGATTTTGACATGCTGACATGCATCCTCTTACCCAGAAGGGAATGTCCTGAATCATACCTGGCCTGAGCAACTTTTGTATACCTTTAGTTCCTGGACGAGATAGCTTATGTGCAGAGAAGAAAATATGGAAATGAATACTGCGAGGCAAGAGTGAGCCTGGATTCCCTTAGGACATGTTGCAGCAAATGTGACTGCCTGCTCCAGAATCTGCATCCACTTCAGAGCACTTGTTGTTATTAATAAGCTCTTTAGTTTTTCTTCAGGGCTGTCACAACGGTACTGGAGCTCATTTCTTTTGGTGTGTTTATGGCGCTCTGCGAAAAAGTCCTGCTACATTTGTTGCTCTTTCTAAGTAAACGTGGCGAATATCTGAACATATGTCGTGAAGTCCCAGTTGGATAAGTTCAAGAGCGCCGCGTGCGTACGTTGGTGTGTAAAGAGCAGCGAGCATCGGGGTCAGTGGCTCATGGTCAGTTAACAACTCGACGCTTTCAAGTAAATGACGGATGACCAAGCAGTTCCCGCCTGAAGGAGCTGCAACGGCGCCTGGGTGGTGCGAGCTTCCTCGAAAAAAGTGCAGTTTTGCGCCATGCACAGTAGCTGAGCTCTTGCAATACCACACCGACAGTTGAGTCGGCGTTAACGTTTTAGCGATGCTAAAAGATGGGACAGGGTTGTTACGGCCACGTTTATTATGTGCGGTGCGGCCGAAAGGCCGCCACGTTACAATAACTGAATTAGACAGAACAGACTCGCATTCTATGATCACAGATGCATTCTCTGCGCTCAACCTAAACGGTTAAGACCGAAGTGTAGCCATACAGGTCTACTCGTTTCTGGCTTGTGCGCAGAAAACGTGTACATTTACGCGCGCACCTGCTGCAGCCCAGGAAAGCACGCGTCATCGGGCCCAAGGTTGCGTTGGCTCTTTCGCGCGAAAAGCCGTCACGTCACTGTTTCAATCGGCGCGTTGAAATCGTATCCGATAGGGTACAGGCAAGTGAGGACCTCGACGGTGGGTTCCACAGTCGCGCGCGAGCAGCGTGGCCCGCAGCATGTATGCGGCAGCCGAAAGAGCGATAATAGTACGTATACACTGCACTCGATACCACTGTTATCAAAGTCCGCAGACTAGTCGAAATGCAGATTTCGCGTGCGGACGATGCTCTAATGGGAGACGCCTCTTGCATAGCGCAGTGTGCAGCTGTTGTTACGATGGGTTAGACTGCGAGCTCGACTCACCCAAAGAAGGGGTCGCTCTCCAAATCTCTCATGAGCGATCCGAAGAGGGCCATCCTGGTTAACGAGAAGAAACACTTCAGGCCAACTACCTACCAAGCCTAAAAGCCTAAAACAGCGATGATGAAAGTGAAATGAAAGTAGGATCCACAGAGCGACAGAACACCTATGCGCCTGTTAGAGAAGGGAAACTGCACCTTCCACCAAAGAACGCAAAATAAGCCTAGCGGCGTCACAGCGAACTGCAATAAGACAATAGAAGATGGCGTTGCACATGCACTATCATCATCATTAGACAAGAAAGGGCGGGCGGTTATCAATCGCAAATTTGATCGTCGTGGCATCCTATTCACTCTCGTTGCTTAACCGTAGCTCTCGTGTGATCTCTTTTTATCTCTGTGCTGAACTACTGTGGTGACTGTAGTGACTGTAGCTTATCACATAGGTATATTCATTATACGCCCTGACGCTGCCCTTATATTACTCTATTCCTCAATGCGGCTTCTGCATGGACGAACGCTGCAAGCGTCCCCCTTGGTAACGAGGGGTGCAGAAAAAAGAAAAGGGAAACTTGCCTTCCTTTCCGAAAATCATGGCCTAGAGTCACTGGGACGAAAAATCCCGCAGATTTTCGCACCGCCTTGTGGTTTCAAAAGGCCGTCGCTTTCCCGTGTTTGGAAATCGGGAAAATAATCTCAGCGAAAACAAATACTTCTAGGCCGCCGCTTCAAACTGACAAGGGAAATTTACATTAGGAAATGCGAAATTTGTTCGAATCAAGAAGGATATCGGAATTGCAAAGTTCGAATTATAAGCATAGGCGGAGACTTTTTCATTTTCTGGAGGGGGCGGGGGCGCCGGGATCTTCGCTGCGGTCTTCTGTCCTCATTCTCCAACTACCCTTTCTCGTCCTTCTTTCTCTCATTTTTCTCCTCATCCTCTCTCATATTTTTCAAAAACGCGGGGGAGCTCAGGAAATTTTAATTTTTTTTTTTTCTGATGATATGAAAACAGGCAAACTGCCACACGGCCGGACTGGAGGAGCGACGCGCACGCAAGAGCGCGCGTTGCTTCTCCAGTCCGGCCGCGAACGCATGAACATCGCTGTAAATTCACATCTGACATTATTTTTTCCAAGAAATATTTATTTTACAATAAATATAGCAATGTATTCCCAAATGACACAAAGCACAAGAGAAGAAAAAACGTCACAGCAAGTCACTTTCGTGCAAATAATTTTGAACTTTACATTATTATTTGCACTTCACATTTGTTACATTGTCATGCAATCATGAGCCAGTGAATTAAACACTAGTTAAAGGAGTACTGACACAAAATTTAAGGCGATCGAGGTAACTTGCGGGATAGATTTGCGTCGACACACACGCATCATCTACAAAATATCAACGGCTGATATAGCTTAGAACATATTTAGAACATATTTAGAACATATTTAACATTTTAACGTGCGTGTCGCGCCACTGCATGCGAAACGCGCTTTTCTGTTTCATGTAAACAACCTGTCGTCACCTGCATGGCGAGTTTGTGTTGCCGTCATGATTCGTGGTAGTGCGCTCATCCTCGAAGATGGTTCCTACGGAAAGAGGGGGCAGAATTGCACCGGAGTACAAACTGACGTCCTCGCCTCGGCAGTACATTTTTGAGGGATCACGCGTGTTTGAAACTTCCCAGAGGGGATTACAGCAGCACACAGGGATCCTTCACTCAGAAGAGTTGTCCACGCGGTGCTCATGTGAACGCGGTTTTGTGTGCACATGTAGTCAGCTATGTTTACATGAATACCATCCTGGGTGCCGCCTCACTCACCGCTCTTTGAAATGGAAAGCGCGCCTGGGCTCCACAAAACCTTATACAAAATATTAACAATCGCGCGCTCGAGCCCTCGAGGTTTACAGCCGGAGTAAGTGGGTCATTAGCTACTTATTGCAAAAGAAAAAGACAAGATGCAGAATTTTTGTGTCAGTACTCATACAACGTATCAGCGTAATTGAAAAATGATTTAGAAAACAATTAACGGCTGCCAAAAGAAAGATTTCCCGGGCTAGTGTACGAGGTTCGGTGCGCCAATTGCCACGCCACTTACATCGGCGAGACAAAAAACTTTCCAAAAAGGATACGGCAACACCAAAATGACGTACACAGCTTCAACGCTACGCGGAACGCGCTCGCAGAGCACAGCGAAAAGAAAGACCATCACATCAACTTCGACGATGCTCGGGTCCTCGACACGTAAGGTAACCGCACCAAAAGGCAGTTCTTGGAGTCGTGCCACATCCAAACAACAACTGGAAATATCAACGGTTCAACTGGGGCCCTGCCGAGTGTGTATATACATGATCTCCGGAACCAATGGAGAAAACAACACCGCAACAAGAAAGGCGGAGGGAACGACGGTGGAAAGAGGGACAATCACTAAGAAAAGTCGCTAGCTTCGACCGGACAGTCACCCTCTGATGAAGAGACCGAATGGGCCTCGAAACATTGGGCAAGCTTTAGTTTCAACGTTAAAAACATAAATTAAGAAAAGTGGCTGGAGAGTTTGATTATTGGACTTCCGCCGCCGCTGCAGCGAACCGCTTTAACGAGAGGCCTCCCTTGGCGGCGCCATTATCCCCTTAAAAGGCGTAACCCCCCAAAAATCCGCTGTTGAGGCTGTGCAATCGGCCTTTGTACTCCCGTGGTACAGTCCCGAAAGGAGGTGCTTCTTTCATCGCCGGTCGTTGACACGCCAGCCACATGCATCGGCGAGTGTGGCCTCACCGCAAGCTGTGGTTGCTAGCCGGACCTAACTCACATGGGGAGGAAAATAATGCATGCTTTCCTACCCATTTGAGTTCATCTTCGCATGGATTGGCGCATCATTTATCAATATTAATAACGCTTTGCTCAGAGCGTTCAGCCCTTTACTATTATACTTCTGACATAATGATCCTCCTCTCCGGGCTCCGGCGGGGGCTATGCCCCTCCCTGAAAAGTTCGGGGGGGGCTCGAGTCCCCCCCGTAGTCTCCGCCTATGTATCGATCGAAGCTTTGCTTTACTGTACGTGATGGAACTAGGCTGCATGTACATGGCAGAAACAGTGGCAGTTCGTGGAGTGCATCACACCACTTTCCACATTACAACAGGAGCTTGAATGTTGCCTTTGTATAAGGGGACAACACACAACTGATCAAGGCATGACATGCAGAAAAAAATAAATAAAAGAGAGGGAGCTCGTGCCAATGGAAAAGGCGTTGCTCGACTTGACCTTGACGCATAGCATGAGACAACTCACGGTTTATGTCCTCCTTTTGTTCCTCGTCTGTTTTTTTTTTTGTTTTTTTCATATCAACTGGCCGAACTGATCCATACCTCATTATTGCAGAGGAGTGATCACAGATAAACAAGCTAGACTTCAGCTAGGACATGAACAAAATCATGAAGTGAATCATATTCCCAGAGAGAAGGTAAAACTGTTCATGTTCATATGCATACAGCAAGTGTGTATATATAGGAACGAGCCGGGTGACAAAGTGCAAGCCCACTCTACAAACTCGGCTCCCCTGTTAATAAAGGCAGCTAAGTATTTATTGGCAATCCCAGTGAGCAAAATGACATCTGTGGTGGATAAACCTATAGTCTGTTTCAGAAGTTCCGTGCAGCACTGTGGAAGCTACAGGCCTCTTCAGCCAATCCGGAGGGCAAACACATGTTAAACGCGTCCTTCCGCGGCTTGTCATCTGCCAATGGCGGGCACTGCAGTGGCAGCTGCAGCCGTGGAAGGAGGAAGATGAAGCGGGGTGTGCACGTCCGAACAATAGCATTTCGTCTCGCTTTGGAACAATTCTCTGCTCGATGACCTCGTAGCCCTGGCTCTGCTGCACGGAACTCCTGAAACAGGCTATAGGAATTCGGATATCCGCCAAATATTGTGCTGGATATGGCCCATAGATATTGCACATAGATAATTGTAGTCGCACCTTCTCTAACCCATTATCATCCCTGGCAGGTCCATGAAAGACATGCTCTAAATGCAGGAAGGTCTTCAAAGTGTTTTCACAAAACAGTATTGGTCTATGCACTTTCTTAACCTTCATTTGCACTAACCTCCATGTGCAAGGTGTCAAAAATTCCTGGCCTAGACCATTTTCAAGTATACTTGAACAAGATTGTTTGGATGTACATACTATGTACCATAAGATTAACACCCGAAGGCATTGCAAAAATATATATATATATACGTGCTTAAACAAGTGCATGGTAATATCATGAAACTGAATTCTATGAGGCGAGACAAACAATGATACAACTGTGAGCACAGTGCTGGAGTAAATTCACGGTCTTCATAAACACACCTTTATCATAGAATAAAAAGTTGATGAAAACAACACCTTGCATACTGTGAACAGAAATTGCATTAACAAATTAGAACATGAGCATGAATAAACTTGTGATGTTGGCTATTGGAATGAAAAATTCCTGCACATTTTACAACACCGTGGTCCTATTTATAATAACCCAAAGAATAGAAAAAATACTAGTATTAGCTATTTGCTCTGTTGAAATGAACAGAGCTCCCACGTCAGTTCAGTGCACTGCCCACACTTTAAGCTAGACTTTCCTGCACGCTGTCTCACCCTTCTTTTTCAGCCTTCTTCTTCATGTCGTTCTCCTCTCCCACTTTTCTGCTACCTTCTTCATTTACTCCTTCTTGTTTTTCCTCTTCCATCATCTCCATTTTCCACTTCCTAGCTCTTCTTTGTCGTTGTCTTCCTCTTCTTTTTGTTACCGTCTTCTTCTTGTTTTTCATCTCCTTTTTTTTTTCTTTTCCTGCCTCCTCTTCGTTTTTTTTTTTTTTCGTCTTCATCAATGAAACCACAACCATCCGGGTTAGCTGAGTTCAAATCTGCAGAGGCATGGAGTTATCTTTTTTTCCTCGTTGTGAGCAGTTACGGACATTTGTGGTGGTGACGGAGAACTGTTACCAAGATCTGCTGTTGTAATCAGCCCATAACAGCTTATGCTGTAAATAGAGAGTAAGCTAACAGTGTTTTTATTCAGCCTGCATCAAACCATTCATTGTGTACTGTGAAACACACTACATAATAACATATCACATATACAACTTTCAATTCTTGCATATGATCCCACTGATTGAAAAAATACTGAATACATATACCTATTTGTTGAGACAACAATAAAAAAAAACAGGGAACCTACGTGCCATGAAAGCATTTCTTCCACCCATGATTAAACTTTCTAAAGTGCTACAATTCAATCAGATGCTTTCACACCAACCATTTAAGCAACAAGATTACTGTAATCTTACACAAAGTAACTACTAGTACAATTGTGTTCATTACACTGAACATGACTGTGTACTGTCCTATACCTAAACTCACTTTGAAGAGCCTGGCCTGAAATTATTTCATTAGTTCTTGTGCTACAAATGAAAAATACTTGTGTAAACACACCCTGAAACAAATACTTCTGTTGTGTCCTTGCACTTTCATCCAGTGATACACTTGGAAACAGTATAGCGCCACCTAAAGTTAAAGGGACAGACAACTGGCCAGAACGTGTGAACTGACTTCTATGCATTTGGATAGATCTTGAATTATGGTGATGGAATCAAACACCCTTTCGCGATTTTAATAAGATTTGTATTTTTAAATTGAGCTTGAAAACTGCGGCAACTGAAATGTGGCATATCCTGGTGGTAAAGCCTTGGAACTGCATTTAGGAATCTTTAAATTGCTGTATGTTGCCTGCTGCTGTTCATACAACCTTAACTCGAACTTAAAATTGCATTCGGTACAAAAAACACGTCCCTGTCCTATTATTTCCTCCCTACGCCGTAAAAAGAGCCGACACTAAGAACCGGCGCTGCCTTCGTGACACCCGAAAACCTGCTTCGAACAGCGGCGCATGTGCGCAGCGTCTGCCAGGCAGCGCACGCATGTGCTCTGCTGCGGCAGAACCTGGCGCAAACACACCAGACGGCTTTCAGCCGCTGTTTGCAACATGTGTTACGTCCATAGGCAAAAACGACTCCATAGACAAAAAGCTCTGAGAAAGAATTTTGCAGAACGTTTTCCCTGTTGTCATTGCATGATTGAACACTGACCAGTAAGCTTTCCATTCAAATAAAGAAAACAGGTGCCTTAAAAATAACAGCCTGTCCTTCCTCCACATCAAGCTGGAACGAGTGGTCAATGTGGAATGTTAGCCTCCTGTGTGCTAATGCCATCATTCCTGTCACTAAGACCAAGCAAATTGTTGGAGCAACTGATAACACAGAACAAACACTGCCATGCTTCGTCAGATGCGCATCCACGCCAATGCTTTCATGCTTTTTCGAGCGCAGATTCTATAGTCTAGCCTGTGTCAGCGTAGTTTGCATTGTGCTCATCACGGCAAAACTCCCAAAGAAGTGGAAACACTGGTGCCCTCTATGAATGACAAACTAAATTCACTGTTTTCTTCCACCACACCACACACCAAGCTTCGCTTTCCCCCATTTTCTGGACAGGAGAAGGGCTGCAATTTTCTTTTTGTACCTTTTTGCCACAATCTGCCAGCAAAACAAAGTAGCCATAATTGCATCTTGAAAGTTGATTTAGCAGCTCGATAACACAACATATTTGCAGAGAAATAGGTGTTCACTCTAGGTTCAACATGTGCTAGACAACTGACTGCAAGTGCAAACTTCCTTTGGCTGTTCACACTGGCTGCTGCGTCCCGCTGGCAGCTTGAAGGCGATTTTCTATGCAGGCCTTCTGCAACCAACACAAGAAGGTGATCAGGGTAGCCTGCTTGCGTTAGGTGAGCCTTTTGGTGGTCGAAGCTGGTCCGCATTTGATTTGCAGTGATGCCCTATTTGCACAAGATATCCCACAACATCAAAAAGGTGGGTGGCCGTGTAAACATAGGCGTGGTGTTTACAGCTCCGAACAAGCTGGCAAAGCTGTGCAAAATCAGCAACCCAACTATAAGTAAAAAGCGTGGCTGTGGTATGGATCACGGAGCCACTAAAATGCCATACAAGGAAAGTGTTTACCAGATACCCTTGTCATGTGGTAAACACTACATTGGGCAAACTGGACGGTGCCTGACCATCAAGCTCAATGAGCACAAGAACAAAGTGAAAAAAACATGGCGATGGTTGGTTGTCTGCGCACTGTGGCACATGTGGTTGTTCTCTTTTACTGCATGAGTCCACCATTATAAGCAAGCACCATGATGAGATGACGTAATGACGCATCTGATTATTGAAACTGCCACCATACATAAACTAGGCGAAGAATGTGTCGGCCCACCTTCATTACCTAGGAAAGAACTATCGTCCCTTGAGGCCTCCAACACTATGCATGCCTGAGCATCCACTTTGCATTCTATATATTGCATCCAGATTCAAATAAAGCATTGTTGATAGTTAGCACTTGTGTGTGTGTTACTTTCCAGTCCCGTCCGTATCAGAAAAGTTCCGTCCTTAACACTGAAATGAAACTATTTCAGTAAACTGATCTGGCCTTGCACAACCTAGTGGAAGCTGCATACTTTTTTTCTTAGATTCCGATTTGTATATATATATATATTTATATAGTGTGTGTGTGTGTGTGTGTGTGTGTGTGCGTGTGCAGAGCATGATGAAAACAGCTATGGCGAAAGCTCCGTTCAAGCATCCATATAATTTGCTATCGCAATAAAGATAAAAACTGAGTAGAAAGAACAGTTCATGCCTCTATGCATACAACAGTAAAAGGAATCATTGCGCAAAATGGCCAGACACCACGGAAAAACAAAGTGGACGGAAAGGGTGTTCTTTCTGTACGCTTTGTTTTCATGTGTTGTCTGGCCATTTTGTGCAATGATTCCTTTTACAAACGTAAACCAACTCGCCCAGCAAGGAGTTCTAACACACAACAGTACTGCTCTGAATCAGCAGTTTCCTGAGGTATCCGATTCCACTGGGTTATTGTGTGTGGGAAAAACAAGTGCTGCAGGACATTTGTTCTACAATTAATTTCTCTTATTTTTAAATGGTGGCCGCTTCTCTGAGATGTGAAATGAGGAGGTAAAAGGTAAGTTTCCTTATCTATTTTAACCATGTCAGAAAAAATTTTGACAGGCATTTAAAATCTCATTTCTTCTGCATTTGCTTAACAATTCCTGCCCCAAGTTATCCTTAAGTTCAGTAACACTAGAGGTAAAGTGATCGTTACTATATATAAAATGGTCCATGTGATTTTGTACATACTCGAGCATATTAGACAGAGTTTTAGTTGGTGGGTCCCAGGCCATACACTTGTAGTACTCTGATATGGGCCGTGCATTTGAAATGCAAGGTGGTTCTCTAATTTTTGGAGGAGCTAACGAAAAGTTATGCTTAACGAAACTGAGCATTTTACAGGCTCTCACTGTGACATGTTCAACGTTCTTAGTTTAAGTTAGATTCAATTAAAAATAATCATGAAGATATTTATATACAACTCGCAACACTGGGATAGCATCTAACACATAATCAAACAGGTGTGGATCATGTTTATGTGTGAAGGTGATACCAACACTTACTGGGGTTTAGAGACATTTTCCACCTAACACACCTGCACGTTATGCAGTCCAAATGGTGTTGCAGCCATTCATGGTCAGTGGGACACCTAATGCAGTGATAAGTCACACAGTCATGCACATGCAGACGTATATTGCAAGGGACGTCCTTAGCAATATATCATTAACATATAGCAGGAACAACAATGGTCCCAAAGCAGACTCCTGGGGGGGGACCCCCTAAGTGACAGCAACATATCCACACTGCGATCCACTAATTACAACATGTTGCATATGCATTCCTATAGATAACACTAAATGCAATCAAGTAATGAATGAGAGATACCAAGGAATGATATAGCATGTGTAACAGCAAAACATGAGGGCTAAATCAAACGCTCTTCTTTAATCTAGGAATACACAGTCACTCTTTTCACCAAGATCATATGAATGAAAAAGACCCATGGCTGAATTCCAGCAGCTCTGTCGAGCAAGAACGACCTGACCTCAAACCATGCTGAAATTTGGCTTTAAAAAAATTGTTGTTTCTAGACATTTTATCATGATACTGTGCACTATGTGCTCCATTGTTCTCCCATGCACACTCGTAGAAATTGGCCTGTATTTGGATACAATGTTTTCTGGGTCACCTTAATGGATTGGTACCTTGTTTGCAACTTTCCAGTCCTTAAGCAACCAAGCACTATTTAGGAATTTCTTGGACATTACAGTAAAACCTCGTTATAACGAAGTTGAAGGGGGAGTGGCAATTACTTCGTTATAACCATTAATTTGTTATAACCATTATCAATTTCATCTACAGGAATTTCAAGGGCAATTACGATTGCTTCGTTATATCCGATAATTCGTTATATCAGGGTTCGTTATAACGAGGTTCTACTGTATAACCACATAGTGGGCGATTATGTCAGAACAAGCTGTCAGCACATAAGAAGGTGTACCACCAGGACCACTTGCACAAGAAGCAGTTTATATTGATAACTTAATTATACCATCGTGAGTCATGACCAGTTCCTGTACAGGCTCAAACACGTTGGGGAATATGCGGTAATTCACTGTGACAGGAAGATATGGAAGGAGACTGGAAATAGAGAATGAAGCTGGAAGCTTCACTGAAGTCTTCAGTAAGGAAAAACTGCCACTGTTCCAGCTCAGGATGCCAACTGATTCCTGCTAATTGTTTTTAAACACTTCCACATTTCTTTTGGGTTATTTTGCAACTTTGGGCCCAATGCTCATATGTACTTTTCCTTAGCAACCCTGTTTTTTACTTTTATATCTTTCTAGGGGACTTAAGCACTGCAAATAGACCAGGGTTACACTGCTTTCTGTAAGCATTCAGGTGATGATGATCTCTTATTAATCAATCGTTTGACCTCCCGTACAACCCAAGGCTTATATCACTATGCTTTTCTGCTGCAAATGTTTACATGGTACATGCGTGTCACCTAACCGCTTTAAAGGGGAGAAAAATTCCATAGCGTATTGCAATACATGGACTGAGCTTTTTTTTCCTGCAGGAGATATGGCAAGCTCATTAGATAATGAAATGTAATCGCCTTTAAAAAAAAAGAACCTTCCAAGGCTGAGCATGGGTACAAGACAAGGGGAAAATCTGAAGATGTGCTACAATGCAGTCATGGTCTCTAATACCAGGAATTACAACACCGTCAGAAATAAGCAATGGCTGGGTTGAAAATAGCCGATCCGAGACAGAAGACTTATTTAGACCACACTTGGTAGGTTGTGGAACAAACTGATTAATATCATTAATTAGTACTGCCTCGTGAAATGCTATAGACAGATTGGATGAATTACCAAGGACAAGTTTATTGTCAACCCATCCCATGTAAAGTATACTGAAGTCACCACCAATAAGATTGTTGTTGTGTATTGTAGAAACTGAGAGACGACATAGATGTGGAAGCAAGAAAGTGGCAAAAGGAACCAACTGTCAGCAAATGCCCATATTTAAATCAGATACTGCGCCTAACTAACTGGGGACAATCAGTTGGGATCATAAAGGAGATGACAGCAGGGAGGACTCCAATGCCACGTGCATTGCGATTGAAGTGCTAGATGTGAAAACCAGGCAGAACTACTTCGGAACTATGAACAGACTCTTTGAGCCAAAACTCAGTACCTATAATTGTGACATAATCATCCTTGTGTTACCAAGGGGTGTGCGAATATTCGAGTAATTTTCTGATAGCATCTGCTATTCGACTCGATTCACACTCAACCTTTACTATTTGAACTATTCGTAGTTTGTAATTGAGCAACAAGATAGGCTATGCCTTGTGAAAAGTGACCCATTCTCACATGTTAGCGATTTGTTTATTTCACCACACTAGTACATTTGTTTTGACACTGTACTGCTTATTGTGCAAAAGAACAACATATCTGCAGCTGGACTTGCCCCGTCGCAAAATTGTAGCACACTCTGTCGCATAACACTAACGCATTGCAGCAAAGCTAGCACTCGTGCACTGCAGTGAAGTTACCACACATGTGGTGCAGTGTAGCTAACACTTGCTTACTGTGGCGAAGATAGCGTTTGGGCACTGCTATGAAGCTTCCATTTGCATACTGTGGCAAGTGAGCACTCGGGTATTGCGGTTAAGCTATCACTTGGGTACTGCGGTGAATCTAGTACTTGCGTACAGCAGTGAAGCCTAGCATTTGCATACTGCCACGGAGCTATCACTCACATAAAGCATCGAAGCTATCCCTCGGGTACTACGGCGAAGCTATTCATTTTTGGATGTTGGCACGAAATTGGCTGGGAGCAATGAAACACAACCAACACACTGTCATAGATAAAGCTTGCCGAAAGCTGCACTGATGGCAAGATCCAGTGGCGCTAAGCCCTTGAAGGAAGCTTCCAGCAGGGAGAGCATCAAGACTTGTGTGTAGAATTGACTTGAAAACATGGCCAAAGTGATGCTGTGTCCCGGGCGCTGGGGCTGAAAAGTGACTTCATGAAATGTTTGTGTGTGCTGAAGTTTGTACTTCAAGTTGTCCACAATAAATTTCAGCTGCATTTCAGAGCTTGTACTTGTCATCCATGTCTTTTTCGTTTGTGCCATCATGTCGCCTGTTGTGCGTTGGCATATGTCACCATGACCTGCCTATCAGTACATCTTAAGCAAGTGCTCTCAACTGCTTATTTTTGAAGAAGACCAAACGTAAAAGCAACGTAAATCTGCACTCGGCACGTGCAAAACGAGTCATCTAGTTTTTACATACAGATCACAAATGTTCAAGCAAATTTCAAATTTTTTATTAGTGATTATAACTGATGGCTGTCTGATGAGTTTGTCAACACTCTTTTTTTATATAAAACACTTCAGGTATTTCGTGTTTTAGTTTGCTTCTACAGTAAAACCTCGTTATAACGAAGTTGAAGGGGGAGTGGTAATTACTTTGTTATAACCATTAGTTCGTTATAACAAATATCAATTTCATCTATAGAAATTTCAAGGGGAATTGCGATTACTTCGTTATATCCGATATTTCCTTATACCCGGGTTCATTATAACGAGGTTCTACTGTATATGAAAACAAACTACATTTGAACCTTGTTATAAGAAAGTCAAAGGGAGAAACAGAATTGCTTCGTTATATCCATTATTCCATTGTAACCATTAGAGCCCTTAACAGAAATATTTGCCATTTGGGGACGAAAATTTTAATGTGCAAGTGACAAGACGACGCTGTGGCCTGCATTAATGCGACATAAGAGCCATGCATGCGATGAAGTCTTATGAAAGCAGTAAGAAAAAATCTACTCATGAGTACCATGCAAATCGGGAGCTGGCACAACAGCCCACATTCTGTCACAACGCAATTGTTTCTTGCTTCCGTTTAGAATGGGCCTCGTCCACGCTACCGTGAAACAGGAAAGACAGCGATGCCATTGAATGGTCAACAGCGAAAATATGCTCGTTGCCATTGCGAGCAGCTCACAGTGGACTACCGAGCCCACCGTCTTCGACGCTACGACGCACATATTATGTAGGCCAACGAACGCTTTCGCGCTGGCTTGGTTAGGGCAGCTTGCGGTCCCCAAAGTCATTACATCGCCAATGCACTCTTGGAGGCCACGCCCAGCTGCATCAGCGTTGGGTTCAATGCTAACGTCCATAACCAGACAAGTGGATGTGCTAATCATTTTTCATCACCGCACGCAATGAACGGCGCACCAACGCGTCTGTCTTTACTGCCAGCCATCTGGCTGCGTAGTTAGCGCGACCTCCGAGGTCGTCGTCATATGATCTCGAAGGCAGTGCTTTGATATAGATGCTGCCGCGAGGAAAAAAAATCAAAGAAAAAGCAGGAATGATGGGTGAGGACTGCAATAAGATGGAGGAAGGCAGCAATACATATGGGTGTGCGCCACCGCTTGCATGCACGTACGCCGGGCCCCGGGGTTTTTGGATTGCCGTGCCAAACACTCTGAAAAGAGATCTTGTTGGCGTGAACGCATGCCGATTTTCGGTTCTGGAGACTATTTTAGTTTGTTACATCCACTGAAAGGTCAATCTCACTTCGTTAAAACGAGGTTTCAGGCGCATGTATGTCTATAGAGATTTCAAGGGGAATTTTCATTACTTCGTTGTATCTATTGTTTCGTTATATCCTGTTACGTCATAACAAGGTTTGAGTGAAATGCTGTCACAAAATACAGTATCACGATGGCATTGGTTGCTGTGGTTAGACAAGTGCACATAATTTTCTTTCCCGAGAGAATTTCGATGTTTTTTTAAATGGGTGTTAATGCACTGACCAGTTTGCCCTAGGTACTGTGCGTTTTCTGTTGTATGCACTACAAATTTCACCATGAATACCGACCGACTTGCCCAATCATCAGTTCTGCTGCAGTATTAGTAAGGTTGGTATGATTGCTCTACACTTCGAAATCGCAATTGAGTGGTAATACAAGAAAAACCTACATAAATTTATAACCTGCAGTGCATTACCAATTAGTACATACACTCACTGACAGCCCCGGAAATGTTTTGTCAATACTTTATTCAGGAACTGTGAACATTTTATTTGGGAACTGGTGCAGCAACAATTTAAGGCACACAAGGACATCAGAACATAACAGGTAAAGAGCAGATCTCAGTTTTCTTCAGACATTGACGTTTCTCTTTTCTTTGTCAAACGTTCCTTCGAGTGCCTGAGCCATGTTTTGATTATCTGCTCGACGTCTGATGTTGTTGCACCATGAATCCGTGCAGCAGCAGCAGCAACCTCTGCAATGAAATTGAGAAACCCAATCATAATAGAACGTAGTACTTGTGCTGATCATGAAATATTACAACTTTAGAAAAAATTGTGCTGCCCTCATAAATTTATATGTACCATACCAGTAGTTAATAACAAAAAGCTCACTGAATGGAAGCAAATACGTAGTACACTATTGTGATGGGAGACTTCAATGCTAAGGTAGGCAAGAGGCAGGCTGGAGACAAGGCAGTCGGGTACCATGGCGTGGGTTCTAGGAATGACAGAGGGGACTTATTAGTAGAGCTCGCAGAGCAGAATAACCTGCGCATCATGAATACATTCTTCCATAAAAGGGAGAATCAGAAGTGGACGTGGAGAAGCCCAAATGGCGAGCATAAAAATGAAATAGACTTATATTACAGTAATACCCTGTTAACTCGAAGTTGTAAAAACCAGGGAAAATTTCAAGATAAGCGGATTTGAGATAAGCAAAGTTGCGTAAATCGCTGGCAAAAATCGAGCACTTTTCAGAAAAATCACTACTACTTACCGGCTCTTCAGCAGCAGTTTCTAATCTTTCTTCTCATGAAGGTTTAAAAGAAAAAAAAATAACACACAAGAGACGTTAACCAGCCTGGTTTTGCGGCGCTGCCATTTTATTTAGCAGAGAAAAACTGCCTAATGCTCGTCTGCTTTGCGGTCGAGCTCGGGCCTAGGAAGGCGTCCTCCAGCTGCTTGACACAACGCATGAGCCGATCTTCCCCGCCGCTGCACTCGACCTTATTTCAAAGCAAGTGCATTTCTCGTTTCAGCAGATGTCGGCACCTCTCGAGGTGGTTCATCGTCGTCGCCGTCTCCGCCGTCCCCTACGTTAGTGGCCGTTTGAACGATTTCGGCGTCTGTCATTTCTCCGGTCACAGGCACATCCTGCTCACATAGCGCGTACTCGAGAAAAGTCACATCCCTTTCGGCGGCACCGTTAGCGGTAAGCTTGATGACCTCTTGACAAAGTTCCTCACAGTCTGTGAAGTCATCTGTCTCCGCTTCTGGCAAACTGGCGGCACGTGAAAACCCAGCGTGCGCAAAGCAGTTGGCGATAGCCGCTGCGCGAACTTGCTGCCAAGCGCTGTTGAGAAGATGTACTGCCCCCAGCAGATCAATTTCGTAAACTTTGCCGTTTTCATACGACAACAAAATTCTGTGGAGCAGGCTCTTTCGGTAGATTTTTCGGGCAACTTCGATGATGCCTTGGTCCATCGGCTGCAGCACAGACGTCATGTTCGCCGGCAGAAACTCGACTGTCACTGCCTCTAAGTTGTCTATTTTGCCGTGGCCTGGGCAATTGTCGACAATGAACAGGACTTTCCTGTTTTTCTTGGCCATCTTGTTATCTATAGCGCGAACGTACTCTTCGAAAAGAGTTGCAGTCATCCACGCTGCTCTATTGGCGCGATAGATAATGCCATTCGGCAGTCGAGCATTTCTAAAGCACCTACACCCGGCGACAACTTTCTGTGGCAGCACAGCCAAGGCTACGTTGGCCGAGGCTATGCACATGTGCTACTCCGCCAAGTAGTCCGACCGCTTCGACAGGTGTTTCGGTTTCGATTTCACCAGCGCAGGTCGCTTTTCCTTACTTGTGCGTAAACGTTGTGCACTATCTTCTTGGCCTGTACGGACAGATTTTGGTTTGACAACGCCTGGTACGGCTGCGAAGCTGGTGGACTCGCGGCACGCAGCGGTGTTTCCTCCGTAAGCGACGTTGACGAGCTGCAACCGGAGGACGCCATCTTTGACAATGAGGAATGCGGTGAGGTGAAAAAGCGACGGAAGCCAAAAAAAAAAAAAGAAACCCACAAAACCTGAGAGCATGAAACGAATTTTTTTCTACTGTGCAACGTTTTTATTCACTAATTAAAAAATAAATCCGCGAAATATGTAAGTGGTGAATGGTAAAATCTTAGCCAGAACGTTTTCGTTGGGGGACTACATGCTGTGGCGCAGTAAGAGAAGCGTGCTTCGGCTCCGTAGCCTTGGCTGTGCTGCCACAGAAAGTTGTCGCCAGGTATAGGCTTAAGTGCTTTGCCGATTATCCGTAACGCCAGTTTTTCTTCACCTGTGGCATTTGTCCCGAAAAGGACCGTTACCCTGTTTTTCCGCTGTTTCCCTCCCGAGCACGCTCCACCCTTCGGGGTGAAGGTGCGGCTCGGCAACATTTTATAAAAGAGTGCTGCCTCATCAAGATTGAAAATGTCTCTGTCGGCGTAACTCTTTCGCAAGTCGGTGAGCCGGGTGCTGCGCCAATAGACCTTTTTCAAGCACCGCAGTGCCACCCGTGGGCGCGTAAGTGCTTGTGGGAAATGTGTGTACATCCAGCCGCCCAGCAGAGCGAAGCCCAGCCTTTCCAAGCGCGTCTTTCGCTCCGTGTAAGTGAGTGACATGGGAGCATGGGAGGCTAAACGCATTTTTTGTGTGTTTTCTTTTGTAAGCAGGCGCACACCTGCACGGGACAATTAAAAGGGGAGGGGAGCAAGGGGGTCATTCGCGGGGGTCGGACTGGTCGTACGCGGTGTGCGCTGGCATGTCTCGTGAACGTAGTTTCCCGGAGTCTCTGCATTGTACGTGCGTTTGCGAGTGACCATGTGCTTGTATCTCCACTCCGCGTGTGCGGAGAACACCGAGGTGTGGACGCTGTATTCCCGTGTACGTGTTTGTGTCGGCATTCCAGTGTGGTCCTACGCAGGCAACTGCAAAATAGCGATGTGTTTCCGACGACGAAGTAGACCAATGGGCAGTGTGTGCTGAACGAACTGTGCGCAGTGCGTGAACGAAGTCTGTTGCGGATATCTCTTTCTAGGTACTGTAATTCACTGTTTTCTAATTAAACAGGTATGTTTTCCATTTACCGCGTGGGTTATCCAGACTCATTTTTGTACCCCTTCGTGCTTGGTGCGTGTACTTTTCTTCTGTCCCGCTGGGCTCTGTTCCTGCTACTCGCTACTGTCGCTTGATTCCCTTTTCAATAAAACTTCACTTTAGTAAAACCACATTTTGTTGACAGTGGTCCTTGATGTGAGCTACCTCCGCCGACGTGCCATGTCCAGCTGTGTCGGTGAAATAGCGCACATGCGATCGTGTACACTTTCCTTCGATGCTCTGTAATGTTAACTGCTGCACGAAGAAAAGATTTGCGAGCTCCGAGATGTTCACATGGACTGCTGTGTGTGTGAACATGTGTGTGATCTCGTTTTTCTGAAATGCTATGCGTTAACTATCCTGTTGCGTGAACATTTTTATTGCAGTACTGAGACTGAGTGTGTGAATTTTAGTTTTTTTGTTTATTTGTCGAGTTTTGTGATTGTTGACATTACGATCACAGCTGTCATGTAAGTGACAAATGTCATTGCTGCAGCTCCCGCGATGCAGTTGATCAGTTGTTCTGAAGATGCTGCCCTGAAAATGTTCGAGAGCAAAGCAGAGTATTGGGAGCGAGGACATACCGTGGCGCCGCCACGCGGGAGAACCGGTGTGACGCGCAAAGTTGGATTGCTCCGACAGCACTGCCTTGCTGAGCCCGGAGCTGCTTTGCGCGTCGCCTTTTTATTGTTGTTGCCGTTTATTTAAGCTAGACGATATCTGTAAAATACTGTTGTGGCTACGTTATTGATTCTTCAACAAGGTAATTAACTCTTCCGGAAAAAGAATAGGTTCATTACAAAGCTTTAGACACCGCGTCGACTGCTGTTGTCGTCTGCTATGGTCACCGGCGAGGATACCGCGCGTGCGGAGTCCGCTGGTTTTTTTAGGCGAGATAGCATTTTGATGAATGAAAATGAATTAAAGGTAAGCATCAGATGGTTTTAGCGCGTGGTTGCGGTAAATACACATAGCTTTTGGCCGCAAGAAAGGCCTGCGACGTGTTTCTCGTGCAATTAATTCATTGTAGGTTTGCATCAACAAAGGGACCGCCGTTGACAAGATGAAATCGAATTAGCAAATTTGTATTCATGCTGAACACGCATACCCCTATGCAGCGCGATGCGAGTGGTTCCTTCATTTTTGCGGAAAGCAGCAGGCATAGAGCTGCATTCAATTGCGACGTCGACCTTTCTGACATGATTTAAGGTGTACACACGACATACGCACATGCACGCCTCATTAAACCTTGTTATTTTTGAACAGGGGGTTCACCTTAGGACGCTGTGGCTTGATCACAATTTAAATTATCGCCAGTACGACCCCAAGGACACTAGCCTGGAGCACACTTGTCCGTTTCTTCTCTTTCTGTTGCTTATTTTTCCCGCGTATTCAAGACGGTCGTCACACGGCGATTTTCGATCGCGGTCGAGCCAGTTCATGGCTGCATTTTTCGACGAATGACTCCTGTCCGTATTTTGCACAAAGGGGCCAATAGCGATCGAAAATACAGCGTAAGACCGGATGTATTAGTTTACTCATTTGAATTCACTAGCAGAGAATCCGGAACGAGGGGGGGGGGGGGGCGCCCCCCTACCATTTTTCTAGAGGGGGCTCGGCCCCCCCCCCCCTCCCACTTTCCAACCGTTTCCGCGGAAATAAAAGTTTTTGACAAGAATTTTCAATCTGGTGGTAGTTAAAAAAACCCCAGGTGGTCGAAATTTCCGGATTCCTCCAACACGGCGTCTCTCATAATCAAAGCTGGTTTTTAACGTACGTTAAACGCCACAAATCAGTCAATCAATTAAGCTGGTGGTTCTGTGGTGCAGTGCTTTCCAAAACACTGGATCACACAACCACGTGGGTTGCGCGGTGTGCCGCAAGTTTTCAGTACTTCCGAAAGTCCCAAACATTTTGAAATGTATACCAATGTGAAATAAGCGATGATGCAAATATGTAAAATATTAAACGGCTAAAATGAATTAAAACAACAATTGATTTCATTAATATTATAGTAAATAATAATACATAATATGCATTTTAAATAAATTAGAATCGACAAATACTGAGAACAAAAATAATCAACACAACATGCAAAGACGACAATAAATGCCCCCCCCCCCCCCCCCTGCACACACACACTCCGAAAAACGTTCCGGAGTCCCTTTGCACTAGTACGCTGCAAGGTGTAACTTATTGTGGTCTAAATGATTCAGTGAAACTATCAGTGTCCAGCATCTACACCTTCATCGATAAGCCGTATGACACCCAGCAGCTGCTGATAGAAGGAGAATCTATGTTTAAGCTGGCCACGTCGTCGTCTGCAGTGTAAAAGGGGAGAGAGAGAGAGAGAGAGAATATTTTATTGATGAATCCGGAGATGTTAGCCTGGTTAATGGCCTGGGTGTAAAAGGGGAAGAAGTGATACTGGCTGGGTTCATTTTGCAGACGACGTTTTTTAGAAAATACCAAGTTTCCAATAACTCCGAGCGCACTTTTCAGCTTTTGTGGTCGCTAGGTGTCCGCGAACGTGAAATAAACGCGAATCGACGATGTTTGTAGATAAAACCGCTGGCGAATGGCTGTTGAAGCGCACGTGAAATGCGTGAACCGTCCGCTTCGGAGGAGGCTCGGCGCGAGGTGGGATCGTGGGGTCACGTGATCCAACTTTGCACGTCAGAACGACCGCAGCGCCAGCATCTCCAGTGGTGGCCCTCGCGCCCAATAGCCACGTTGAGCGTGCGCCTGTTTTGTGTACGTAGATCATTTTAGGACGCGCAAATGTAAATGTTACGCACGTTTCACGATGCGGATGAACAGGCTACGTGGACAGATTGCATTCACCAAACTCGGATTCGATTCTTATCGCGTCATAGCTTCGATCCCACAGCTGCCACTGCGTCAGGTGCTTGCTTAAACCGAGCTTGCCTCCGCCGATGTACACACATTTCCCATACTGCACTACGCGCTCGCAGTGGCTTCTGGGATAGCTTGAAAAAGCTCTATTGTCTGCAGTGGCTGCGTCGACAGTGCCACTCTCGCCGTGCACCGACTTGGACACCACAGTGTTCCTTTTTTTGAAGCGGTCAAACCAGCCGGTGCTGCAGTTGAAATCTGTGTGCCCCATTTGCAAGGCCAGAGCTTCTGCCTTCTCCATCATTATTGCTGTGGTGACGGGAAGGTTGGCCGCTCTGGCATTTCGCAGCCACACCATCAACGCCGCTTCAACGTCCGGGAACTTGGAGCCTCGAACCCGCTTCTGCTGGCTGGAGAAGCTCTGCTGAAATCCATCGAGCACCTTCTGCTTGTTTTTCAGCACCGTCGAAAGTGTAGACAAAGGGATGCCGAATTCCTGCGCGATGCTCGATTTCGTTCGGCCTCCTTTCTCCACTTCCTTGATTAGGGCAACCTTCCTTTCTAGCGTTAGCGACTTGCACTGCTTTAGTGACGCCATGCTTGCCGCACTCACGCCGAGTTGCCGCTCCTCACAGTCAGCGAAAAATCCGTGCCGCGTACGTTGCGCAGATTGAACGAAAATCACACCTTGGAGGGAAAGAAAAACGAGCACTGCAAAAAACGAACGAGACAATACGCCAAGCGTGGGCAGAGGGAATGCTCTGCGCATGTGTCACATGACGTACCACAGGGTTGCTTGACAAAGTTGATAGTCGCTAGGCTCCGACTTCATGTTCGCGGAAAGCATCAACATAGTGGCAGGCGCGGCTAAATAAGAAGAAAAAAAAATGTGCGGACTTCAGGCGTGGCAGCATCGCACGAATCTCGTGAAATGGCCCGGCGGCGGAATTTTCGTTTCACTCCCAGTCAAGATTTTGAGATATCCACAATCTGGCCCAAAAATTCTTCGAGATAAAGGGAAACAATTACATGGGACGTATAGGAAAAGGTTCGGTGCTGGGGAACATTTCGACTTAGCCGATTTTTCGAGATATGCGAGTTCCGAGTTAACGAGGTATTACTGTATGTGATGTCCCTGGCGTCGTGCAGGATGTAGAAGTGCTGGGCAGAGTTAGGTAGGTACGGTGGCCACAGGATGGTGAGATCTCGAATTGGGCTAGACTTGAGGAGGGACCAGACTTGAGGAGGGACCACAATAAGCTAGTACAAAAGACACCGGTCAATGAGCTAACAGTCAGATGAAAAGTCGAAGATTTCAGGATAGTGCTGCAAAATAGATATTCAGCTCTAACAGAGCAAGCAGACAATGGTGTTCAGGAAGTCAGCGATAATCTAACACGCACTGTTACAGAGTGTGCAATAGAAGTAGGAGGTAAGATCGGTAGACAGATTATTAGCAAACTTTCTCAAGAGACGAAAGACGATTAGAAAAAGGCAAGGCATGATAGTATCTAGTGCAACTGACAGAATAGAACTGGCAGAGCCTTCGAAGTTCATCAATAAGCTTAAGACAGCCGACATATGAAAGCATAATATGGAGCAGATTGAACATCCTCTAAAGGTTGGAAGGAGCCTGAAAGCGGTGAAGAGACGTCTAGGCATAGGCAAAAATCAGATGTATGCATTACAAGACAGGCAAGGCAATGTGATCGTGAATATGGACGAGACAGTTATAATAGCCAAGGAGTTTTACAGAGATCTGTACAGTAGCCGCGATAACCATGATAACAGTGAACGGGGAAGCAGCTTAGAAGAGGCTCACATTCCACCAGTACTGACAGAGGAAGTAATGAAAGCTCTGAAAGAAATGCAAGCGGGAAAGGCACTCGGTGAGGATCAGATAACAGCAGATCTGTGAAAGGATGGTGGGCGGACTATATTGGAAAAACCGGCAAGCCTGCATATGCAATGCCTAATGAGTGTGGGCATACTGGAGTCTTGGAAGAATATGAACATCATCCTAATCTACAAGCAAGCCGACACAAAGAACGTGAAAAATTACAAGCCGGTTAGCTCACTGTCACTCGTCTACAAGGCATTTACCAAGGTAATCGCTAACAGAATTCGTGCCACCTTAGATTTCAGTCAACCGAACAAACAAGCAGGGCTTCGTAAAGGCTATTCAACTGTAGACCACACTCACACTATCAATCAGGTGATAGAGAAATGTGTGGAGTATAACCAACCTTTATATATAGCCTTCATAGATAACGAGAAAGCACTTGACTCGGTCGATACCTCAGCAGTCATGCAGGCATTGCAGAATCGAGGCATAGACAAGCACTACGTAAGACTACTGGAAGACATCTACAACGGCTCCACAGCCACCATAATCCTCCATAAGGAGAGCAGCAAAATAACGCATGCATGTTGTCCCTTGCTTCAGTGTTTAAACTAATTATTTAACATAACAAAAAGCGCGTTCACAATGTCATTTTCTCGGCCTGCCCAAAGCGCGTGCGGCCATCAATACATGACGCAGACGCACGGGCCACATTGTTCCCAATGGCGCGCACTCAGGTACATAATTCATGCGCACCAAGAGCACTAGCCTTGCATCAAGAGGTCACCTGAACGGGAACATCACTTGTGTCGCACGACCCGAGCCAAAATTGCTGGGCAAGCGCATCGCGTGCATGTTAACCGTCAGAGCTAGGAGCTTAGTCTCTAAACGCTGCGAAACGTTCAGCCGTTTTTTTTTTCTCTCCCTCTCTCTCTCCACCCCCCCCCCCCCCCCCGCTTCATTTGTTTAACCTGCGCTTTCTCGACGCCACCACCGCAACTTACCAGCTGACAAATGAACGTACAATCTATCGGCGGTTGCCGGCTGTTCAAGTGGTGAGCGAGTGCAGCACGTGCCGAACGCGACCCGCGCTTTTGCTCGACGACAAAACCAGCCGGATTCGGCACGCGCAACGAACGCTTGCCAGCGCGAGGTTACGCTTGTCATGCGACTACTCAGTACAGGATTACATGACGCAATGCGTTGACGACTTGTTCGGTTTGACGCAATGGGAGCACCTGCGCGGTCTAATCACTGGCGATATAACCTTCCGATAGACTGCGTCCTGTTGCTCTCTGTAAAAAGCACAGGATGCGCTCCGTATTCCATATGCGTTATCGGCTTCTGAACTTGCTTAATTTTGTGTCTAAGTAACAACCGTCGTCTCGCACATCGGTAACTTGTGATCGGAAATGACAGGTTCAACGATGTTTTTGAAGCAGTATTGGGAGAATTCCTCTGGCAGTGCTTGTGCATTAGCTATCTAAATGTGCCAGACATCTTTATTTCCGCTTTTTGGGCATGGTCACCAAAGGCGAGGTGAGCGGAAACGGGCAGTCAGAACTTTCAGCTCTCAAACGTTATCAATATGGCGGTGCTCGGTGGGGGAAAAGACGAGAGACGACCCGCATAAACACTGTTCGCGCTTGCGAGTGCGCTCGCGAATCGGTGCTACTGAAAGAAATGGTGGCGTGTCTCGGTTATCTGCCATTAAAAGTGTGCTCTACGTACGCTTCCAACAGCTACAGCACGCGTGCTGATAAAGCTGCCTCGATCGCGAGTGTCAGTGGCGATACCGATGAACACGGTGTGTTACGTCTAGCTAGGTGATAGGCTAGCATCGGACTAGAGCACACCGGTGTTTTCTTGTGACACGGTTGGGTGAGTACTGCAATGTAGCCACTGCAGTGGGCAGCTACTGCTCTCGATCGCGCAAGCTTCCCGACTTCTCGTTTGCACGCGGACTCGAGACGCCAGAAAATGTATCATCCGATCGTAGTTGGACGATAGATTGAACATTGGTGCCGAATAATCGTATTTTCTAGGAACATATTAACCGGAAGAAAATAAATGTAACTCTACGAGAAAAGTTCGTGTTTTCACGATTGCGAACGTTGGAACTGGGAAATCGTATCAATCGGGCACGTATCAGCAGGGTTCTACTGTATCATGTTTCTGCAACGCACTCTATTCCGGGAATGCAAAGACGGTCGTCGACAAGCAAATGATGTGCCTCTCGCACAGCGAAGCGTGCGTTCACAAAACAATCCGCTGACAACCCGTTCTTTTGTGCTTGCAAGGTCTCAACGTTTGCGGACGCTCCTTGTTTCTGATTGGTTTGCGCAGGGCTTTGGCACGTGCAATTCAGTGTGTCCAGAGCAATGCGAGTCATTCGAGAACTTTCCCTTGTGAACAAGTGTCGAGGATCCTTGCGGCGTGTCGAACTGCTGCTGATGTCTACATGTAACGTGTTCACGGGTCCACAGTACCCAAACCATCTGCTTCTCGATTCTCCAGATTGCTGCTTACGCATTCCACAACTTCACGAAGGTGGCGTTCACTTTCGTGTTAGACCGATCCCTATGTCAGTGGGATCAACCACATTTTTTGGCACTGCACTTTCTCCATAGCTAAACTTTCAGAACCTACTACTAACTCTTGCTTACTGAGAGTCTCATCCTCCAGGCTATAACCAGCTGAATACGCTGACCAAGCATGCTAGGAACAATGTACAGTCGACGACCGATAATTCGGACTCCACGGGGAACGTAAATAAGTCCGAATTACGGAAGTCCGAAAAGACGAATGCGTCAGAAAAAAAATACTTTTATTGACACTTCAGTCTACCGGTGGCCGAAAAAAGTTGTCAATGCGTTGCTGCACGCACTTCCGCTTACGTGCAACCAAGTCCGCCTGTATCTCCGCCAGTGTGATATGATCGCTGTAAGATGACGAAAGAACAGCGAGGGCTCGAGACAGGTCCGCATGCGACGGCTCCGGAGCACACGGCGCGTCATCGTCATCAGAGTCAGAACCGCTGTTTGACGGTTGCAGAACCTGCTTAATCATGTCGTCGTCATTCAATTCGGCACACGACGACACCGCACTGTCGACGTTTGCGGTCTTCAAACGTAACAGTGTCGGGAATCGGCACACCGCAGCCTCGCAGGTCGTCAATTAACGTCTGCACCTGAGCTCGTTGCGCTGGGCGGCAGGTCCGGCTCTTCAGTTGCATTGTCGGGTTCTTCGGCTGCAGTGTCGGCGGTGTCGGGCTCACTACGCAACGTAAGCGGGACCAACGGTGCCGTTTACGTTGCGTAGTGAGCCCGACACCACCGACACTGCAGCCGAAGATCCGAGTTAAATGCACCAACGGTGTCCGAAGATGCAGCCAAAGATATGAGTTAAATGGCACCAACGGTGCCCTCACAGCCAGCGCCGCTGGCTGTGAGGGCACCATTGGTGCCATTTAACTCGGATCTTGTGAGACAGCTGGACGTAAAATAAAGCAAGTCTCAGAATAAAGATGAACGCGCGCAGAATTTAGCAAAACGCTGTACCGCAGACACATATGACAGAATGGCGGCGATAGCAGCACAGCGAAGGGATACAGGAACCGGAATGTGGGATGATCGCGATGTCGATACGATCCCCCATAGTTGAGCCGTGCCTCCAAGATCGGCATTTTCAACTACAAATCTCTCGGGCATAAAGTTGCGATCGAAATAAAGCCTCATAGGTTACCAATTAGCTTTCGTTTTGATTTCTGAGGCCATACTTTGTATGGTACGGGTGCCGGAGGAGATAATAATGGCTGCCGATTCGGGGTGCGCGACAGTCGGACAGGGTCCGAATTATCGAATGTAGATCTGGCAGCTGTCCGAAATATCGGTCGTCTTTACACATTACTTCTATGGGACCATCGGCGGTGCCGCGCGACTGTCCGAATTACCGAACATGTCCGAATTATCGGTGTCCGATTTATCGGTCGGCGACTGTAATGGGCACTCAAAGCACCTGCTTAAAGATAACAAAGTAATGCAGAAAAAATCATACCAAGCAAGATTTTGCAGCATGCTGTCTTGTTGAAGTGGAGCTTGCCTTTGTTACCTTGCCAGCTGTAATTCATGGCCACCTCGTCTGAGAGCATGTCTCTCATGATTCTCCTAACAGTATCTGACAAGCTGACCCCACCAAGGCTTTTCCAACGTGCTTTCTGTAAAATCATAACAGAGAGAGAGAGAGAGAATTAATTGGAAGTGGGGGAGATCATCATTGCATCATCATTGCTTTATAACCTTAATATACTTACTATTGCCAGTTCATTTAAATATAATCTCACCATCACGCTCTACAAGACATTGATAGGGATGGTCGATTAAATTTTTTAATCGATTAATCATTAATCGTTCGTCGATTTAGCCTTTCATCGATTAAGTGCTTTCGCTGTGATGTTTTAATCGATTAATCGACATTTTTATAAGTGCTTGAAAAATGATTCCTTGTTGTTTGAGAGGCGTTGCTTGTGTTTGATAACGACACAAGTATTTATCCGACGCGCTAGAGATCACATGTGCTGGATCAGAACTCTTGTTTGGGCTAGTTGGTGACCATTCATAAATGACTAGGCGCTTGTCCTTGTCGTTTTTGTGTTTCGTCTGTGTACATTTTTCGCGCTTGAAGTCATCACATGTGCGCATTAGCGGCTGCGTGAAAATTCGCACTTTCGCCCACTGAACACAGGGAGTCTTTGGATGCTGCCAAGGGTCCAAGATTCCGTGGGTGGCCATGATCCACGGACGATTCGGCAGCAGGTCGTATTTCCTCATAGTCTGACTACTAGAGCGAACCGAAATCGGAGGCGCTTTCGGCGTCCACACTGGTTGGAATGTCGCACCAGAAACATGCAGTGTGGCAGAGGGTGAGGAAATACCGAGGAAGTTAAAAAAAATAGAGACGAGAAGGAAAGGAAAGTCAAAGACGCTCGCTCCTTGTAGGGACGGCAACATTTCTCGGTTTGTCCGTTAGATATTGTGGAAGCCCTCGATAATACTATAACCACGAACTGACGTCGTCTCTTTCTTGAGGTCATTCGTGCGAGATTGCACAGCAACATACTGGTCTCAAAGGGCCATCAGTGCAGGCATCTGCGGGAAATACAGTGTAGACCGCTTATAACGTAAGTCACGGGAGTTGTAAAAATCCGCGCTATAAGCGGTACCGCGTTATAACCAAAGCATGCTTTTTTCGGCCTTTGCCTATGTCAAAAGGGCAACCCACCTTTCAAAAGCAATTTACTACACTTTTCACTCGCAGACATATTCAACACAATCACAACACCGCACGGAAACGAAGTTCTCAAGTCCGGCATCAGCGGAAGAACGCCGTTATTTTCGTCTGGCGATGCTTGCGAACAGCGCTGCGAACAATTTCGTCCTCCACAAAGCTTAAGCACTGAAGCGATTTCTCGCTCAAACTGTTTTTCGCGCAGTACGTTTTCACTTTAGCGAGGTATTCCAATGCGTCTTTGCACGGGAAATCTGGTTCTGGCGTCGGGTCGACATCGTCTTCGCCGTCCGACCCGTCGTCCGTTGCAACCTCCGCACTACCGCGCACCGCTGCGACGATCGCGTCATCTGTGCTCGCTTCCTCGCAGACAGAAAGCTCCGACTCCCCGGCATCGACAAATTCTTGGGAAGTGTCGGTGGCGGTTACAAAGTTGCTGTCAACGAGGCCGGACCACACGTCGTCAGTGTTGAGGGTCTCATCGGCGAGCGACGTGTCGCTCTGCTCATCGTCTTCCAGAGCCTCTGCATTGCGCACGAAGCCTGCCCTCTTGAAACACTTGCTTATGGTATCGGCCTTTACCTGCCACCATGAAGCGACCACCATGTCAATTGCGTCTCTTAAGTTCACTTTAAGAGGCTGCTGCTGCTGCATGCTCAGCAAAACTCTCTCGCAAATGCGCTTTTTGTACAGCGCCTTTACGGTTGCGATGACACCCTGGTCGAGAGGTTGACTTTTTGCTGTAGTGTTGGCAGGCAAAAACTTTAGGTTGACTGCGGTCAACTTCGGCTTGACGTTGTGGGCCGTGCAGTTGTCGAGGATAAGCACGACCCGCCGCTTCTCTGCCACCATATCCTCATCAAACTTGCAAAGCCAGCTGGTGAACAAATCCTGCGTCATCCACGCCTTTTTATTGGCTTTGTAGGTCACTGGCAGGCACTCTCGCTTTTTAAAGCAACGTGGCCTTGCCGATTTACCTATGACAAAGAGGCGGCGCTTGTCGCTCCCGTCCAAATTGGCGCAAAACAATACAGTTATGCGCTCCTTTGAGACCTTGCGGCCGGAGCAGGCTTCGCCTTTCAGCGCAAGCGTGTGGTTGGGCAAAAGGTTATAAAATAAACCAGCTTCATCGGCATTATAAATGTCTCTGTCAGTATAGGTCGACAGCATACTCTCCAAGTTCAAGCGAAGCCAGACTTCGATAGACTCGTCGTCGACAGCGCCGCTTTCTCCGCACACCACTTTGCAGCTGATGCCATGGCGATCTTTGAAACGCTGAATCCACCCGTTGAGTGGATTGAAGTCGTTGTGGCCTAAAAGAGCTCCGAGACACTTGGCCTTTTGTTGGAGCATGGGGCCACTTACTGGGATGCTCTGAGCCCTAACTTCGCGGAACCACCTGAACAGCGCTGCGTCCACGTCTTCGTATTTTGACGTACGTATTCTCTTCCGTGACAGGGAAGACGAATCTTGCTGCAGTTGCTGCTGCAGTTTGTCCTTGTTTTTGTAGATGGTCGACACGGTCGTGTCGGAAACGCCGTATTTCGCCGCCACCGACGCCTTCTTCAGGCCACTCTCAATGTCCCTTATGACGCATTCCTTAATCTCCAGCGATAAGGCACGGCGTTTTTTCACACCGCTTGAAGACGCCGCCGACGCCATGGCGACAGGAGCTACGCAACACACGTGCTCTGGGCTCTCAGACGGCAACGACACGGCGAAGCGCACACAGCAAATCCAAAGAGGCAAAAGAAGGAGGTTGAGAAAAAAAAGAAAAGCATGCTACCGCTTCTCTCCCCCACTCCGCGCAGTGCGCACCCGGATTGGACGCTGCCACGGTCGCCACGGTGACGAAAACACGCTCCCTCCTTCCAAGGTCTCCCCGACTCCCTCCCTACTGTACCCTCTCTTCTCCTCCGCAATGTTTGACTTTTCGCGGCGGTCTCCACATGCGCCCTCCCGCTCACGCTCCCAACGTTCCGGCGCGCCGGGAACGCCGCCGGGAAACCGTGCCGACCGTGCTCCATTCGCCGATTTTATGGTCGCGCGCCTAAAAACTCCGCACTATAACCGGTATCTCCTTTGCGCGCCTACGCAATAAACGGTCGGCCTATACATTGAGTTCTATGGGCGACATATCGGTGGTCAAAAAAACCCACGTTATAACTGGTCCCGCGCAAAAAGCGGTTACGTTATAAGTTGTCTGCACTGTAGAGTGACACGAGTTTTTCCTCCCAGCTAAATAAAGGGCGGCTGTGCCAGTATACTGCGCAGGTTTCACCTGGTCGCCGACTTAGCTCGGCGCTATGCGCACCTTTTCAGTCGCGCGTACAGCTCGAACTGTGAGCGCTGTCTAATGTGTCAGAGACTAGAACACACAGTATTTCGCGACTGTCCTCCATTCGTGCCACAGCAGTAGACGGCGGCCTCTAGGCTGGCTGACATGGGAGTACAAGCAATAGATGAAAGCTGTATTTCACCCGAAATAGGCGACCATACAGAATTGCCAAATGCTTAGGGTCATTTCTTCAATAGAAATGGACTGGATGCTAGACGTTCGGTATACCAATGCGCAAAGTTGCGGATTATGAAAAGCGTCTATTAAACTTAAATGCAGCTAAAGGGGCTTCTTTCCATTATGTGACTATTAGACCTTTTTCATAATCCTCGAGTGCGTTTCCCTGCACAACATATTCGCCCAACTAATGGCGGCCCCTGCCACGTTTAAAGTGTAGGCGAGGTCCCAGTTACACGTGCTGGGGTTTGACTGTTATGAGTGTTTATGTCAAGAGAGCTGAGTCGACGACATTTTCCGCGTCATAGCACACTGTTTTGCAGAAGTGAATAGCTGCCATAAGTAGGACTAACTGCATTGCAGGGAAGCTAGCATTACAGTTATCAAAGGGTATATAGGCGTTAAGGCGGGCAGTTGGGCTAGATGGTATCATCATCATCATCAGCCTGTTTAGGTCCACTGCAGGACGAAGGCCTCTCCCAACGATTTCCAATCCACCCTATCCTGAGCGAGTTGGTTCCACTTTATGCCCGCAAACTTTTTAATTTCATCGCTCCATCTAACCTTTTGCCTACCTCTGTTGCGTTTTCCCTCTCGTGGTATCCATTCCGTCACTCTTACTGTCCATCTGTTATCGTACCTCCTCATGACATGCCCTGCCCAGGTCCACTTCTTTCTTTTAATTGATATAATAATATCGGCTACTCCTGTCTGTTCTCTGATCCATTCCGCTCGTTTTTTATCTCTTAGCGTTACCCCCAACATTTTTCTTTCCATTGCACGTTGCGCGCTCCTTAGTTTCATCTCTAGTCTTTTCGTTATCCTCCACGTTTCTGCACCGTACGTTAGTACTGGGAGGATACAGTGATTGAATACTTTGCGCTTTAGTGAGAGCGGTAAGTTTCCAGTCATGATTTCGTAATTCCTTCCGAATGCGCTCCAGCCCATCCTTATTCTACGGAGAATTTCTTTTTCATGGTTAGGAGTTCCTGTTATTAACTGTCCCAGGTATACGTATTCGTTTACACATTGTAAGGGTTCATTGTCGATTTTAAATTCCTGTTCCTTAGCTAGGCTATTGAGCATAACTTTGGTCTTCTGCCTATTCATTTTTAATCCAATTTTAATACTTTCCCTGTTTAGGTCATCAGTCATGTTTTGTAGTTCATCTCCATCATTGCTAAAGAGCACAATGTCGTCTGCGAATCTTAAATTGCTGAGATATTCTCCGTCTATTCGAATTCCCTTGTCTTCCCAGTCTAGACGTTTAAAGATTTCCTCTAAACATGCAGTGAATAGCATCGGTGATATTGTATCGCCCTGTCTCACGCCTCTCCTGATCGGGATTTTTCTGCTTCTCTCATGTAGGAGTAGTGTGGCTGTGCAATCTTTGTATATGTTGTTGATGGTTTTCACGTATACGCCAGGTACCCCTTGTCTACGTAGAGCTTCTAGAACTGCTTGTATTTCTAATGAGTCAAATGCTTTCTCGTAGTCGATAAACGCCATATAAAGAGGTTTGTTATATTCCGCGTACTTCTCAATTACTAGGTTGATAGCGTGGCTGTGGTCCATTGTCGAGTAACCTTTCCTAAAACAAGCTTGTTCTCTCGGTTGATTAAAGTCGAGTGTTTCTCTTATCCTCGTAGAAATTACTTTTGTAAATAGCTTGTATATTACTGGGAGTAGGCTAATTGGTCTATAATTCTTTAACTCCTTTATGTCACCTTTCTTGTGGATAAGTATTATATTCGCATTTTTCCAAATGCGTGGTATACTACATGTCTTGACACATTTCGTGAAGAGCGATGCAAGTTTTTCAAGTACAATATCTCCTCCGTCTTTAATCAAGTCGGCTGTTATACCATCTTCACCAGCTGCTTTACCGCGGGACATGCCTTTGACAGCTTTTTTTACTTCGTCAGCGGTTATACATGGAATTTCGGTGTCCTCCTCAGATTCTATTTCTATTAAGGTTGTATGGTCCGTCTGAGAACTGTACAGTGCAGAGTAGAAACCTTCTGCTACTTTTACTATTTCGTTGAAATTATTGATAACGTTACCTTGTTTATCTTTTAGCGCATGCATTTTGTTTTGCCCTAAGTGCAGTTTCTGTTTGACCGTTTTAATGCTGGTGCCTTTCTCTACAGCTTTCTCTACTTCTCTCGTGTTAAAGTTTCTTACATCTCTTTGCCTGGCTTTACTGATCAATTTTGATAGTTCTGCGAATTCAATCTTATCTTTTGGCGAAGTTACTTTCATTTGCTGGCGTTTTTTTATTAAGTCCTTGGTAGATTGGGACAACTTACTTGTTGTTTGCTTAGTTGTTTTACCCCCGACTTCTATCGCTGTTTCAAGGATTGTTTCCATTATGGTTTTGTTCATTTCTTCTACATCGTCACTGTTTTCGTCTAATGCTTCGAACTTGTTGCTTAGGGCGACTTTAAATTCTTCGTTCTTCGATCTGATTACCTCTAGATTGCATTTTTTTCTAGGAAATAATTTAGTTCTTGTCTTCTTTAGGTTAAGTACAATCTTTGCCCTTACTAATCTGTGATCGCTGCATTTTATCTTCCCCACTACTTCTGTGTCTTGAATTATACTTAGTTGTTCGCACATTATGAAGTCGATTTCATTCTTTGTTTCCCCGTTTGGGCTTCTCCCCGTCCACTTCCTATTCGTCCACTTCTATACATAATAAGACATGACTGCTTACGCAAAGGGGACAAGGACGCTAGCAATCATATTTGATTACGCTTGATACCATCTTGAAAAAATGATGGTATCAAGCGTAATCAAATATGATTGCTAGCGTCCTTGTCCCCTTTGCGTAAGCAGTCATGTCTTATTGTGTATATATGAATCACTCGTTCTTATCCCCAAAATCATGCTTCATCACTCTTTTTCCCCTGTTGCGTTGTCCCCCAAAGTAGAGTAGAAAGACTGGGTGTACTAGATCAGGCCACCCTCTCTACCCTCTAACACATTATCTCTCTTTCTTTCATTGGTGACAAATAATCTTTTAACTCGCTAAGGAGTAAAATACAGCGGCAATAAAACTGAACCGGTCCGGAAATAAGCAGCGCGTATTACAATGTGGCACTTACGCAAGAACCAAGTAAAATCTGAGGGTTCAATAAAACGGTGTAGGCGACGGAGATCAGGTCGAGTTCATTTCTATATCTATGGGGTATGGCCGCCTGCGGCTGTGGGCTCCTTCTACTTGCGTAGAAATACGCGCTCGACATCTGCTTCTCAGCGTCGCGCGCCTCGCAATCATGCGCTCTGGCGAAGGGGCGGCGCTAGGGGGGGAGGGGGGGCGTAATCGATTAATCGAAGTTTTAATCGATTATTAGATTAATTGAAAGCGAGAAATCGATGACGATTAATCGATTAACTGTGCACATTTAATCGATTAATCGTTCGTCGATTTTACCATCCCTAGACATTGATTCATCTTCTCTCATCAAGTGTATTTTGCCATGATGCTCTTCGTAACTTTAACTGAACTCTATTTGCTTCAAATGGAAATTATTTACTACATGCTATTCGTACTAATTATGGTCGTCATACTGGGTATTTTTTTTTGCTTTGTTCATGTGGAATTCTTTACTTCTCTCTCTTACCATCCCACATCAAACAACGTTCCACAACCGGTCTTTTTTATAAAGAACAATTGTATTCTTATTTGCTTAATTATTAAATGCATATTTTTCATGATACATTTGTTTTATGTTTTTTGTTTACTTATAATAATCTTATTGTTGTTCCGTCAAATCACTCGTTTTCTGGTTGCTATCACTGCCAATCACGTTATGTTTCCTTTGAAATTTTGGACAGGAGGTCCCCCTGCAGCCTAGTGCTTTCGGACCTCCTTCTGTATAATTATCCCGTGTGATATCCTATGTTTGTATTAACATTTGAAATAAACTTCAAATTTCAAGTAAGTACAATCATAAGAACAGAACATTTGCATAGGTGACGTGCAAGTGCATAAACTCACACAGAAGCAAATATATAAAAAGGCACATGTGAGCTACAAATTTCAAAGGGCCTAAATAATGGGAAACATCACTACAGATTTGCGTGTGCCGAAAGACTTAGCCAGTTACAGGCTTACACAATCAGCAATACAGTAGAACCCCGCTGTTACGTTCCTGGCTGCTGCGTTTTCCTGGCTGTTACGTTGTTTTGGGCCAGTCCCGGCATAGCTCCCATAGGATTCAATGCATTAGGGACCCCGCTGTTACGTCGCAGTGTGGGAACATTCCCGTATGTTACGTTGCGAATGGACACTCCAAGTGGCCACTGCTGATGGCAAATTGTCTTTTCACGCAGCTTGACTGTATTAGCTGCACTACGGGTGACGCCCATTACGTTTCCGACTTCCGCCAGCAAAACTATGGCACAGCTGTGCAAACTGTTTGTGACAGAATCGCGTACAACGATTACGTTTCCATTGATGATGCCGTTGTCACCTCCGAGGTTTTCTCTGTGGACGAAATCATAGCCGAGTGTGCCGATAAGTGCACTGAAAGCGCTAGCACTGAAATAACATTGTGTGCCGATGATCACTTCTCTCATTTTTCCATTTTTCTTGCTTCTCGGCTCTTACGTTTATTTTCTACCGTCCCGTGAAAAACGTATCAGCGGGGTTCTACTGTATTTTCCCAACATGCTATATGACAGAAGTGCTTTGCTTCCGTACACTCAACAATTATCGTACCGGCAAAATGTGACGTTATGTTTCTTCAAACTGCCCTGAAAGCTCTAGCATTAGTTACAAAAAGCAATAGTGATATGGCAATGGCACATGGGCCCTAATATAACTGCAGCAGACCATCAAAACGCCGCAGATAGAAACACCTGGCCTTAGTGGCAATATTTGTATGCCGACACCTGTTACGTACAAGGACCTCTGGCGCTGAGTGTTTCTGGGTGCCATATTTAAATGGCACACTACATAATGATGTGATGCTTATGTCATAAAACGAACATTAAAAAAACACATACAGTTAGCATGGCAGTCCAAGTTAACAAGGTAATAGGAATATGTGAGCGAACAATAGTGAAGGTCCTACTTTTGGAAGGAATACCGTATTTACTCGATTCTAACGCGCACCCGTTTCCTGCGACCAAAAAAAAAAAAAAGGAAACATCGATTGTAACGCGCTCCCATCTTTCGTGACGCGGTAAAAAGGGTTCTTAGTAATCAACCTTCTCACAATCATAAAAACAAATGCCGTACTCACGTAATGAACGCACTCGCGCAATAAATGCACCGCCAACTTTGAACCCATGCAGTACCTCGAACGGCCGTGCTATGGCTTCCCCGCTTCACCTGACCCGCGGTGTCTCGAACACGTTCGGCGTGCCGATTCATAACTCCTGCATCCCGATAAAACTGCCAAACGTTGCCGAGCATAGCCACGTGCGAGCGGCAATAACATCATTTGCTCATGGTGCTGCATTCCTCCGTGCTATCGCAGTTCACTCATGCCCGCTGCCGCATGCTGCCATACGATGCAATCTCGGAAGTTATGCAGCCTGCATGACTGAGAGACCCAGGTGGCTTGGGCTCAGCACAGATATGAGGGAAAAATACAATGACGAGCCGTTTTGCGTGTGGTGATGGAAAACATCTCCCGTTATGACTACCCCGCGAATGCTACCGAAAGCTGCTGCGGCTGGGCGTCTAAGAGATTGCACCGATGACGTAGCGACTTTGTTTGGCCGCAAGACAGCCAAGCCGGTGCGGCGAGTATCATCGGCCTAGGCATCATGTGCGTTTTGGCGTCGTTCAGCGTGGGACCGGCAGCGACATAGAAACTACAGAAACTATGCAAGCCAAAGATCGCTGCGCCGCTAGTTCGTTTTTTCACCGGTGACCTTCGGCAGCGCCCGAACCTTGTAGGAGGTGGCCATTCTGATGCCGACGGCAATATGGTAACGGTGTCGTTCATTTGCACTCGATTCTAACGTGCATACAATTTTTGGACCCATATCAGAAAAAAGATGCGCATTAGATTCGAGTAAATATTATACTGGATATATGCACATATGTAGCAGGGTTCATACTACACGGTTCAGTCCACTGCATTCAGTATGGTTCAACAATGCTATATCAGAAAGTTGAAATTACCAGCTGCTTCTGCAGTTCCTTTGACTTCATCACCGAGTTATCAAACTGCTTGAAGGCATCGAGTGTGCGAGGAATAGCAATCTCCTGCGCCTCTTCATCCACAACAGCGGATCTTGCCGAGATCCATGCACTAATAGCGCTGAGCTGCGATGAATGCTCAAGCTGAGAGGACTGAATGCTGCGGAGCAAGCTCAGGAGCTCAGGGTGGTGCGGGGAAGCTACGCAGACAAAAAATTGAAAGCAATCAACACGAGGTGAGCAACAAGCTGAGGCACAAGAAGAAAGAAGGATAAAAGAAAGGAAAAGAATATACAAGTCTGCAGTCAACAGAACTTGTCACCACACAAATGAAAGAAAGGAAATGTACCACAGCAGACTTGAGGGAACACAGAATTCAAACTTGAGGGGACCCCAGAATTTTGTTTAAATTATCAGATGCAAGTAGAATTATGGCTCCATGCAACATACCAGTAAAAGCATACTAAATGGCCAAGCAGAACCTTGGCTTGAGCAAGCTAGTATTGGCTTATAGCATCTGAAAACTTGGGGCACGAAATAAATGGTGCCAGCCTTGTCGCTTTGTGTGGTCTTTATACTTGTTCATTTTGCACCCACAGTTCTCAGAGATGGCTAGTTATTATATACGTTGTTGAAATCTCAGTGTCCGTTTTCCCTTCTTTTTTTTTTTTTTTTGCTGCTAGTTGTTTTGAATGCTTTGAAGAGTGCTGACAGACTATTGGCTTTATTTCTGGCTGTTAAAAAATGTTCAGCCAGAAGGAACCAAAGCAGCCAATATTTCTGGTAAAGACAAGCAAAAAGTATGAACGAACAGAAATAACTGAACAATGCAGTTCGAATTAAGCACCTTTTAAATACATTGAAGACATGACAGGAAACCAAAAATTTTAAATAACAAAAAAATATTAGAAAAAAAATATTAGGGTTTGAATTATCAAGAGAGTGCTGTAGCTATCACTTCCCACCTTCGTTAGGTCCACACACTTGCTCTGATGAGCTGGTTGGGGCAACATGTCCCTGTCCTGAAACCTGAAAAAAAAAGAAGACATACCCTAACAAATTCCACCATAAAATGGTCCATCATCCACGCAACTCACAACAGTGAGAAGACATGACCTTTTTTTATTTAAAAATTGTTGGTGCTTGCCTCAGAAAGGAATCGTTAGGCAAAACAGTCCGACTACACAAGGAAGACGAAGTGGACATAAAGGGCGCAAACTTCGATTGGTTTATTGCTTTCGAACGCTGTAAACATAAGCATTGTTCAAACAAAACCGAACGGGTGATAAGAGGACAGGGTGAAAGAGGGAACAAACCGGGAGAATAGGAGGTACAGTCACGCTCAATATGAATTGCAACACAGTGACCACGGTTGAACGGACACCAAGCATGAACGGTTATGCTGGTAAACGTTTAACCAGTCTAGAGAATACCAGTGTACGCTTCAGCAAATTTTACTATGTCAGCGCTGCTTTTCAGTGCTGGCCTCACTTTGAGCTCAGACAACATGTTGCAACTCATACTGGGCGCGACTATACATCTTGTCTTCTTATCACCGTTTCGGGTACTTTTGAACAATGATTATATTCGCAGCGTTCAAAGGCAATAAACAAATTGAAAGTCTGCACTCTTTCTGTCTGTTATCGTAATGTTTTAAGCAATGAATCCTTTTAGAGCATGTCTTCTGTGCACGACTTATTAGAAATAGGCACAGCCTTCATGCGTAACTTGTAGAGTCGTCGGAGTTGCATGATTTACGAAGCTTAAAAAGAACAGCAGGTCATAACTTGCAGTGGCACATAAACTACAAGAAATAATAAGCAGCGACTAATGTACACGTGGTTAGCGTCCACTGGATAAGTGGCTTAAGCAAGCAGTGTACCTGACTTAATTCGGTGGGGCACTTTTCCGATGCATTCATGGTGGCAGAGTTCTCGCTACCTGCAACATTAAATCACATCACGGCAATCAGCGTCAATTCGGCTCAAAGTATCCGAAGTAAAAAAAAAATCGTGCACATTCCCCACACAGTGGGGATATACGTGCAAAAGAAACATAACGAACACACTTGAACCCCTTTATAATACATGCACCAAGGTGCAATGTCTGTCCCTTATATGAACGCTATCTACCTGCCATCATGTTATTTTCTTATGGGCCGCTATTTCGATATCAGCACACTACAACTAATCCTATCACGAAAGGCCTATTACAAAGGTGATTACAAAGGCTGTCGTGATAAGGTGGATAATGTGGGCTCAGGATCCATAATAAGTGGCATGGCAATCAAGTTTTTTTTTTTGTGCAGACAAGAAAGACTATATTGCATAGGGGCAGTAACTTGCATGTGTGACAAAACCAACAGAAAAATGACACGCATAGTCTGGAATGTTTCGAAGTTCTGTGTGTCTAGACACATCAACCGTCGTACTCTCTGGTGTGCAGTGCTGTGATCACTGCAGACGCTCCTTGAGGCAGTTTCCCTTGACAACATTTGCCTTAACGATAGGTGATTTGTTGGGTAGACTGTGTCACTTGCAACACAACTGACATTTTTTCCAATGTGACTTTCTCACATTACTTGGTTGTCACTCACTTTAGTTTGGAAAATGAATTAATTGCAGTTAACAGCCGATAGTATCTACACTCAGAGTTAAAATATGTTACCAGCAAGCTGTCAACCAGAGACAGGGCAGCCAACCATGCGGGTGAACGCGATCTCTTAAACAGGTGTCTCTTACATAAAAGGGTTCAACTGTATGGTTCCTGTTACTACACTACATATTTGAGACGGACCATCCCACCTACCCCAGTCTAATCAAAGAAAGTTCCCTCTTTGCAGCCATCAGAAAAACCCATGTGCTAGCGCTGAGAGAATCACCTTGCTCTAAAAATGGCGGCACGAACAAAGGAGGTGATCACTCTCTGAATGTTCAAGGAGAGAAATTTGTATGCAGAAAGGAAGAGATGTTGGCCTGAGCTATAGACAATTTTACGTAAGACTCGCAGCCGTTACACAAATGAGTTTCTTTCATGCATACCGTAAAATCCTGGGCAAGTGGGCAAGTGGCGCCCCCCCCCCCGGGGCAAGAGTATAATTCAACATATTTATAAAGGGGGGAGGGGGCCTTGCTTGTTCACAAACATAACTTCAAAATGGTGATGGAACTGCTGCATATAAAATGAATGCAGTGTTTCTTTCCATTAATATCTGTGGAATTAGTGCATTTACTGCTTTTATTTGACGTCATTGCTTTTGATGCCACCGACTCCTCGGAGTTGGACATACAATTGCTGCTCCGTGGGCACGAGCAGCACTGAACATTAAATTCACGCTAGCAATTGATGCAGCTCACATCCGTCCGTCCAATCACAGCAATATAGAACTATTATAGCTCATTCTAGACCAATGAATATGGTAACGCACAAAGCCTATTGCCTCCCAGCTATAGTCATGGCTGGCTACGCAGATGAGAAGTATACAGCTGTGGGGCAGGCATTATCAGGCCTCAGCAAAAGTACAGCTAAACAAAAGATTTCCCTTCCTTACTTAATTTCATCATTTTTTATATAATTTACTGTGCAACTTCTCGAAAAATATATGCTTGGTGCGTTACACAGCGCTAAGAATGGGTAAGGGTTCGGTCATTGGCTCCAATTTCACATGTCCTTATAAAAGGAGTGGTGCGCTTGCTCGGGATTTTACGGTATTAGTCTATGATAGCACCAGTCATTCAGATGATACAGACACAAAATGGCAACGTAAGCAGTCCAAGATGGCGGTACTGAAATGGGTCAAATGGGTGCATAAAATGGTCTATAGTTTTGCTCTGGCACACCACTGTACACTGGGGAAGGGCAAGAATGATAAACAATAAGATAAGGAGGTGCACATAAACAGGTCCATCATGATGGGGCAGCGCTAAAGTCTCGCATCCAGTACAGTGACCTCCAACAAAGGCTACACTCGCTTCGATCATGGAGTGAAAAAAACTAGTTGGTGGCGTCACATCATTCCACCAGCCGCTCCAACCCAACCCCATATGACAACCTTGTGCACGGTGCCTTTCGGGTAGGATTAGGTTCGTACAGTTGCTGGACCGCTCGAGGTTGTTTGGATGCAGTAACATGAACAGTGGCACTTGACCTATCATATAAACAAGGCCCATTTTCCATGATTCTCTCCTTTACATTTTTTATGGCTAGGCTTCAAGAGTGGCACCTGATGGCCTCTCCTAGCTTTTTTCCTTCTGTGAATCCGATGACCACAGCTGCACGGTTCACATTAGGCCAACAATCTAGTGCAAGCATTAAACAATGGTCATTTAGCTATTCGTGTTGTACCAGAAATTAGGTTTTGTTATGAACATGCATTCGCAAGATACGCACTGAAATGTTTCTGGCAATCCACATAGACAATAGTGTGCTGACAAACAATAACTACAAAGTCATAACCATTACCTCTAATCTGTTAAGCATGACCACAACTGTGAAACAGGTCTGTACTAATTCAATGTAGTATAAAGAAACAAACAATGCCACTATAGCTGCATATTAAATAAACAATATTGATTCAAGCATGCCATTTACGTATCACAAAATATGTCTTTCTTTCAGCTGAACGGATGGTTTCCCAGTGCGTTACTAAGAAATGTGACCAAGGCAACACCTTTTCAAGGAAAGTTGGCATAAAACATCCAAATACTGTAAGCTGTTCAACCTTCAAACTTGATTTGAACAACATAAGTCAACTCTAAAGCACACCTTTACTAAATTCACGGCTGCAGGAAAAGGATCACAGAAGAACAATGCACTTTGCTTCTCAATGTCATAAAGCAAACCCATCACACAAGAAACAGCGTACGTACAGGGAGATACTATTTTTCTTTCATGGCAAAATTTCATTTTGTCCTCACAGTGCTGTGCTAATACAAACCTAAACATCAACATAACATTTACTTCACATATTACTTCATTCCACACAACTTTTGAAGCATGCTTAAATACATGCACATGATTGTAGTACACGATCCCTTGCCAATAACAGCGGCACTGCATAGATGAGCACAATGTTTTACTGTTCACCATTCTCTCAAAGTATATTTTTCTCCTGCACGCACTTGTTCCATCATTAAAGGGTCCCCCAAACGGTTTTGTTAATTTTGTACAAGTGCATTATGCTGATAACGCAAGCCCTTCTACCAATATCAGCACTCTGTGTTAAGTGTATGACTTATTTCAATGTTTTAAATATGTGCATCGTGAAAGATCGACTCAACTCGACCTAAAGGGTTTTCAACTGCCCTTGCCCCCAAGCCATGCAATGGGTACAGAATAACTGGCTTTATCAGCTGATGTCAGCAGGACCGAAACGCCAGCCAAGAGTATCATCACAGCTCCTGGCAACGAACACTCACGTTGCTAGCATGTTAGTACAGAGGCTAGCACCAGGGGCTTATACAGCATTTTAATTTTGGGTGGGTGGGCGGGGGGGTGTTACCCATGGTGTAACCATTACACGGGGGCGGGGATACCAAATCATTGGTTACCTGGAGAATTTTTGGGCAGAGGTTATTGTAGCGCCATGCTACTGTAGGGGCCTTGGCACAGCGGCCGCTGTCGGAGGCACGGCCACTGCTGGCGTGCACCCCACAGTTAAGTGAGTTAAGCAGGAACAGCAGTGGCAAGGCGCTCCATGCAGTTTATGGTGCGAATAATTTGATAATGATGTAGCCTAACCAGTGACATGATGATAAAAAAACGTTTTAGGGACCCTTTGATGGAAACCAGTGGCAGATTTCACTGCGGTAGGGATAAGTCATGTTCAGTTTGGCCCCTCAGGTGCAAGCCCTGAAAACGAGGCACACACTCTTCAAACACCTGCTAAGCAACTTTCCGCTACAGTTTACCACTGCCAGTAAAGTTAACTGCCAGTAAAATTAATATAACACTGCCGTCTGTGACCCCTGCAAATAACGCAAAAAGCCACTTTGCTGCATGAAATTCACGGGCACTGGTAGCGTCTCTCGCTGGTGTAGGTGCGAACGTGCTTGACCAGGTTCCCCCTGACGGCTTTGCCACAGTGGTCGCACTTGTATGGCCACTCGTCCTTGTGAACTCTTTGGTGTCTCTGCATGTGACGGCAGCGGCTCGTAGTGTAGCCGCACACGACACGTCCACACAACATTTTCCCAGAAGAGCTCAGGCGGGGCTGTAGACGATGCTCAGCAATCAAGTCCGTGGAAGTCGAATTGGTGCCTATTCAGCAAAAAGACAAGAGTAACACTGGAGACTAGTCACTGAAACTGCTCTGCAATGTGTGCATGTTTGTCACTTTTTATGCATACCAATAAACTGAAACTGGAATGAGACAGAAGCGATAGTGAAGAATGAGGAAAGCTGGAACCCTTAAAGGGACCCTGAAACGGTTTTGACGATTTTGTGCAAACATGGTGATCCGGTAGAGATTTCAGCGCTGTGCGTAAAGTGTGTAATTTATAATAAGGTTTTGAACATGCGTATCGCAAAAGGTCGCAGCGGCTCGCCAAAATGCGTTTTCAAACGCCCCCGCCAATCGAGCTACGAATGGGAGGTCGCTGATTGGCCCCAAACCAGTCACACTTTCAAAACCTAGCTGCGAACAACGTGCTTCTACAACGTACTCCTTCGTTGCAGCCGACGGTATCGTCACGGCTTCTGGCGGCACACACACGAGTCGCCAGCGCTCTATTACAGAGGCTAGCATTGCCGAGGCGAGCGACCTCAGTAAGGATATCGGGGCGCTATGTCGCTATGGAAGACTCGGCAGAGTGGCTGACGGAGGAGGCGCTGTCGTCGCTAGCGCGCACTCCGCAGCTGATCGAGTTGAGGAGGAACAGCAGTGGTAAGGAGGAAGGCGATAGAAATAAGCCCATAGCTGCCTTAGCGCATGGTGCTTCGCTTTATTTACGGTGTGAATGATTTCACAATTGTGTTGCCTAATCAGAGACACAATGTCAAAAAAATGTTTCAGGGACCCTTTAAAGAACATTCCCACAAATGCACAAAAGAGCATAACATTTATAACCTGTGACACTGTACATATGTCAGAAAGAGCAGGGATGCACTGAAATTTTCTTTGTTACGTGCAAAGGTGCGCCAGAACTTTTTTCATTAAAGAAGTACTGACACGATTTTGCGGCGGCGCAGAATATACATTTTTCATTTTGTAGCCATGTATTATTAACGCCCTCCGCACATGGAAGCCAAGAAACACGTACAAAATATTTTAGTTTCATTTTAAAGTTTTCTTCGCCCAGCACTGCAAGCCAGCCTCAGTGCAATGGACACTGCGATGACGTACGAACACGGTCTCTTAAAAATCGCCGACATCACTGTGAGAGTGGCTAGACGACCGTGAAATTAACGTTGTTTGCCTGCTCCACGTGTAATTGACCACAGACAACAGAGTTGCAGCTGCGCTATCATGAACTGCTGTCCCTACGTGACTTGGACGTACGTCCAACTGTGTTGACATGTCACCCTAGAGACCATCCCCTCAAAATCGAAACCGAAAGTGGGCTTTTAAGGGATCCTTACTAAAAATGTATTCACTGCCTTGCGAGGCACCATGATACTCTGTTTCAGGTTCTCCATGCCAATGCTTTCATCTACAGCAACAATATGAAAAGGTCAAAAATTCATGTCAGTACTCCTTTAACACCATCAATTCTGAAAGTTTTGGGATCATTTAATTATTGCATTTTGAAACACTGTTGCAAGGGCAGACACAAATGATGCCTCCCTGCTCCAAAGGTTACCAAAAGCGACAAAAATGGAACATGCACCAGTAAATGAACATTGGCTAGTCTACTCAAGCATTCAGGCAATGCAACGTAGAACAGGGCAGTCATCAGCCAGGTTCCCATGAGTTACATGGCAAAGAACAAGACAGAGATATGTGACAAGATATGTGACTTAGAGCCAAGTGGGATGTGCATTTAGCAGGCAGCTGGTATTTTTTATGTAACAGGAGATACAAAATCTAAAACATCTTTCTGCCAAGCTCCGAATGTACTTATACAAGTACCCAATTGTGTGTCTGTGATTTTTAGAGCAGACAGGCACTTATATGGTTCTGACTGTAAATTGTGTCTTTGTTACTAGTTCTTACTGCCCAGAATCATGCATTACTTGTGCGGCCTAGGCAATCTCAATAAATGCTGTCTGTGACACCTAGAAGCATAACAATGCAGTACCAGCATTGGGTAGAGAATGCTCTATTGTTGGAACATTGCATGATTTGACCTTGCTTACTGTATGTGTGCACAGCCACCAACTTCTTTAACTGGAGTGCGCAAGCGGCGACCGTTTTGAGCGTCAGCACCGCATGACGGAGCAAAAACTTGTAAAAGCTTGCAAAAGGTTCGAGGCTATGCGCCCATCGACGCCGCACGCTCGGCTTCGACCGTCGTCTGCTAGGCTGTTCTTTTTTGCAGTAGGCACGCCCTTATCAGCTTGATTGAGATGAACAGACAGCATGCCTAGGCGAATCGTTTTGCTCGCATCTGGTGTTCCGAAAATGGGCGTCGATATCAAGCTGATAAGGGCGTGCCTACCGCAAAAAAGAACAGCCTAGCAGACGACGGTCAAAGGCGAGCGCGTAGCGTCGGCGGGCGTATAGCCTCAAACCTTTTGCAAGTTGGTTCCGTCATGCGGCGCTGACGCGCAAAACGGTCGCCGCTCGCGCACTCCAGTTAAAGAAGTTGGTGGCTGTACATCTTCAAATTATACGGTTGCTTGGAACATGAGTATTTCCCAATTTTAAAGCATCTCTTGTGCACTCACGCTTTGTTCAATACATGAAATAACAGATAACACTGCACAGCAACAAAACACATGACCACTGATGCACAACCCTGTCTACAAGACACATATAAACTTAATGCGCAATCATAAAATGTAGCCATGTCAGCTTTCCCTTTCACAACTGGCAACCTTATACAGAAGTGCAGCAGTATTATCATAACAGGGTGCTGTTGTCACAGATTGCCTTGAGACGCTGTGAAGGCATCATAAAGTTACTTAAAGGGTCCCTGAAGCGTTTTTTTGACATTGTGCCATTGATTAGGCAATGCAATTGTAAATCAGTCACACCATAAATAAAGCGAAGCACCTTGCACTAAGGCAGCTAGGGGCTTATTTCTGTCGCACAACTGCTGTTCCTCCTCAACTCTATCAGCTGCGGGGTGCGCACTAGCGACGACTGCGCCTCCCATGTCAGGCGCTGTGCCGAGACCTCCATAGCGACATAGCGCCACGATGTCTTTGCCGAGGTCGCCGGCCTCGGCAGTGCTAGCCTCTGTAATAGTGTGTCGGCGACTCGTGTGTACGCCGCCAGATGCCGCAACGATACCGTTGCCTGGCCCTTCGGTGCTCATGATGTCCCACGGCTTGTGCTTCATGGCACCCATCGCATGTCCCATGAACAGGGGTGGTTGAAAACGCTTTGAGTCGAGTCGCATCACTCTTCCACAATGTGCATACTTAAAACTTTGGAGTAAATTACATGTTTAATGCAGAGTGCCAATATTATTATGCTCATGATCAGAAGGACTCGAGCTGTCGGTGCAACGCATTTGTACAAAATCACCTAGACTGCTTCAGGGTCCCTTTAAAACTGGAACATCCTGTCACGCTTTCAAGTTTCACATTATCTTTTACACATTCTCCTTTGACATTAATTTCTGGAGAATGATTCAGAAGGGAATAAGCAGAGGGCATTAACAAGTTCTTCAGTTGTGATAGTTTTAATTCAATGCATCCGTGCTGATGACTCTAATTCATCAGAAAGGAACTTGCACCAGAGACATACGCACTCGTCGGTATGATATTAAAACCATAAGAGGAGTTCTACCTGGATGCGGGTGAAAAAATTTCAACAATTTTAACGCGAGTGTTCTTCAAAGTCCTGATGTGATCATTTAGTGGGCCACAGGCAACGCAAGTACAGTGTTTGCGGAGGTCTCCAATATGGTCTACGTCATGAGCTCATCCGTATGTATAATTTCCTTCATCTCTGCAATGCCTACATTTGAAGACTAGCTAAAGCACATTTAGCACCTTCATGGAAATGTGTAATAAGCATTTAAGAGGGGCTGGACTTGTTCATTAAGACACCAAAATTTGAAGCTTTTTTTGAGTAAATATTTGGCTTTGCTCCTTTTGTGCTGTCTGTTGCCTGGAGGCCTGCACAATGGTTGGAGCACCTGCAAAGGAGAGGCACAGTATGTACAGTGATTTCAGCTGTAAACTGAAATGCAGTGTAGGCACAGGTCTAGATATCATACATAATGCACTTCATGCACTAACGTGCAAAGCGTATAATTAATTCTCCCACACCTGCCATGGCAGATGTGGTATTCAGTGCAAAGGTCATAGGCTAAATCCCCGGTGATACATTAGTCACATTAAACACCGTTAACAACTCATATGACCTTTTTCAAAATTAATGCCAACAATGTGCCACTGCAACATTCTTATACAGCATATCTACTTGAAAAATACATGACGATCAGAGATATTATTGCTTACTCCCCTGCAGTATAGCAAGAAAAAAACATTCTGTAAAGAAAAAGCTCATCAACATAAACGAGCGATGAGGTTTGTACAGGTTTTCAAAGCCAATATCCTCGAGTTCTCAAGGATTTTCTTAAATAGTGAGAGGTTGTTGAAGGATATGAAGCAACATATCCTATAAAACTTATTGCTATAAAAATGTCTTCGGAGCACTATGGGCACTTTCACTGCACTAAAAAATACAAAAGTCATATTAGTAATAATGACCCTTGATCACAATAAACACTTAACATGCACACTTCATAACATGAATGCAGCTGCTCGGAAGTCCGTCGGTGGCTCTTTTACAAAATGCAACAAAAATGTAAGGTACACTTGCTTTCCACAAAGTGCCCAAATGAAAAGTGTTTAAACTTTGCAAGATTCTAGGAGCAGGAAGTGCTTTCTCAAGGTAGCCCTTATGCACAGGTTTGCCACGTTCGCCCAAAAAGGAAAACCCGCGAGATTTCTGCCTCCTCTGCCTCTGCTGGCTGCTCCCATGAGACATGGTGGGCAGAGCATCGGTCCACTGATCTATAAGATCAGTGATGTAATATGCGCCAACAAACATTAAAAATGTACACGTAATGACAAAATGACCAAAAAACTGGCCAGGGATGGCCAGTCTTGGGTGTGGATTGTCAACTGGCCTGTTGTCTAAAAAATCGGCTGGGCCAGTCAGAAACCAGGCAGGTGGCAACCCTACTTATGCATGTGCACAGCAAACGCGCGAGGTTCACGACATGTGCAGCACAGCGTTCAAAGGGAAATGTTCTCCGTGACGCGACGCACGCAATTCTTTGTGGCACTTCAATCGTTCCATTGATTCACACTGTAAACAGGGAGGTAAAACGAAAAAGGTGAAAGACGTGCATCGTTCATTCCTTTTCCTACAACGTGCCTTTGCACCTATTTTTAGAAATACGCAATTTCGATGAGCACGTCCGATTTGCTTCACAAAACGGAACTGAAGTGACCTATGGCAGTACAAAACAACAAATTTCTTTTAAAAAAAGCAGCAGTCGCAGAGAAGGAGAGTTCCTACGAGCTGAGGTAAGGGGGAATCTTTTAGCGTACGCACTGTGTTGGGCTCTTTTTGTACTCTCCTCGAGGTAGGGAGATACCAAAGAACGTAAGAGCACAAAAGCACGCGTCATTGGGGGCACCAATACTAAAACAGATTGACAGCTCGCGCAACAAGCGTTCGGCCAGGCTACGACACAGGACCACTTCAAAACCACAATCAACCGCGTAAACGCAATATTTCCTTCACTGTTCAGTGAGTAGTCCAAAAAACAAAATTTCGCTGTCTTCACAAATGCCCGAAAGTGCTTCGCTCGCCAGCATTCACCGTCAACAAAAGCGCACGTCCGTGTGGGGCAGTTAGTGCGCAGTCGTCGAACTGTCACTCGTCGATTACGGTAGCACTTTGACACGCGCCGTCAACAGTCACAGGCCAAGAACAACGAAGGGCGCGGTAAACATTCAACACGTGTCAACGATTGACGCATTCAGACGCTCCAAACTCCCTCCACCATACATTTGTTCCACGCTTTGTTCTTGCTGTTGGCAATACCGATGGAGCTAGCTGACGGAACTTTTCATGGACATGTCAACGTACTTGAGGCACTTGAGGGGCCGCTGCTTCAGTCTTTACAAACGCTCTTCATAACGCAACATCATAAGGCAGATATATAGAAGAAATATATATAGCAGATATATAACAGAATGAGATTTTTCCCTAGTTGCAACAGGTCGGCAATGCTACGCAATTTTTTACTTAGCAGCTACGCGTTTGTGCTCTTGAAAGGAGTTTTCACTCCTTTCGGGCTCGTTTATTTGTCTGACGCACGCTAATGAATCAACAGACAATGGAGCCAAGGAATAAAGCATAGAGTTTCTTGCTCTAAGAAACTCTATGGACTAAAGCATGATTGTGGTTCGGTTAGGAAAGGACGCTAATTTCTGCAGCCCATGTAGGGAGCACGGCTAAGCGTCCATGGCGATGGGGGAAAGGGAGTGAAAGAGATAGAGAGGAGAGAAAGGCCGTAGTGGAGGGCTCCGGAAATTTAGACCTTTAGACCACCTGGGGTTCTTTAACGTGCACTGACAACGCACAGTACACGGGCCTCTCGCATTTTCGCCTCCATCGAAAATGCGACCGCCGCGGCCGGGATCGAGCCCGCTTTTTTTTTTTTTTTTTTGGACCAATAAGCATAGGGACAACGAGGGGAGCACACGCGGGCTGGACGCTCTCCTTTCCTCTCCGGAAAATGGGGGCAAGCGAAGCTTAGCTCGTCTGCTTTTCTTTTTCCTTTATTTCTCTCTCTTGTTCCTTTCTTTCTCTGTCTGTGTGTAATTTCTTCTTCTTTCTCTGTCTTTGCTCCCTGTTAATTTTCTCTTGGTAGAAAGCCCAAGAGTTATATGGATTTTCGTTTGCCGAGCGCGCACGTGTTACGGGCACACGCGCGCCTTGCGCTTGGGTACTCGAAGTGATAAGAGACGCGCACTGCTTTCAAGAAATGGTTTCCCGACACCAACGCCGGCGGTCACCCATTACGAAGCTCGCTTGAATAACGCGTTAAAATGGAGAAAATACTTTGTCAGAAAACGTGTCAGATGCACGACGTACAGATGTATAGTAGGTCAGCAGTGGCGTACGTATTCCTCTTGGCAAAGTGACGGAAGGGAGTCGAGCCGTGAAGGTGTAACCACATCCACGCGATTTTCAAGCGATTGCGACAAGGGACCATGCTGCCATGCAAATATGGAAGTTTTGTTTGCTCGCGGCACATCCCAACACGAAGTTGCACGTCCAGAACAAAATTAATACTGTACACTGAGAGTGGTACAGGAGAAGAATCTGTCGCCATAAGCATTTAGAAGTTTGATCACCACTCAACTCTGCTCCGGCAACAAAAATGCCCAAATTCAGCTAGCTCAGAATGAAGCAATGCCTACCAATGCATCCAAATTTCAAGGTGCAGTTGGAGGAGAGAGGCAACAGCACGTGTGCACAGAAGGTAACAGTGTGCTCAGTCATAGTGTTAGAAGAAACACACTGCGCACGAATGCAAAAGAAAATGGAACACCATGCAAAAGACTGTCAATTGACACACCCGCTCTTTTACTATGTTGAACTAAATAATAGCAATAACACTGTGTATTCCAGATAACGTTCCCGGTGATTAACAAATCGGCTCATACTTGCTTAGCATGCTTGGTGCACGTCTGATACTGAAAGAGAGAGCAACCATTATTTCTGTTGTATTTCTGACACAAAGCTAAATTCCGTGCTTCATGCAGTACACAAGGTTTGTACGGGTTTCCAATAGACAAATTAAGGACCTTTCAAGAATTTAGAATGCTACACTGGTTCATACACATCTTTATTGCATGGAGGAAAGGATAGCCATTCCACTTTAGCACACACAGCTTATTTCCACTAGACGAAATTCTCAAGTTCAAGGCAGGTCCTTCAGTTTCTTTCCTCCTCCTCCTCATCACCAACCCAGTCCTGTGCTAACTGCAGCTACACTATTCCCGCAAACTTCATCTGCTGCACCCTGCCACGCTTGCCTTTGTTCACGTCACAATGCCATGTAGAGCTTCAGCGTTGACTTTTGCCGTTTTTCTCTGGCTGTTTACTGTCATCACGTGTGCAATGTAACCAGCTGCTTCTGGGTTTCTGCATATCCTCTGCAGAGGTCATTAGATGAGCAACAGCTGCCTCAAGCTTCCTTTTCTTCACCTCCAAGATTTCACACCTTTTTGTCTGAAATTTCCTGGTACCATTTCTGCACACAGCTGTTGCTTTGTGGTATCAACTTTCAAAATGCAATCTGCCCTGTCCACTGCGCCTACGATACGCTACAAGATGTACGACAAAATATTTAGTGGGCTGCCAGGAAATCCAGTTCAAGGCAACGCTAAAGGACAAACTGAAATAGATGCAGCTAAATTCAACCGTATTGCCACAAGAAAGTGTGACTGTGTAACTTTTTGTTCTGCTGAGCTCATGACACTCTAGCTGCATTGTGGCCAGCAGTCTACGGGTTGTGACCAACTGGAAGACAATGCAAGCTATATGAAAAAAATTGAGCACCAAATGCTGTCAGCAATGAAGTTTGTGGGGCCATGCTTAATCCCCACGAAATGCGAGTTGCAATACGAGACCCGTGAATACCATAAAAATTGAAGGTTTTTCAAGGAGAGAAAAGAAATTCCAGGACTGTCAAGGCCTTGAAAACACAATATTCAAATTCAAGGGTTTTCTACGATTTCAGGGGCCCATGTGCTCTCCAAGTACATTACAATTCAGCGCACATGCTTATACCAGCTCCGTTTACAGATCCATGGTAGTGGAAAATGCCTGCATAACCAATTTGTGCTTCTGTAAAGTACTTGCGATGCCTAATGTCATGGATTCGTACGAAGCACCTCGATCGTATTGCCCACTTTGTTGACAGACAGGCAACGTTTGATATGCCAAATTATGCTTTAGTGATTCACCAATGCAAGAAAACATGATTAACTAATATACAAGATGTCCCCTCATCCTGATATGAAATGCTTGCAACTGATTGCATCATTAGCTCAGCTTGCAAAGCTGCACTACGCGCAATGCAAGGGCAAACACTGTGCCTTTTGCGTCCTAGTCGGCTATGGAGGGCCTGTCTGTGTGCAGCAAAGCACATGTCAGTGGATGGATGGAAAAACTTCTTTAAAATGTTGTAGCGCAAAGGAACACAGGGACACACGAAGAGCACAGGACTTTATTAAGGTCCATTAGGTCGCGCTGGTTTCTTAGCATGAAGCAGGCCGCTCCCACGTTGGGACAGAAAGGGAGAGCCTTTCGGCCGCTTCGCGGGCTCGTTGGACTGCCCATAGCTGCTCTTCTAACGCGAGACTGCGTAGAGCTGCATCCTACCGCTCTTCAGTATTCTCCTTGTCGCTGTGTAAACGCGCAGCAGCGCTAGAGCATGTGACCGAGATCCATGGAAACACGTCAATCTTTCTTTTTGAACCTGTGCAGTCTGTGTACATGTAACGAACTACATACTATACAAAGTTCTTTACAGCAAAGTCCATCTGATAAGAATACAGTAGCCCCACTATATCCAATAATTTGTTAGAAATGTGTATCTACAAAACTGTTTTAATGGCAATACCATCCTTTATTAGCTTGTCAGAACCAATACTTCATTATGGTATACATATATCGAGGTCCCACTTTATGGAGTGTCTTTCTTAGCAGTTAGTACTCACCTGCTTATTGCCTCTTCTGCACTAAGTGGCCATAGGTCTACGGCCCTACTGTCGCTCAGAAGGTCATTATGTACAGGCCAATGTGTAGAGACGGGCAGGGGACACAGAGTGCCACATTTATTATTCACCAGAAGATGCAATTCTGGAAAATATACAAAATGACATGCTTTGACTGGTGACTGCCTGCGCAGGTTGCACGAGGGTGGGGCCTCTCTCTTTTTGCAAAAGAGCACTGCTTTGGGGCGCTGCTGCCGTTACTGGTCGAAGGACTCTTTCTGGCTCAGGTACGTTTGTCTCTGCAAGCCAAGACGATCTGGTCCGAAGCAGTTCTAGCTGATGACCCTCGACGACACGTGCAATAAATATCTATATCCGCACCAAGGACGCGCCTGTGGTGCTCCAACACTTGTGTTTGGCAGAGTCACACTGGTTCACTGGCCTGATCGGGACTGCTTCCACTCGGTGATGCGCTGTCGGAGTTCCTCGTCTGCAAGACAGAAGAAGAAGAAGAAAAAACAACAGCTTGCTGGGGCGTCAAAACGAACTTTCGGCAACTCATACAGGCACAAATGGCAAGCTGTCAGTACACATATCTTATGCAACTTTATCTTTAGGCACTCAACATACATGATTGCAAGACAGACAAAGTGGTAGTGCGCTGACTTTTGTGTATCTTTTACAGACGAATTGCCGCTATTATTTAAACAGCTCTTAAGATGAAAGCCTTGTAATTTTCAAGCAGAGGTGCCTTTGAAAGAGTCAAAAACACAGCATTGCCGTAGATGCCACAGAATACATCCCGTGAACAAAGGAAACCTGCGAATGGGCCATACCAAAAGTTGTGGCCACGTGGTGACGTCCCATTGCAAGACTATGTGATGATTAAAGGTGTGCAAATATCAGATTTGTGTAATATGAACTGAATACGAATATCTAGCTACAAAAATACAAAACAGAAATGCACTTTCAGTAATAATATTCTATTTAACAAGTAATTCAATTAAGAAAGCACTAGTACATGAATAAACTATCAATGCAAGACATGTTACCATGTATCAGAAACACGCTGCCCATCCTAGTTTGCGAAGTTGCAACTGTATTTATGAAATAACAGAGCATAAAGGAAGTGATCACAAATACTGGAGGCTATCATGAAGGAATGTCAGTTGCTCCACACAATCAGGCAGCTGCAGTGTATGCTGAAGCGATCCGGTACAAGGAGGTGACTGCGAATCGAATGAAGGGCAGCACGTTCTGGTTGCATATTAAGAATGTGCAGGAAACAAGCATAGTTAGTTATGTAGCAAATGCCAACAGCACTGCCAAGCATGCCCTTGAAGATGGTTATCGTGCCATCACATGTTTGTGACAACAAGTTGTTCATATTGCCACGCTCATCATAGGCTGCCATCATGCAAGCATGCAGAACTGACACTTATTCGTAGAGGTATCGCTAATCCCAGTACTCAGGGTAAATATGGAAGATCAGTTACATCCGGCAATCTTTCAAATGTTTCATGAATAGGTATTTGAAATAATTCAAATATTTGCACAGGCCTAATGTGAAAAAAATGTAAATGAAAGCCAAACTACACAGCTCAAGAGATCTTGCAAGACACCTTCCGTTGACTGATCAAGAGTCACAACTGGTTCCGTCAAGACCAGGCAGTCCAGAAAGCCCAGGATGCGGTGGTGAGGTTTGGCCTCCCCGCCCCGACGTGGGAGTGGCCCGCGATCCTCCCTCAGTAAAAAGAGGGGGTGCTTTCTTCAGGACCCCAATAACATTTACTACCTACACGGTTGTGCGGACAGTGGCAGAGTAACAAAGGCAGTGAGGGGATCGAAAGGCACACTTCAGATGAGCTAAGAAGACACAGCAGGTCTTGCTCTGCAGTCACATTGTGAAGGAAGTATCAGGATAAAGAGAATGGTAGGTGGCTACAATGCTCCTATGCCAGGGTTCACCCCAAGATGGACTGCAGCAAAAATGTCACCCACTGCTCCGACTGACCATTCTGATATTTGAAATGCACCTTGGGAACCACAAATGGCAACTGTGTGCGTGCAACACCAGTGGACCTTGCCTAGTGCCACCTTGCTACATAAAAAAGAGGCTGACAGGTGACCTTGTGGCCTCAAGGATCACCAACTTCACTGTGAACACCAGAGCATAAGCGCTCTTGGTTCTTGTTTCTATGTGTGAACCTCACAGTCAATGCTTATAATATGCAGGCGACTTGTGCAGTGCATAGTAGCTGCCACTGGTGCACGACCAGAAAGGCTGAATATATTTCTTATTTTGTTTAGGAGCTTCTGGTTTTCGCCGCGAAACAAACCTGAACCTCTACCTGTGAAATGACCGCTGCTAAAAAATTTCTGCAGAGAACTTTGCCCTATGCATGATAAGAACAGGATTTGCACATTGCAGCAATGTTGTACATGTGTGATGTTTTTCTTTATGCTCTCGACAATTAGGACATTTGATTAATTTGGAGGATTTTTTCCCCCCGTGCCCCAAGAGATCTGAATTAATGAGCTCTTCCTGTGCCCATTTAGGGTCAGATCTCAAAATGTGAGAAACATTACAGTGAGCTGTGCGAGTATGCATGCTTCATTTTATTTACAGAAACCCAATACAGAGCTGCACAGGGCGAATGGGGAAAAAGCGGCACATAGCTGCTTGACAAAATGAGTAAGAAATATGCTTGTGGCAATCAAAGCAGAAAATATTGTTAGGACAATGAAGAAAGTCTGGAGATAGCTGAAATTGAATAACTTGGTTAGAGTACCCAAGGGCAAAATATAAAATAAGCATCCAGTAATTGAAATAATTGCCACTCGACTCAACAAGGCAACACCTTCACTCAGGCTTACACACGTGCCCACAGCCAGTTTATATGCGATTAGGCTATCAAAGTTTAGTTTCACAGAAACCCTTGTGAAATGTCTGTATAGCTATGACTTACAGCTACACTTGATGCAAGTAAACCAGTTTTTAATGTCAAGCAATGTGTTTCAATTTTAAGGAATTACAGTAAAACCTCGTTATAACGAAGTTGAAGGGGGAGCAGTAATTACTTTGTTATAACCATTAGTTCATTATAACCAATATCAATTCCATCTATAGGAATTTCAAGGGGAATTGCGATTTCTTCGTTATATCCGATATTTCGTTATATCCGGGTTCATTATAACGAGGTTCTACTGTACATGCTTGATCAGATCACATGAGAACCTGCACTGCACATGTGGATGAAGTCAATTTCACCACCTTGTTGCAACACAAAGTTACAAGGGAATCCATACGGATTTCTGTTTCATAACCCTGCCCCACCTTACAAGAATTCCACAGAAGTGGTTTCCAGCATTCATTGTCCCCGTGCTTCAAGTTGTCCATTAATGTCCTCATGCAGCCAACTGCTAGCCTCCTGATTAGCTCAAATGGTAGAGCGATCGCACAGGATGGGCATTGGTTGTGGGTTTGATCCTGGCACCAGGACAAATTCTTCATCCACTAAGAGGCTTTTGTTTCCTGAGAAAACCATATGGATCCCCCTGCAGCTTCAACTACAAACAAATGGATGTTAATTTCCCCTTCCATAAAGAGGTTTAAAATGAGATATGCATGACCAGAGGTTGTAGAGGTTCTCACAAACATTGCTATCCCATGTACAGGTTTGCAGCACTGAAGCATGGTCTGTGAGGCCTGTGACTTGATGCATTCACTAAAATGTAATTTGTAATAGTGTGAAAGGGAAGGAAATTTATTAATATGTAAAATTTTTAAACGTGAAGATGCTGTAGACAGCCTGGGAACCTTACCTAAGATGTCTGACTTAACTGCGATGCAAGGAGCGAAGCTGCATCGTTTGAAACATGACCCTCCTTGCTATTGTGTTCCTATGTAATACTAATATACCATACTTGCACAATGACCCTGGCCCCCCACATGAAAAAATAATAAAGGAAAACCTTTTTATGCACATGATACCTTCAGTGTGATCGCTAGTGCCATCACAAAAAAAAAAAGGGGGGGGGGGGGGTCAAGAAACAGCTTAACAACCATGCCAGTCACCGGCAATGCAAGCAAAAACACCGCTGATCCCAATTAGAAAATTGTGCATTTTGTGTCAGAGCACCGCCTTTTCAATACCCAATAAGGTGGACGTTGGAATGACTGCCACCGTAGCTCAGTTGGTAGAGCAACGGATGCGTTATCCGAAGGTTGTGGGTTCCATCCCCACCGACGGCTGGTGTGCTTTATTTGTCCACTCTAATCCCTTTTCATTTAGGTCCATAAGTGCCACACTATACAGCTAAAAAAATACAGATAAAGTACCTTACGCCTTCCTTTGCCTCCTTGTCTGTTAGCTTGAGAAGGTTGTGTCTAAGAATAAAAATGAGTCCTTGTCCTCTCCCCTTTTGTTACTGTGGCATAAGTCATTCTGTTTAAAGTGAAGCATTAGCATCACTTACTGTCCTGCCAAGTTGACTAAAGTGGTGCAAGCACTGGTGGCCGAGATGATGCCGCCTTTTAAAGGGATACTAAAGGAAAACATCAAATGGATGCTGACACAAAAAGTATAGTCTGGTGTTTACTGCTGCAACATGCAGCTGGGGGCCTGCTAGTAATTACCTGGCACATCAAATGCCTCAGTACACAACAGATAATTATTTACAGCCTGTTTATTACTTATTAGTTGCAGCTGCAGTTTGGGAGAGCTCTGAAAACGACAAGCCACTGGGTGCAACTACTACCACCTAGCATTTGAAATAGGGGAAACATGTTCCACCACGTGAGCACACAAGACTGTGATGCACTTCTGCGCAACCCGTAACGCGTGCTTGTATTCATTCACTGGTCACATGTCCTCTGCGTTGTGGTCGTTGTAGGGTGAGATTTTCTTGACGCTTGGTATTACCAGGAGTATACTAATGCAAATGTGGAAAAATGGCAATGGTGGCTATAACATTATCAGTACTAGCTACACTGGTCAAATACGCCTAGATGCCGTGGTGATGTCACGGAACATACGGGTCCCCTTGGGTCACTTTTGGTACCGTCGATGTTGCAAGGTATGGAGCATAGCGCTAGATTGCGCATGTAAACTTCAATACCCATATAAGTTACCTTCTGAGCTATATTCGCTGCTGAGAATTGGTAGATGACATGTGCATGTCTATAAAAATTGATCTCGCAGGCTATTTAAGCAGCAAAATTTTCGGGTCAGTGCCCCTTTGAGCTTGGCTAGATTGGTTTTTTGCCTCTTTTGCATCAAAAATGGTCACCAAGATTCTCTGGTGTCGCCGCTCAATTTGAAATGCCTGCGCCGAAAAAAGGACTTGATGTCACGATACCAGCTGCCAACGGTATGGTGAAGTGAGGTCCATGGCTGTAATATGTAGCAACAAGTGTGGCTACTGGATGTTTACTTATTGTCACAGTTTCTCTCATTCATCCTTTATTTAGAGCCTGGAACAGTAGTTCAGTACACAAGATAGATGACCCGGTGTCATTTCAAAGGGTACCTACAGGGACGGACAGAGAGCGCCACTCCAATTTCCCAATTTCATTGTTTATTTTTTTGGCCTACAACTGTTCTGTTCTCACCAAGAATGATGGGCTTGTTATCACACAAACCTAATCTTTCAATCTTGCTCAACTTAATGTCTGGCTATAGTGCCCCTTTAAAACTCCCAGAACAGAAGAAGACTAACCACTAGGTGGATAGCTGCAGTTCAAAGGATTAAAGCTTTCAAGAACCATTTTTATCTGTTAGAACTATTTCTGGGACCATTTTTATTTGTTAGAACTATTTCTGGGACTAACAGCATCAGAACCGGTAATCTATGGCTTGCAAGGACAAAACAGAACTACGGTTATCACATAGATGGTCCTCTCAGTACAGATTGAAGTTGGTTCAGTGTTATCTTTGGGCACTGTAGTGCTTGTTATCATGCTGTGAAGTATACAGAGCATGGGAAGGGACCTTTAGCAATTCCTGTTCGCACACACACATGCACAGCAGCTCTAGGGTCCCCTTACTTAGCTTTTTTTTTTTTTTTTTCACACAACCCTGTTATAACAAGAATGTAATTTCCATAGTATTTCAAGATTGTTATAAGGTGGCTTCCACTGCAGCCCAAAAAATTCATTCATCCAATAAATCCACTTTATCACGCTCGGAGCATTAAACATGTCTTTATGACTGCTCTGCCTCATACTATCCCTCGGGCGCACAGAACACACGGTTGTCTACACGAGCAAATTTCGAGATTGTGCAGTAGGTCCGCCATTTATTCGCTTGAGCGATGCCATCGATCGTGCTATCAGGGTCATTTGCCACAAGTCCTTCGGAAAATGACCACGCAGCCTGTGCGCTGCCGCGCCTGCATGGTCATTTGTTGCTGCTGTCTGCCCAGAAATCTGCTGTCTCGCTGCCATGCTCCCGTGTTGCCACTGGTTATTGTTGCCGCTGTGGCCACATGGTGATGTGAGTGAACGGCACACTGCTGGTGAATAAATTGCTGCTCCTTTGTTTTTTGAGGGCTCCATTTGTATCGCTTTAACTATGGACAGGATGCAGCAAGCCCAATACCCACAGTTCAATAAGTGTGTTGAATAAGGGCCCCTTTGAGTAATTTCATAAAGTCGGCATTGGTTCAGCGGGTGAATATGTGCAGAAAAAAAAAAAAGCAAGAAAGAAAAACTTTCACGCATAGTAAAAAATGACTATTATTTCCAACCGCTTTTGCTACTTTACAGAAACTAGGATTAACTTTCGTTTTGAGTACAAAATTCTAACCAAGCAATGACTACTTCTATTTTTTTTTTTCGCTGGTTCGGATCGCTTGCATCATACTGATCTCATTGGTACCCGCTTCCCGAGCGATCACTTGAAAGAACTGCCGCTTCTACATCTACCATTCTCGTCACTGAATCAGGCACTAACACAAGATGATGCACTAGGCTGTTAACACCTGTACTCTCCATCCCCACCCCCTCCATCCGCCCTAGCACTCCCAAACCACTACCGGAACAGCTGCTGCTCTGCGTTGGAGGATTGCATTCCGCACGATTTGAAATATGCGGAATGCTTGTAATATGCGGAATATTTGTAATATGCTAACCATGTATTTCACTGAAGCATTTAATAAACTTGACTTGAAAGAACTGGATTGATCTTGCCCATTTGGCCACTGGTACCCAGCGTGACGTTTCCATTTATCAACATCGCGAAGTCAGAATGGATATCCTTGGTTTGGCTTTAAGAATGTGCCAATGTGTGTCTGGTATAGCTTTAGCATGGAATTGCGAAAATGCAGTCATGCGCAGTCAAACCCACTCATAATGATCCCGGATTTAACTATGTTGTTTTGTGGGGTTTAACGTGCCAAAACCAGTTCTGATTATGAGAGATGCCGTAGTGGAGGGCTCCGGAAATTTCGACCACCTGGGGTTCTTTAACGTGCACTGACATCGCACAGCACACGTACCTCAACATTTCGCCTCCATCGAAATGCAGCCGCGGCGGCCGGGATTCGATCCTGCGACCCTCGGATCAGCAGCCGAGTACCTTAGCCACTAGACCACAGTGGCGGGGTGGATTTAACTATATATCGGTTATAACAACCACATTTTGGTGCACTTATGATTTTCCTATACCACTCATTGAAACTGCATCCAGATAGAGCTAACACATTTCTAAGGGCCGTGATTCTACAACAAAGATTTCTGATGAGATCGCGATAAAAAAATGGTGCATATGAAACGAAAAAAAAAAAAAAAGCCTAAACTGGCTTTCAAAGCATGAGAGTGACATGCACTTACGCACTGTTTGCCTCAATCATGTGCCATTTGAGTGCTGTTATCTCGAAAATTTTGATAATGCAGAGTTGATTAAGAAAGACAGCAAGCTTGTCTAATAGGTCCGGTTAGTTTTCCCGTTTTTTCCCGTGGAAAGTTATCCCAGTCAACACCAAGCTGTAGACTGTCCGTGTTAACTCAAGTCACAGGCTTTGAGTGCGTGAAGATGCGATGCAGCTATCTTCAATGCGCAAGGAACTTTTATTTGGACATTAGCTCGATAATAAATGTAGCGCATCACCATTTACAGTTAGTTTGGAGCAGATACGGCGCACACGGGCCGCAGGCGAGCACGAAACGGACCAATGCAAACTCGTTTCGAAGGCGATACGCCACAATTTTGCGAAGGCAATGTTACAGTAGTTTCGCTATAGCAGCTATAGTTACGCTTAACGGGTAAGACAAGAGCAACGACGGGCAACTACTTGCCAACGCCACAAATGCGGTTTCAGTTTGTGCAGTCATTTTGTGGGCCTGTTTCGTCGGGGCTATAATAAAGTGGAATTTAGGCGCAAGTAAACACAGATAATTCTACCAAAACTAGCGGCCTGCATGTCAAAGCACATGCAAGAAGCCATATTGTTTACATTGCCACTCAAGTGTTGCCATTGCTACTCCCGATCATTACACAATCCGAGTCAGCGAAAGCACGCTGCAGAAAGGGTTGGAGGTTATAAGATTGTTCGAGAGATTGCGGCTAGTCGACACTTCCTTTCAGCAGTTGCTGATATAGAATCGTGATGATGTTCAACCTTCTGAACACCGTGCTCTTTGGTCGATGCGACACAGTTCCCAGTGTGCTCAGCCTCGCACAACCGGAGCATGGCAAATTTACAAGAAAGAGAGAGAGAGAGAGGAAAAAGCTACTACAGCAAGTGGCACTTTCAAAACAATTCCTTTCCCTCCCCCCTTCCCCCCTCGGGCAACTATGCACTTTCCTGGAAGCGGCAGATACCATTCATTGCAAATGCAGTTTGGTGCATTTGTATGGATGCAGTGGGCGTCACTTCAAAAAGTGAAAATGCTTAACTTTTTATTGGAGGGGTTGTTGGCACTTTATAATAAAAGTGGGCGAACAAAAAATGACCTGGTTGCTAGTTTTTGCACGTTTCAGGGGGCAGGTCCATGTACAACGTACTACTGATATAACGGCTACTTTTTGCATCACTTACGAGCTTGTTAAATATGGGTTTGACTGTGCAGTTAAACCTGGATATAACGAAATTAATAAATTCCCAAGAAACTTCGTTATAAAGAGACTTTGGTTATATGCAGGTTCGGCACAAAAATTCGAGCTCAGACCACTTGTAACGTAACCACTTATAGCGAAGGACCAGCTATAATACGGTTTTTTCTGACCCCCGTTTACCCTCCCATGGAACTTAATGTATCCCATATATACATTCCTTGTAGCCTTGTGCTACAAAACGAGTGGATGCTAGTTCCCCCCCCCCCCCTCCCCTGGGTGAAGGACCGGTTACAATGCTGTAAATGCGGCTGCCCAGAAATCCCGCGGAAAATCGAGGTAGAGAGCAGTCTTCACAAAGAAAGTGCGCTGCCCGAAAAGAGCGCAGCGAATCGCTATGGAGGAGGAAGAAGCGCAGAACAAATGAACAATGAGCGGAGGGAAGAAAAAAATAAGAAAAAGCAAAGGCCGTGGCAGCAGCGCCTCACATGCGCACCCTCCAAGATAGGATTTCCAAGGCAACGGAGAATGATACTACGGCCGTTTGTCAGCTGCGAACGCTCCACCCATGTCCACTTCACCGCTGTTCAGTTCCTTTTTTTTAAACATCATCTCACGCGTGCCGCCTTTGAATCAGCCTGTAAGCGCGATTTGCTGTGCACCCGATCCCAATGTTGTCAAGGGCAAGCTTCACGTGAGGTGCAGAAGCCCGCGACCCCGTGAGCTAGGCCTAACAAGCGCTGTCGCCTAGTGTCAGGTTGGTGAAGCGAAGTGCAGAGACTCGCGCAGTTACCAAAAAGCGGCACTGCCAGCACGATGAAAAAAAAAAAAAAGATCGTTTTTTCTTTCTCTCTTAAAGGGCCCCTAACCACCCCTGATGTTTTTTCGAACATTTCAAGTTAACACGCGCATCAAGTTGAGAATGGTGCCACGATCAACGATGTCAAATGGGGCAGTAGCTACGCGCCATGGCCACGCCACGAACTCGAAAAACAATCCCATGCACCTCACCGGCCATTTCCGGCACAGCAAAGTTAGCCGCGATAACAATGTGGTTTTTGATGACGTCAGAAAAGTCTGAGCTCCACTGACTGGTCGAAGGAGAACTTCGACTTCCGGTTAGTCTGCTAATAAATGCACGCGCTCCCTGCCTGTTTGTTTTTCCTCGTCGTATGTCATTCGTGTGGTGTTCGTGTGTGCACGCTTGTGAATTCGTAGCTGCGCTACGCTACGCAAGTGCCAAACACGCTTGCGTTCCAACACAGCCGTACACAGCTGTCCGTTCAGCTGCGTGCAAGTAGACAGTGTTTGGACGGCTAAACGACAACCGCGCAGGTGCTTCGGCACGGCATGTCACCGTATGGGTTCATGCCACTGGCGAGTCTTTCGAGATGAGAACGCAACGCAGGGCATATAGCGGGACACTTTGCACGAGCACGAGTACAGCCGACTAGAAACTGTCAGCGCGCGACGGATAGCGCAAGCACAGAGCGTTGGCACAACACCAACAAAACACGTGAGCGAATGTGGGAGCCCGGCGAAGGCTTGTCAACTAAAAGGGGACAGTCTTTAGAACTGCGCGTAATCGGTGATGTATGTCACGTGACACTGGGAGGAGCACTCGGCGAGGAGGTGGCATCGGCAAGCGGCAGGTGGGGCACAGGAGAGAGCGAAACAAGCAAGTGCCGCATTTTGATAATCAAACGCATGTAACTCCGCTATTTCGGCACCGTTTCAAAAAATTCTTGTGGCTACGTGTTCGTTGTGGACACCGGCACAAAAGCAGCACCACAACTAAATTTTGAACTCTGGGTGGTTTAGGGGCCAGCTGGTGCAGCTTGGTAAAGTTATGTGGAAAAGGAGGGTGCCGGCTTGGCAGGCTAGGTCAGCTGCAGCAAGCGGCGGGATCAGGTTTGAAGTAAGGGCGAAAGGACACGCCCGCGGCAGCAAGATCGCCGGGTCGAGAGATGCAGGCCTGCCTCGTGCACACTCGCACGCACACATACACGTGCGCTCGCTCTCGCCTCGCAGTCGCCGCGCCTTCGGGCGTGCTTCGCATTCCCTTGCAACGGAGAAGGTGCTTCGGGTTGCTGCTTGTGCAAAAGTGACAAAATTTGGGGTAAAAGCTCTAGGTTGTCGGCGGAGAAAATTCAATATTTCGAGGGGGTCTCCCGGTGCCACTTCATTATGTAGAGGTCTCAAATACATGTACTTCTATGGAGTAATGGTGGGGAACAGAAAAACTTCATTATATCAAGGAATTCGTTATATGGAGGTTCGTTATAAGCAGGTTTAACTGTAGAAGAATTTGCCATTTGGGGCAATTTGGTGCGATTTGCGCAGCTATCACATCACTGATCTTGGGGTGTATTTTACAAATACACTCCCAGGGTGTCTACCAAGTTGACATTGCTAAATTCCCTGAGATTTCCAGGTTTCCCCTGAGTATTTTTGCGAAGTTCCCTGAGTGGCACATAACTTTCTTTCAATGTCGATGCGGGTAGGCACCATGTCACCCAATTTCATCACTAATAAGAACGTTCAGCTCTTTGAGGGTGAAATAAAGAAAAACGAAAAAAACAACAAACAAAAAGAGATAAGTTTTCCCAGACGGTCAATTTGTGAAACTGCGGATTTTGAATGTATGAAATGCGTAAGGTCAGAAAAGCATTGTCTTTTTTTTAAAAGAATCAGGAGCTGTATTTTGGTGTCAGCATCACTTATACCGCACTTACTCTAATCTAATGCACACTTCTTTTTCGATAAAACGGGTGCAAAAATCGTATGCGCGTTACAATTGCGTGTGAACGGCGCCGCTATCATATCGAGGTGCGTAGGAGAATGGCCGCTTCCTACGCGCTTCGGGCGCTGCCGAGTGGTTACTGCCGAAAAAACAAACTAGCGGCGCGGCGGCGGTCTTTGGCGGGCATAGTTTCTGTAGTTTCTATGTCGCCGCTGGTCCCCCATGCAACGATGCCACGACGCACATAACGCGTAGGCCCATGATAATCGCCACGCCAGCTTGGCCATTTTGCGGCCAACCGAGTCCGAGATGCCTAGCGGCGCGAACTTTCAATAGCGTTTGTGGGTGGCCGTATCAGGAGAATAGATGTTTCCCGTCGCCTTATGCAAATCGGCTCATTGTCGCATTTCTCCCTCATATTCGTGCTAAGGCACAGCCTCTCAGCCGTGCGTGCTGCTCGACGTCCGACATTGCCGCGATACAATCTCGGAGATCACGCCCCGACCATGCTTCGCCTTAGCTGCGCAAGCCTGCGCAGCTAAGCTGCGTGAAGGAACTGCGATCGCACGGAGGAATGCACCACTGCCAGTAAATGATGTTACTGCCGCTTGCGCGTGGCTATGCCCGGCAACGTGCGGAAGTTTCATCGAGACGCAGGAGCTATGAATCGGCGCGCTGAACGTCTTCGAGACGCCGCGGATCAACTACTGCAGTGGTTTAAAGTTAGCAGTGCTTTTATTATGCAAGTGCGTTCATTACGCGAGTACGGCATCGGTTTTATTAATGTGAGAAGGTTGATTACTAAGGTCTTCGTTTTTCCTGTGTCCCAAAAAATGGGTGTGCACTACAATCGATGTTTCACTTCTGTTTTTTTTTTGTCGCGGGAAACTGGTGTGCGTTACAATTACTGGTGTGCGTTACAATCGAGCAAATACTGCAAATTGTTCAATAGTATTTTAGAACGTGGTATTCCTTGAAAAACGGGTCTACGCACTGCGCCTTATTGCAGTCTGCGCACATAAAACGCATCTCTGTTCTCATCTTGGCTGTGTTCGCACTCACACGGTATCTTCTCTGCGTGTGGCTGCCTTGGGCAGAGTAAACTCAGTAATCAAGAACAGCAGGAATCCCTCGTAAGCGTCGATAATTGATTGATTTGTGGGGTTTTACGTCACCAAACCAGCTATGCTTATGAGAGGCCGTATTCAAGGACTCCGTAAATTTTGACCTCCTGGGGTTCTCTGACATCGCACAGTACAGGGGCCTCAAACATTTCGCCTCCATCGAGATGCATCCGCCGCGGCCAGGATTTGATCCCGCGACCCTCGGATCATAGGCGTCGAACAAGCTGAAAGATACGCCAATAAAGATGGAAAATCAACTTCAGCCGTCTCTACAAAGGGGTGCCGTGCCGATGAAGATAAACATCAAGTTTCACGCGCCTCTGTTGTAATCATGCTGAGAAACCGTAACCATGAAATGGTGTTCCCCAGCGGCGTTACCACAGACCGCACGACGTGCCCAAGCTAGAAATAAGATTCTGTTTATCTCCGTAAGAAAGCAAAGCCCTAACCCACTGCCCTAACCACACGTACGCGGTACAATGCGTCACTGCGTGGCGTGTAGAACCAGCGACGCGTCCTCTCCCTATGGAGAGGGCGAGCAGCTTCGTGTAGCCGCGCGTCCTCTACCTCCCCAGTCTTTCCACAATATTTGTGGAAAAGAATGTGTGCAAGCAAACGCACAATATAACAATGCTCGGAGCACACACAGGCTGTGTGCGCACCGTAGCGCGTCCAGACACATACAGCGGACTTTACATAGACCAAGCAAAGCCAATAATAAAAAAAGCAGCCGATTCGCGCAACGGAGAGTGATGAGGAGGAGGGGGGGGGGCACTCGTCGCTTCAGTTACTGCGAGTTGCGCTCTAAACACAATCGCAAGGTGCATTGTTAGAGCTAGCGTTACCGCGACTTTCATACTTGAGCTGATTTTCCCTGAGAGAAGCCCAAATTCCCTGAGTTTTCCCTGAGATTTTCCAGACTAATCATATTCCCTGAGATTTCCCGATTTTCCCGGTTGGTAGACACGCTGACTCCAAGGATGCCTACTGTGGCTAAGAGCACTTTCACATTAGCATTTACTAATACACACTAAGTATGGCTACTGCGGCTAAGAGCGTACACTGTAAATTGCCAGAAACCAGACGTTCTCCTCTTGCTTGTGCCTAGGCTCCTCATTTTCAGCACAGCCCAACAGCAACTTACGTTTGGAATGGCAAGGGTACTCCCGACAACAAAGAACGCAGCAGGTTCAACTGAAGGGTAAACCTGTTTTATTTTTACTTTTGACAAGGGTGAAAATTACAATGATGGCTGTAAGGACGCATGCATTACAGCGCAGAAAGCAGTGTGTTGAAGCTGCATTTCGGGGTGAAACTCACGTGTTACCCGTACACAACTTCACTCCTAAGGTTTTGCAATGAATGGTGTGGGTTATATGCATGAAAATGTGGTGTTTAGGTGTGAGGGTACTTGATGCTGCTGCTGCAAACAAATCCTACGGAGAGAAGGGAGTTTGCTTGAGTGTGCGATGTCGCAGATGCAGCTAAATGAATGTCTAAAAGCTGTCTCGGTACCTGTGAAAAGCCACTGACATTGAACATATTTCAATGTTGTCTCACATTTAATAATTAAACACAAGAGGCACCGCTTTGCAGCTGTGTTGGCGCACTGTGGCGCAAATGGCACAGCACCTCCACCATGGTGGCCACAGTCACTAGCCAAGCTATCATAGGTAGCATCCACAGATGTTCGAAGATGAACGCGGTTTATGTCCTAAGAGTAAAAATGAAACTACTGATCGCTGAATCTGCATTGAATGCGACTGTGGTACTGTGGCCACTGCAGCGATGCCCATGCATTTCCACCTGAAGGCACGCCCTAAAACTACTAGTTGGTCACCATGTCCGCTGCAGACGCAACCGTGGTTGTTAGCAGTGCGATCATAGAATTTATCTACGCAGACTTCCTAGTCACAATGCATCAGCTACTGATGTTCTTACACAGTTTATGTGTGCTGTAAGAACAAAACTAATTTGCCAAAGCTACCATGGATGAACTGTCCATCGTCTACAATGCAGTCATACAAGGGCCACACTTCTTCAATTTGCATGGTCAACAACGGCATCACACACACCAGCAAATGTGAAGAGGCCCTGGGTTTCCTGTCGTTCTTACAAGATTCATGCTGACGACAATGAGGATTCTGACTGCACCATCTCGTTATGGCTAGACGCTGACCCTGATTCTCACTTCACATTACACATTCGTTCACAGCGTGCTCTGAGGATTGTCTGAATTAACTGGCATGCAGCCAAATATAGTGGGATTAACAACAGTTTGATGCTATTATACATTTACTTCCCAGGTACAAAGAACAAGTCCAAATGATCTGATTTTTGAAATAAAGAGGCTTGAATTAACACAGTTTTATTGTAATAACTGCGTTTTTGAGTTGCCAGCATTGCCTTGCTTGACCTTGTTCACCTTATTCATACATCTACTGAATTTATTCCTCTCAAAATGTTATTTGGTCAAAACAGTGGATCTTATAAAGCTTTAGGACTGTTGGGCTGTCTTTCAGCAGCTCCTGAAAGTAAGTGCGCCACTTGATATAGCCTTTCTACCAGCAATCAAAAACTGTGCTTAGTGCTCTGTCTCGGGGTGGCCCACACGTCACCATTCTGTGTGCAAGGACAAAAGCATAAGCAAAATTTTATGCTGCAGCACTGAATAGTCAAAACGTTAAAGGCTGCCATGGCAAGATTAAAGAGCGTGCCACTCTTACCTGGCCGCAGCATTTCCTCCGTGAGGGGTTGCCGGTTGAATGGGTCTGTGCTGGAGTTGAGCAGGTGGCGCACAATGGTCGCCTTGTCCACAACATGCCCACTGGGCAGAACCACAGGCTCCTCCATGAGCGTGTCCATGAGGGGGTCACGGAATTCGTCCGGTGCGTCCGCGTAGTCGGCGTGGCGGCGCGCCTGCTCCGCAGCGGCTGCAATGCGCGCCACCAACTGCTCGAACCGCTCGAGCCGCGGCTGCGGCTTGACGCAGGCTCGCCGCATCCGGGCTGCCGCGTCTGCAAACAGCTGCGGCCTGTACGAACGCTCGTCCCGTGCCACGGCTGCCAGGAAGGGTGGGAAGTCTAGATGCAGATACACGTCCGTCAGCTGGTCCAGCAGCCGCCGAGGTTCCCAGCCGTACTTCTCGGGCTGCGCCACTTTCAGGTCCTTGCAGCGCGGCCCACACAGCTGGCCAAGGTTTGAGTTCAGCATGGCCGCCAGCCGGTCCACCAACTCCTGCAAGCAACGCGTTTGTGCAAGTCCCTACCATCAGGAATTCCCATTACTGGAGCTGTGCAAATTTCAAAATTTTTAAGTGTGAGGTGACTTGAAATATTTTTCTAATGCTGTTCGGATATTTTTCAAACCATTCCATGTTAAAGGGCTCCTGAAGCTAAATTTTACTTGCCAAGTTTTGCACTGAAACGGGTTCCTCCCACTGCCCTGAGATAAATTCAAAAAGAATTTTGAAGACTGATGAAGGAAAACAGATGTTATTCAACAACAAATTAAAAATGAAAGCAGATGGCAAATGTTTACATCCCCTTTCGCATTTCGTTCACCCAGAGATGTGTTTGCGGCATCCAATCAAAACGCTGCTTACATCTTACGGTACCAGAACCGGGCTGTTCATTGTGGCCTCCCTACCATGACGGTTACTGCATCTTTTGACGGTATCGTTGCATTGGAGTACCGCGACCACTTGAGCCGCACAGCGCTCCTTGTATCAGTTGCACAGAAAATGAAACTGTAATGCGTGAATTTATGTCCTTCAGTAGCTGTAGCAAGCATGAAACATGTTTTCATCTTAAAATTCATTATAGTCAGTTCACTGCAAGCATGTGCAACAAGTACTTTTATTCCAGACTGTTTCCAGCCAGTCAGAACAAGCAGCGTAACCAGCATAGCGACGACACATACGCTCACAGAAACTGTTGATATATGACACTGCAGTCGGCATGGAAGCTGCTTTCAAGTACGCATTAAAATATAATACGCTCTGATCTTGCCACTTTCACTGGTGCTACTGCCATTGCTGAGTCCCATATCAAGCAAACGTACAACAGTCCTTTTTAGTAGAGCTGTGTGAATAGCAAAATTCTGAGTGCAAAGCAAATTCGAATACTTATGTTCAAGCGTAAATCGAATAGAATACATTTTTAATAATTTTCGAGTACATTTTTTGAAATATCATGCCAAATTATGGGGAAATGTGCTGTCAAACATGGGTTTATTGCATGACCAGTGTGCTCCCACAGTGCCATTACAGTTCCTGAGCCACAGTCCAACTATGGTTCAGGTCCAACTGCGCAATAGAAGGCTGAGCTAACTTCACTGCTGTACACGAGTGTTAGCCTTCCTGCAGTATTAGATTTCCCGCAGTACGCGAGTGTTAGCTCTGCCGCAGCACACGGATGTTAGCTTTGCCGCAGCGCACAGGTGTTAGCTTCGCCGCAATACACGAGTCCACTTTGCCGCATTATGCGAGTGTTAGCCTCGCCAATGTACATGTGTTTGCTTTGCCACCATGCACAAGTGTTTCACTGCAGTACATAGGTGTTATGCGGCGAAGTGTACTACATGCGGAAACAGGCCACTTGTCACGAGACATAGCATTTTTTTTAGCATATTTACCAATTTCGAATAGTAAAAGATAAGTGCGAATTGAATCGAATAGCAAACGCTCTTCGCAAATTATTTGAAATTTCGAATATTTGCACACCCCTACTTTTTTAGTATAGTGTTAGTTGCTGCCCACCTCTCATCTATCACCTCATCCTGCTACCTTGTGGGACTAGCTGATTAACAATAAATAGCGCTGCTGGTTTTCGCCTAGGGTATTCTTGCTTCTGTAATGGACTATGGATGGTGAGAGCATTGTTTTCTATGTCAATTCTTGGTTTCGCATACTGCATATGCATAGCGAAAGCATCACTGGAAGCACTCGTCAGACAGCGGTGCGCTGCAAATTTTAGACTGCCTCCCTGGTGCTGTTATAAGTGCCTCGATGTGGAGTCAATATACATGTATGTCCCACAGCACAGGTGATGACATGAGGAACATACGCACCGACTTACACAGGCTCTTTCCAAAACTTGGCTTCGCCCGAATCATGGATGCAAACAGTTTTGGTTTTGAATCGCTCAGCTTGATGCCTTGACTATTTGCACATAGACAGTGCAGCGAAGCTGTGCACTTTTCAGCAGATAGGTGTCAAATAGCGCTCTGCAAAAATTTAGCGCGTCACCTTGTTTTCCTCAGAATGCCCTTATGTCCCCCTCTCCCAGCTGGACGAAGCGGTAACCCGCCAATGTCGAAGGCCGCCTACTTTGCCCACGTGGTTCTTAACCAGCCTGTGATTGGACAGCTGGTAGGTTCTCACAGGTTCGCGCGTTTGGAGATTCTGAGAGAACTCGCTAGGACTCCAAATGGTGCTACGTACTTTTGTGACCGGCCGACGATCACGTCAGCCGGCTAGCGCACCATTTTGGGCTTCAATAACCAGCGGCGGTGACCTGCGATGGACACCCATGTCTTACTGTATGTCTATTTCCTTTTATTCTCCTTTTCCAGGGGTGCGCGGTCGCAGGTGCGCTGGCTGATGGTTCAGTGGTTCTCCCACTGCATGGTCTTTGTGTATTGTGTTCGCGTTGTATTTATTATTATTGTGCTTTATTCATATTTCATTTGGCCTATTTCTTTTATCCCTAACGCATTATTAAATTACCATGCTCAGAGAGTAACGCCTAATGTTCTCCTCTTTCACTGCATGCACTGGCTCATGCTGTCCTGCCTCAAGACGGGTGACGGGCTGACGCGCGCTGCAGCGCGGCATTACATGGCTTGAGATGAGCAAGCGCGGACGTGACAGCGCCATTCTGTGCTCGTTGAGTGCCCGAACACCACGGCATTGTGTTGCTAGCAGCGAGATCGCATCTAGTAATGCTACATTTTGGACACCCAACAATGTTGAGCCAGTGGTTAGATAGCCCTTGGTCGCTCAAACAACGAGCACGTGTCGGCAGAGTGGGGTTAGTCCCATTCATTTCCCAGTGTCAAATGAGCTTTGGTTGAGCATGGCAGTCTCTGCCGTATACTGCACATATCTCTTTCTTTATCTGTCCTTCCCTTTTCTCTGTCGATGTATCAGGGTGTGGGAAGAGGCAAGTGCCACTTTTCAAAACGGACTGGTAACCTGCTTCGAAGTTGTGTGAGCTGAAGCATGAAAGAGGAAAGGCGTGATGCAAGTTGCTACCGAGATGCAGCAGTTCATTCTTGGTGATGGAAACTCGTTAGATTAACCAAGGCTTCCATCGTGTCATGGCAGGGAGAGTGACCATCTTGTTTCCCGCTGAACATTCAAGCCGGTGAGTCCAACGGTTTTTTTTCTTTAGACTTTGCGTCGTGCAGTAAATTGATAACCAGTGACAGAATAGTCGCCTTAAGTCTCTTTTTGTTGAAAGTTGACAGCCACTGTTTGGTGCACATGGCTGCCTTGGCATTGAGGGAGCAAAGATGACTGAGCAGCTGCTGAGTGGAACAAAGAAGGTACAGTAGAACCCCGCTGATACGTTTTTCACGGGACCGTAGAAAATAAACATAAGAGCCGGGAAACGTAAGAGCCGAGAAACGGGAACAACGGAAAAATGAGAGAAGTGGTGATCGGCATACAATTTTATTTCTCTGCTAGCGCTTTCAGTGCACGCATCGGCATACTCGGCTATGATTTCGTCAACAGAGAAAACCTCGGAGGTGACAACGGCATCATCGATGGAAACGTAATCACTGTACGCGATTCCGTCACGGTTTGCACAGCTGTGCTATAATTTTGCTGGCGGAAGCCGGAAACGTAATGGGCGTCGCCCATAGTGCAGCTAATACAGTCAAGCCAAGTCAAGCTACGTGAAAAGTCAATATTGCCGTCGGCAGTGGCCGCCTGGAGTGTCGATTCGCAACGTAACATACAGGAATGTTCCCACACTGCGACGTAACAGCGGGGTCCCTAATGCATTGAATCCTATGGGAGCTACGCCGGGACTGGCCCAAAACAACGTAACAGCCAGGAAAACGCAGCAGCCGGGAACGTAACAGCGGGGTTCTACTGTAGAAGGAAAGCCTTTCTCTGTGAATAGCCTCTCAGGCACTTGCTTCGTCATGCGTGCAGAATGGCACAGCTTTGTAGCGTCCCTGTGACAGGGGAGAGGGAAGCCATTGCAGAAAAAGAGCAGGCCGGTCGGGGGAAGGAATTCAATAGGTTCCACCTCACCGGGCTATCGTGGATTCTGGTATTTCTTGTTTGTTGTCTTTTCCCTCGTTGGCCCCAAGAGCTGCGTAACGAACAGCAGGGTGGCCCATGTGTACGTAGTGGAAATAGCTTTTGTTTTTTCCGCCTCTGGGAGGTGATGCGACAGAACGTGCTCACAGTGCATGGGTGCGGGCGCCGAAACGTTGTCTGGCATTTCAACGAGTGCAGGTTGTGGGCTGGATGCGACATGAGTCGCCATGGCCCGGGAGAGAAAGGGTTCACTCTGCGCAGTTCAAACGACCTTGGCCAAAGTAACATGCTACCTAAGCGGTTAGGGCCGTGTTTGCACCCGTCAGCAATGGCACCCCCCCCCCAATCCCCCAATCCCCGACAGCAGAGCAGAGCGATTGCACACAACTGCAACAATTCTAGTCAGTCGTCAGAGCGGAAGGCTTTCAGTAACTTACTGTGCTCTGCGATTTGGCACGGCACAGTGTGAATTATCAGCTGTCGCCGTCCCTTCCGTGCCTGTTCATTCCCTAGGCATTCCGTTCGTGGAAGTCCGTTTCGTTTGGTGTCACGGATGGGCAGGGTGTGTTCATGGAAGGATTATCCACTAGTGTTAAGTCATATGGAATCGCACTAGTGAAGATCACGATTACTGCTGTTACTGTCCAACTGAATCCAGATGGAGAGACAATCTGAAAGAGACTTCCTTCTGTTTTTCTCTCTCTCTACACCCTTTCATTAAGTTTCCCTTCACTGTTCTTGCTTTCCATAATAGGTGTTCCTTTCTCTTTCGCGTACCGTCACTTCTTTTTGTGTGTTTTTGCTTTTGCTACCTCAGGAATGCTTTTCTCGCCTTGTGTTGTTCTGTTGTTCTTTAGTTCGCTTGATCTTGGTTCTTGTGCTGTGCAAGTGTTCTCTTTGTTGTGTTTCTGCCGCGTTGATATGGCGGCTGAAGTCTGCGTGTTCGGAGTAGGGCGTCGTCGCCGGTGAGGCCACGGACAGAACCGCGGTTGCGGCACTTGGCGCGGCCAGGGAGTTGCCAGGGTCGACGGCACGTGAGACCTGTTGCGGCCGGTGTCCAGAGTCTGAGAAGAGAGGCCGTGGCGCATGCCAGCTTCATCGGACATTTGAGAGACTTTTCGCAGTTGTGGTGTCACGTTTGTTTTGATATTTTTGGTTTGGGGGTTGTTCTCAGATTTTCACGCATACCGGCACCCCCAGTATTGTTTTTAACGCAAGCACCTTTGTAATACTAAATCTCACTCATAAAAGGAACATGCATAACTGATGTTTCAAGGCCTCTTTAAGTTACACATAAAATGTAATGGTAAACATGGACAGAAAACATATTTACTGCATGACTAGCGTAATCCCACGAGGTCATTCCAAGAAAAAGAAAGTTCTGTCTTAAAGAGCAGTCCAACAGAGTACAGGCCACACAGCATATTTTGCCCCTCGATTACAAACTTGGAATAGTTTTAATAGCAAAAGTCAAGTGTAAATCGAATAACACCAAACGCTATTTGAAAAACATTCTAATGTTTGAATATTTGCACACTCCTATGCATTACGTATTGCCACAGGCCATGACAACTTGCCAGCTCTCGGCATGCAGACATTCACGGATTGGCTAAACAGCCAGACATTTTGAGTGATCTCACTGTAACAGCATGTGAAGAGAGGCTTGGTGGCACGACTCATTATCGAGACCAGTTTGCTTTTAAGTGGCTGACAAAGTGACATCCTTTAGTGGTCCTTCACTGGCTTACTGCAACGTGCACAGCAGTCCAACAGACATTTTTGTGAGTTGTGATGCTAGCTTTCCTGCCATGCAGATTGCTTTACTAATGGCAACGTAGTCAATTTTGCAAACAGCATGTACAAGCACAGATTACATGCACTCAGCCTTTGCAACGTAAACCTGCACGAAATATAAGCTGTAGCATGTGCAACTACAGCATTACACACATTTCCACAGGTCAGGAACTGCCATTACTTAGGTATCGTCCTTGGCATAGAATAGATTAAAATTGTAATGATGCTCAAACACTAATGAGTTATATAAAAACCCACATCGTGGGTGAATGCTATTAAAAGGAAGCTTCTATCATTCAGAAAAACGTGTGCTGAATTTCGCAGAGAGAAAGCTTCTTAGCTGAAAAGTATTCATCCC